>OY720457.1:21872200-21907200 GCA_963082715.1 Harpalus rubripes
TTTGTACTCTTTCACTACTTTTTAAATTTATTTAAATTACATAGATAAATTTTTCTACGTCTGCTATGAAACTGTATTTTTTATTTGTCTAATAAGAACCACGATGTAGGATAAGGACAGTCATATTTAATTTATTTATTTATGTAATCTTCATAGCAATTTACATTAGGCTAGTAGCGAAGTGAACTAGCGGGGTTATAAATTCGACTACCGGCCTTGTCTCGTATAAAGTTTTTTTTTTTTGTATACTATTGAACATAGACAAGCTGTTGAAAAGGTTAGCATTTTTAAATACCGGGTTGTCCAAAAAGATGTTACCACTCATATGGTACTACCTTTGGCTTGACCAGCACGGTCACTAGATTTGACTCCATGTGATTTCTGGCTATGGGGAATAGTGAAAGAACGCGTGTATGCTACAAGACCTATTGACATTAATGACCTTAAAGAACGCATACGCTCATCTATACATACGAAAATGTGTGAACGAGCTATGGCCTGTATGGTGAAAATACTTTGCACATGAATTGAGAACCAAGGAGTACAGGTCGAAGGAGTGAACTAGCTTCATTTGGACTTGTGTACATAGTGGAAACATCTTTTTGGACAACCCGGTATAATGTTGTAAATGGTAAAATGTATATTTACAAGCTTAATGTTGAAAAATAGACAGAATTTTATTAATTTTATACATATTTAAAAGTTAATTAAAATCCAAAATCTATTTTCAAAATACATAAATGTTGTTAAGTGATACCGACCTAGGCCTAAAAACATTCAAATTTGACGAGGTACTAAATTAGTAGACAATTGCAACCAGTTCATTATACAAAAAAATATATACGTATTTCTTATTAAAAAAAGAACTTTACAATAATTCTGATTTGTTTCCATGATTTTATATTATGCGGGGTCGCGTGGCCGCGTGCCTGAGTGTCTGGCCGCGAATCTGGGGAACCGGGTTCGATCCCGACCGACCCCAAATATTTCTAATTTTAAATGGCACAAAATTGACCCCTGTGGTGCACTCTCCACGCCAGCAATGGGTGCCCGTGAGGTGACGCCTGGTAAACGTCCGCACGATACAAATATGTCATCATTACCGAATTCTGTGTACAGAACAGATTGGCATACCCAGCAATGGGTAATAAGCCTTGATGATATAATTATTTATTTAATTTTATTTATTTTGTATTAACGTATAGCAAAAATTTTACAGGAAGTTTAGGCCTCTGCATCAAATAGAAAGAATTTTTTTATCGAAACGTTGACATAAGGGGTTGTTCATATAAACTCAGAAGATAAGAAATCAAATTTTACAACACTGATAGAGGATCATTTTCTTCAATGCGACGCAGTTTTTAATATCTTGTCACATGTATCTCTGGACGATGTAAAATCTACTTCCCGGATCGTCAGAAATATTCTTGTCTGTAACTGTCGTTTTTTAGCATTCCCTGCCATTATTGTATAATTTTCTGCTTAAAGATACCCAAAAGTCTTCAATCAATTGCGCCTGAGATATATTTGGGAAATTATATTGTGTATCTATTGTCTGTAAAATGTTGGCTCCTTGATCTTTTGTAGCATCTGGTGATTCGCTCAAGCTGAGCGGGCTGGGCCGCAGTCTATTTGGTTACATTAAGAATCATCTTAAAATTCTAAATTGTTGAGTTAATTTGTGCGATGATGACAGTGTCTTGAGCACTTTGAATGACACTTTTTGGTAACGTAATACATACTACACTTTCTTCAAATGCCCGTATAGTTCGGTAAATAGTCGTCTGTCCAATATTTTGATTCTCAAAAGTGTGAACAATTTCACGTTTCGGCTATCTGTCCAACTAACTTATCGCTAGATTTGCGTATTTCAAGTTCGTTGAACATCTTTCGAAACTTTTTCTGGTAATATTAAGATGGTATATTATAAAAAAAAACTATTATATGTACTATGACAATTAGATTAAACCATATTTAGTAATAAAATTTAGTGGGTTAAATTTTTCTCAAAACTTTTGTTACCTACGTACCTTTATAGAACTTATATTTCATATTATATAAAGGTGTTTCTCAATGTCAGAATAAAAAGTAAATGATAGATACCTACTTATTACATGATTTTGATTACGAATCAAAAAGAATTTGTCCAAAATACGGAATATATTTCTTATTTATTTAAATGCCACTGGACTAATGAAATTTTTATTAAAAATAATTAATTATCTATTCACGGTACTAATTTATTAAAAATTTCGTGTCGTCTAGCGGTACCAATAATATACACTTCAAGAATTAAATAAATTACAGAAATAATTCTTTCAATTAAAAAAAAAAAATTCTTTCAGTTCATCACCCGTAAATCTTAAATCACGTAATATCTTTTATTTCATTTTTATCCTGAAGTTGTGAAGCACACTGTATGTATAGTATGTATAAGATCAATGCAAAATTGTCCGGACGAGAAAAAGTTAGAAAACGATAGTTTTTTGTTTTTGAGTTGTATTATATATTTACGGATCGAGTAAAATTGTATAATTTTTTTGCGCTATCGATAGAAAAAAAATCTGATGTGGCCAACCCATGACCTGCCGTCAATTCCATGTTTGAAATAGCAATGAGCTTTAAGTAAAGTATCACTTCCGGTTGATCGTTTGTAAACAAAATCTAATTTGTTGTTCCAATAAATAGAAAAGTCTGTAATACAAAATTTTAGATTATATTTTATTATGTTTTTCCTCGAAAATCTGTTAAGAGCTCTAAATTAAGTAACACTTCTGGTTTATCATATAGGTATAGTCAAAATATAATGTTGTTTCAAATTATACACGAGTTTTAAATACCAAATTTGAGAAGTTTTGAATCATGTTTTGATAAATTTTTTCAAGTAAATCTATTTATAGCTCCGTGTAAAGTAGTACTTTCAGTTAATCAATTTTACAAAACATCTAGTATGGTGTTCTCATTAATATAAAAGTCATAAATACCAAATTTGAAAAGTTTTGGATTGTATCAATTTATTTTTCACGAAAATCTGTTCAGAGTGTCACTTCCGGCTTATCAATTTTAGCTAAAATCTAATATGTTGCTTCCCTTTATATAAAAGTCTACTACTAAATTTCACAAGTTTTGCAATATATCATATTATATTTTTCACGAATATCTGCTCACAGCTTAAAGTAAAGTATCACTTCCGGTTTATCAATTTTAGAAAAAAATCTAGCACGTTGTTCCTATTACTAAAAAAAGCTTAAATACCAATTTTGAGAAGTTTTGGAATATATCAATTTATTTTTAACGAAAATTTGTTGAGAGCTTCAAGTAAAGAATCACTTCTGGTTTATTAATTTTAGCCAAAATGTAACATGTTGTTCCCCTTGATATAGAAGTCTTAAATACTAAAATTATATATTTTTCATTAAAAACTATTATGGGCTTCCTGTAAATTATCACTTCCGGTTATCCAATTTTACTCAAAATCTAATCAACTCTTTATATGTAAGCTTAAATATGGGAAATAGAAATATTAAGAAGTTTGTTATAAGAGTTATCGTGGACGAAAAAATCGTCACACATACACACACACTCACATCAACGTAAAAATAGTAAAAACGTGTTGTGGGGACCCTAATTTGTGCATATTTACTGAAAACTCACCATCGGATTTTTGAACCGATAACATTACCTCCCTTACTTGCGGTATGACGGTAGGTAAAAATAACGACAAAATGTCAAAGGAAAAAAAAGTCAAGTTAAGCAACGACAAGAGCGCGACAAGACTCGAAGATTTATAAAAACTTGGCTGTACGGGTCTCGCTTTTCTATCCTTTTCTCGTCCTATTACAGGACAGTACCGATCGTGTACCGTAATATATTTATTATATTATGACACCAAACAGCCATCAGCTGAAACCATACATATCATATTCCACCTACCCTTGACTTTACTACCAATAACTTCCACAATATCTCAATCTTGTGCCACCCTCACTTTGCAATTCATCCCTTTGCAATCCGTTACGGTAGTTCACCATTCCATCACCAGGTGTCACCTGCGCGGGTGGCGAACCGGCACGTGGTTCGCACGTGTACCTTCTAAGGGAATCTCGCCCTTATGAAGCAGGAGATAAGGGCAGTGATAACGTAGGGGTGTTCTGCTTCGCTGAGACACTTGATGTGGAAGAATGCATAGAGGAAGGGTAGATGAAGTGATAAACGGTAGGAACATATGGGTGTTAAATAAGTTTAGTTTTAGGAATTAAATTTAAAAATGCGGGTGAAGTGGATAGTGGGTTTGGTGATTAATAGAGTATAGTTGTAAAGTTGAAGGGTTCGATTAAAATTACTGTTTACGATTGAATGGGTTTAAGGGATGAATTAATGGTTTAATAAAAATCGATGACTATTACACTTGGGCGTAACTTTTACAGTCACACTATAATTGTGTTCATCGTTAAAATTTAATTTTAAGTCATATAACTCAGTTATATTTGTGTAAATATTTAAAAAATAGTAATAATGATGCCCTCCACTATTTTTTTTATGAAACTTAACCTAAACTAAACGCGATTAATAATTTTAGAAAGTCTTTATTTGTATTCGTTAATCTGTTCAAAGCTTCAAATAAAGTATTACTTCCGGGTTATCAAAATATAATATGTCGTTCTCATTAATATAAAAATCTTAAATACCAAATTTGAAAAGTTTTGGAATATATCACAATATATTTTTCACGAAAATCTGTTGAGAGCTTCAAGTAAGTGTATCATTTCGGGATTATCAATTTCAGCCAAAATCTAAAACATTGTTCCTTTTCATATAAAAGTCTTAAATATTAAATTTCAAAAGTTTTGGAATATATCATATATTTTTCACGAAAATCTGTTCAGAGCTTCAAGTAAAGTATCACTTCCAGTTTATCAATTTTAGCCAAAATCTAATATATTAATCCCCTTGATACAGAAGTCTTAAATACTAAAACTGAAAAATTTTGGATTATATTTTAATTTAGTTTTTCAATAAAAACTGTCATGGGCTTCATGGAAAGTACTACTTCTAATTGTTAAATTTTACCGAAAATCTAATTAACTCTTTGTATGAATGCAGAAAGCTTAAATACGGAAAATAGAAATTTTTGGAAGTTTGATATAAGAGTTATCGTAGACGAAAAAATCGTCACGCACACACACACACACACATCATCGTAAAAATAGTAAAAACGTGTTGTGGGGACCCTAATTCGTGCTTATTTACTGAAAACTCACCATCGAATTTTTGGACTGACAAAATTACTTCCCTTGCCTACGGTATGACGGGGGGGGGGGGTAAAAATATGTATATTACAGGCCAAGTTTTGCCACTATCAGCAAATCAAGTGGATTTCATCTGGCGTGACATCATAATTGTTGTTTCATTACTTTCTGCATTCATTCATTTGAAAATAAATATTGAATGTCAATAAGGCGATAGCAAGAGATTTTAAAGTGGTAACAATTTGGAATAGAGTAGATGCGTGGGTATGATTTAGATGTTTCGGGCATTAAAACCTGTATTTTAAAAACCAACAGATTTTTAAACTTTGGTAATCAATTTCATACAGTTTTACTTAACTATATGTGTAATTTTTTTCACAAATCATCTATGTTGAAATCTAACAAAAAGAACATCTGGAAACGCTGATTAGGTTAAGGTTAAGGTTAGCTAAGTTTTGAATCATGTAGCGTGTAGTGTATAGTGACTGAAATTCTTTATTATTAGTTTTAAACCCATAGTTTAAATTACTAAGTTGTCACTTACTTTTGTAAAAAGATTCTAAATACTATAGATCGGGAGCTAGTGCTCCTTGAACATGTATCATGGTATTCAAAATACTGACACTTGGTGCTTACTTTAAATACCCTGGCGAACGATTTGTTGTCTTCCCCGAAAAAAAGATGTTTACCCAGCTGTGGATCATGACCCAAAGTTGTTTAAAAAATAATATTTTAGAATCTACATATTCTCTATATCGGACCTTTATAAAATGACATTATATATGAGGATATGTAATTGGTAGTCGATAATAAAGAGAGCGCTAAAGCCTTTTATTGCTGTGAATTTTACCTATCAGAAATTGTCCATGCCAATTCATCCGGGCTTTAGTCAACTGACAATTTTGACTAAAAGATACAAAAAATGTAGGTCCAATACAGAATACCTAAATTCTGAAATGTAATTTTTTTTAAACAAATTGTGGTCATGACACACAGCTGGATAGATCTTTTTTTCGGGGAAGACAGCAAATCGTTCTGCAGGGTTTTTAAAGTGATATATCTGTAGTCAGATATGTTATCAGTTTCCCCTCAATATCAAATTTTCTTCCTTGGTTCCACCTGTTGGATCATTGGCCAAGCGGGAATCATTTACCTCCAGCGGATCCTAGATGCGGGTACAGGTGATGGTCACTTCGCGCTCTCAGATAACTACCTGTCGCGGCCCTCATCCTCACCTAACCGCCACTTGAGAACATTCCTTCACCTGTATTCACTACCACGACTTAGTAATTAGAGATGCAATGCTAAAGACTATGAGTATACGGTGGAATAGTAGCAGGAAAGCAGGTGGATTTAACGAATAAGTAGTTAGATTTTCCTAATGATTTAAATGAGCGACAAGTTTCTATATATTGGAATATGTATATAAAATGAGTGTTTTTAAATTAATTAAGGTTATTAAATATAAAGGCAGGTGTAGTAAAATTATGTTTATTTTAAATATATGAGGGATTGTTTAATTATATTGCTCATCTATAAATTATTTAACTTAATATATAGATAATTGTACGGGAGTTCGTAGTTGGCACTTGGTGGAACATTTTAGAATATTAAGATAATAATTAACGTTTGGGTTTTCCACTTTTTATTTAATTTAATAATATGACGATCGTTTCGTTCTTTCGGACATCAGATAACTAATTTACATTTTCGTATATGTGGCTATTTATATGTTCAACAATGATGAATTTGTGACATCTAGTTGTTCGTTTACAATATTTCTTTGGAATTGAATGCCTTCCTAATTTCTAGGTTTTCCAAATAGTTCAACCTTAATCCCTTTTCTTCTGTGGGGAGAATTTTGAATTCCCCATTGAATAGATGTTTTGTCCAATGCAATGATCGGCAAAGCCTGTAATAGGGATCTGTTTAAATGCGATTAACAAACTGAGCAACTGGTAGTACCAATATGTAAATGTAAACATTTTGGCACTACCAGTTGCTCAGTTGAGTAATGTGCGTTCATTGTTAAAGCAAGAATTACATATTGGATAAGAATTTGCAGGCCAACTACGGTTCTTCGGAACCCCAACTAAACTTTTTACCATTTAAATAGTTTCAAGCAATTTTCCACTTTCATAGACATATAATGTACACTGAAAAGAAACTATATTTGCGTGAAACGTAAAAATATTCACAGTATCAAAGATTAGTATTAACAGACGATTTAAAAGCCATTTGTTCAAATGATTTCTGGACGAACTATATATATATATATATATATATATATATATATATATATATATATATATATATATATATATATATATATATATATATATATATTCATAAACAGAAACTTTGTCGTCTCTATTGTTCAGGAATACTACAATAAGAAAATATTGTAAATCCATTGCTGACAAAGACAAAAAAAACCTCAACATTTGTCGCTCAATTTTCCTTGCGTTGTTGAGTATATTATTTTATCGTATGATATATATTTTGCACCAAAATTATTTTTGTAGCAGTGCAATAAATAATAATTATTTGTTGCAGATTGATGCTGCTTAGTATTAAAAATCAACATATTTATTTTATTTTAATATAATTAGTTTTGTGCGAAATAAATCAAATAAATTTAAAAATCATTCTTTTAGTTTGGAAATCAAAGCTAATTTCTTAAAGCTTAATGATTATAATTTATTCCAGTTAAGTACGTATTTTATGAAATTAGTTTTTATATAAAATACTTTCAACTTAACAATAATATGCATTTTTTAAAATACTTAAGTGGTTCTGTATGTAATGATTGACATTTGCAATAAATTTTGAATTAATATAATTTTTCATCCTATGTTTTAGATCAATGTAAAGGATAAAATAATACAATTAAATTATCATTATGTATTTAAAAACTTTTTCAATGACTATACATTTATTTTATACTTGATTGTATGCGCGAAATGAAGTGTGCAATTAGTTGGTTAAGAGTGCGAAAATAAGTAGCCTGTGCTTAATCAGGATGATAAACGTTATACTTTTCTATTTACAAATTTTTGAAGCCAACTAAACTGTTGTTCTAGTTCTTAGAATTTCGCAAAACTGTGCCCATCGTAGCAATGGAAAAGTACGGTACCACCAAAAATTACGGTTTTGTCGACCTCGTAAACAATTCGTATGAAAAGCTTGAAAAAGCTTGTTTTCAGCCAAGCTACTTCACAGTCGAAGGCTTGGCTTGAAATTTCTTTTTTTAAAAAATTCAGGTTTGGCTTGGCTTGGGCTTGATGAAACAGAAGCTTGATTTTGGTTCAAACAAACTTTATTGATTTTCAAGCTTTATCAAGCTAAGCCAAGCCAAGCTTTCAAGCTTCAAGCCAAGCCTGTGAATCTGCGCGATCCTTTACTAAGGGCCGGACCTTAGTAAAGGATCGCGTTAAATTACCTGATACAGGAGATGGAAGTACCGGACTTCCATCTCCTGCTAAAGTATCAGGTAATTTAACTGTCAGATAAAATAAAAATATCGCATTATATAATTAACATGTGTATAATTTTGTGAATTTGCATTCTAATATTGATGCGATATTTTTATTTTATCTGGCAGTAAATTACCTGACACTTTATCCGGAGATTGAAGTACCGGCCCTAAGGTTATTTATAAATATTTTGCTATTTCAAGCTATTTTTTTGAAAATCGATTAGATTTTAATAGGTATTACAGTAAGTTATTCTAACTTACCATATACACCTCCAAATATATAATAGATACTGCAGGGGCGCAGGGAAGACTAATTTAGATTTGTTATTGACAGTTGTGTAACCCAAGCTAACTTGTGCTGTTGTGCTTTACGTAACAGCACTTGTTCTGTATTGGCCTCCTTCCAGCCGTAATCAAGGCAATGATATTTAAGTAATAACAAACAGGAAAAATAAATATCATACTTCTACGATCCCTTGCTGAGCTGTTTTTAAAAAGTCAAATCCATGCTAGATTGAGATCATTTTCATTTGATCCTAAAATCAGTTACTAGATCATTTGAAACGAATAAGTTAGAACTGTGCCATTTTATTCACAGGAGGTAATAAAAGTAGAAAAGTTTTTTAATACTATTTTTAGGGTGCAATATAGTGTGTTAGAAAAGTGATTTTTTTAAAGAGGGTTTATATATTTCGATGCTAATTCTCAATTAAGAAGATTTTTTTTTCAAAATTAGTAAAATTATTTCTTATTTTTTATTTAATACTTACAGTGTACATTATTACACTGGCGACTTACTTTTTTTTATTAAAAATAATGATTTATCTAATCACGTAACATGTTGAGTAGGAACTAAATTAATTCGGCTAGTGGCAACAAAAATGTAACTAACATACAATCCAATAATTAAATAAAAAATAAAATTTAATTATCCTAATTATGGAAAAATTATTTTTTCTTGAATATCAGCACATCGAAATGTATATCCTCAAAAAAATCCTTTTTTATCACTTTGTATATGAGATAAATATGTGTATGAACATTACAAAATTAGTTTAGTAAATTATATACTTATATTTAAACATCACAGATAAAGAGCTAGTAATTCTAAAGTCCTCTTTTTAAAATTCTATAACACTGTGTTAAGTACATAAAATTTTCCATATTAATAAAAAAATTATTCATCTATATTAATAAATTTAATTTAAATGTGTTATATATCTATTTATTTATGTCTATGAAGAGTTCTAACGCTCCCAAAAAATATAGTGAGAAAATTCATCAGACAAATATTTACAAATAAACAAACCGTTCTTTATAAAAAGTCGTTACTCACTGACTTAATGCAAATGTACCCTCATTACTGTAATTGTCCGTTATGACGTCACATCGACGCGTGCCGGCGCTCAACTGTCACTTCCGGCACGCGCCGCTAATGCGCCACGTGGCGCTCCCACCCTCAGCAGCACACAGTAGAGTATACTACGTACTTTGCATATAATGCCCGCCTATTCTATGTACACGTACGTATGGGTTATATTGTGTGTAAGTCGCGTACCCATCCATAGAGCATAGGTTACAGAGGAATTATATTGTCATGAATCGCTGAAGGGTGGCTGATAGATGGGAGGTATTTATTCAATTATGGTCGTGACAGGAAGAGAACTTTTTATGGACGGGAATAATTAATTGAAAGATGAATTGTATAGTATTGTTTGTGTTGGGATGTTTGGAGAATGATCATAATTTGAACATGATTATGATCATTCCAAATATTATATTATTAAATAATGAGGATTGTCGAATTTTCAGACAAACGAATAATATAGGAGGGTCACCTTAAATTTTATTCTGTTGTACAAGTAAATTTTAAGTTTCACTTACCTAAGAATATGATTTGGTTAGAAAGTGAACGTTTTTTATTTTCTTTTCGTAATACAGGAACGCAGAAGTTAGATGAATAATTTAAATACAGAATAAAAATCACAAATAAATGGAAGCTGGCGGGGGTGTTATAGTGTAAGTATGACGCCACTATACGCATCGGCATATATATATATATATATATATATATATATATATATATATATATATATATATATATATATATATATATATATATATATATATAGATATGTATACAGCTGTCTTGGAAATAGGGGGACATGGCTTAACCACTGATTCCTGAGCCCAAAATAAGACAATTTAGCTAAACTTGTCTTCATAGGAAAGTGCACCGTTTAGCCAGTATTCTGCTTCAAAGTCCTTCTATTAAAATAATTTAGCTTATGATAACGAAATACTTTGTTCGATTCGAATGAAATTTGGTATGATAATCAATATAGATATAGTTCATCTTTCAAGATGTTATTTGTTATTGTTAGTGAGCCATTAGTGTATAAAACTTGGGGGTCACGACCATGATTAGACAATAACTTTTTAATGTCAACGTCAATAATGTAAGATTATTGTTTTTCAGAAAGATACATTCAATAGTAAACTTTTCTGTCTCTGCGTAATTTGTGATATCTGTAACGATTTAGACAGAAGAAAATAAAATGTATGTGACTGTACCGTTTAATTTTTAAAATAAATTTTATCTAGTAGTCTACCTAAATGTCAAACAAGGAATTTTTAATATAATCTCCATCCTTTCCGACCTTCACAATCTTCTGGGCTCAGGTTACGTTGGCTCAATGATTTTAATCCGGTATTAAAAGTAACAGGTAATTTAAGATATTTGGATTCTCCTTTAAAAATTATACTGATCATCTTGCTAGAGATAACTAGAGTTAGCAAAATTCCAAATAAAATTCATCGTCATCGTAATTTAAAATTTAAGTTCCACCGAATGTTAATTTATACTTAAGTAGATGCGGTACAAACGGCCATAAATGATATCCTACACATATTCTATATAAAATCATAATTATCGGCAATAAAACGTAACATCAAATTTTTTCAGAAAATTGGTTTTAAAATTCTCGGACACTGTCAGCTAGGCCACGGCGAATGGGCGATGGTAACTAGGGCGATAGACAGCTCGGCGATGGCAGTAGTCAAGTACTTAGAAGCCGAATAATATAATAGATATGAAAAATTATATAATTGTGCGTTATGAAAGTATATTTAGAAAAATCAGAGTACAATAACTACAAACTATTTTTCTTTTTGCAAACAAAAATCGCCATATTGTTTGCCTACTAAGCGTATAAAACATTTTGAGTTTCTCTAGCTTAAATGACGGTTGCCCAATTAGAAATCGCCCATATAGCTATTGCTATTGCTCAGTTGACCATCGTACATTGAGAATTGTGTAGTTGAGCGTTGCTCAATTGTTGCGTATCGTATAAATCTTTCCCTATCAATATATCAATTTTAAATCTGAATAAATTTATGAACGTCTAAAATCTAAAACAGCCTTAAGTGACGGTTTTATCAATTACGCCTTCTACGATACACTATTTCTTTTTTACGTAAATCTACAAATAAGTATAGCAGTTTCACACATCCAGTAATTAGTCTAATAAGCTGTAGCTGTGATAGTATTATTTATAAATTATTAAGATACAAGTATAAAGTATAGTAACAATTACTTTTTCATATTTTTTAATTCTATATATCCAAATGTCCACAAATATAATTTCTGTCCCTAATTTGAGTCACATATGTTGTTTCTAACAATCCTCCTTCATGAATGTATATTCACGCTCATTTGTTTGATCTCTCAACGGTAACATGATGTTAACGATGGCGATTAGATATACCTACACAGCCATACAAACACTCTACCGACATGTCCGCAGTACGTGGAATGCTTAGTGATAACCGCGGATCGGACGTCTGATGAGCCCCGCATTCAACGCAGTGCAATATGGTGTTCTACTTGCTCCAAATTAAACGGAAGAGTCATATGGTGGATGAATTTTAATTAAATACATGCTTTAAATTCATTATTCAACTGGTTAATACAAACAGAGGAATATGGTGGTTCAGTTTAATGCTATTAAAATGTAAATAAGCATGTAACAACTACATTGTTTTATAATAAAAAAAAATAAAAGTATCATCATAAGCATTTTGCAAAGGGACTGTCCAAAATAACATTTTAAAGGCAAGATCCACCGTTAAATGGTAAAAAATCAATTAATGTTCTTTAAGCTTAACATTCCTATACTACACGAGTACACTAATAAATACTATTCTTAAATAGGTAGGATAATTTGAAAACTCACTTTAAGCTTGAAAATCCTACTCGTATGCTATACGAGTACAAAAATACATGAAGTGCTTAGGAGAAACAAAGTAAAACTTTTTTTTCTATTTTGAGTTCGTGATGTATTCCATTGGTTTGGTAGGAGAGAGTTCCGTGGGAGAAGTTGCGATTGCCGCATTCAACAAGCAGAAAATTTTTGAAGATACATGTTTAGGTTAAAAAATATGGCTATCCGGGGAAAAGCGTCAAATTCTAGGCGCGTGTAGGTGTAGGGTACAATCAAAGTCCAGTCTGTCTGTCTTCTTGTTCACATTGTTTCGTACTTGCAGTGTTTATTACTATAAATTATTTCAACCATGAACAGTAATTTTTCAAAGAATTATTGCGAGAAAGCAACAAATCCATGTTTTAATCTTTCGCCACTATAACTAAGAGAGGTACTTAAATCATGCTAAAAATTGGTATTATTTCTAATTAATGTACTTGATGTTTTTCTTTAAAAAATACATCTAAATATTTTTTTATCTTTTTACAAATATTAAAGAACATTAAATTCTCTTTTAGATTTAAAATATCTATGAATTGAAATATTATAAATAAATGATAAAATAATCTGTGAACAGAGAAACGTATATTTGATGATTACTATTCTGTTCAGAAATTGATCTTGAAATGTAATTTTGAGGAGAAAAGATAATAAAGAAGGAAACAGAATATTGCCATTCACCATTTACTAATTTATTTCCGTTTCTAAAATAAGAGTGAAGAAGTAAAGCTTTGATTTCTTTAGTTAACATTTTAGACAATATCTCCTCTCAAAATGACATTTAATTAAATACTTTTAAATTAAGGCATACGTTTTTTGAACATATTGTACTTATATGTATAATTCTACAATCTTTTTTTTTGTAATAGCAAAAATAGTTACATATTTCTTATATTTATAAAACTGCACATTGGAAAATAATGTAGAATATACACTGGCTTGCAAAAAAATCGCGTATACCTTAAAAATCAAATAACCGAGTTTTTGTAATTTTTTGGCTCTGTAAATAATGTCACTGTCATCACTATTTGATCTATTAAGGAGCTAGTTCTTAATTAATTAATTAATTAATTAATTAATTAACTTACTGTTAAATTACAAATATATTCCAAAAAAATGAAAGTACAACCAAGTATGTATTTGAATTTCTATTAACTTTGACATTTTAATTGACACTAGTAACATTGACAAGTTCAAAATCAAGATCGACTCAACATACAGCAAAAAATAGATGTACGCGTGTCTTAATTTAAAGGCTTGTTCACAGCACTAAAATTAAGCGAAATTAAAATTAGTACTTATAATTATACTTATAAATATAAGTTTATGTCAATACATTCAAGTGTCAGCGTTCGAATACTTCAAATTAGTAATGAAATTAATTTAATTTAACTTAAATTAAGAATTTTATGCAAACTTCATAAATTTTACTTATAATTATAATTAATAATTATAATTATAAGTGGGCCAATCAGATTGAACAAAAAAATGACAGAATATGTCACGGATGTCACGTCATGTCAAATTTGACATAATTTGCTTAATATGAGCTTAAATAATATAAATTTATTAAAAAGAATTGTATTAAAACAACAATTAATTGCATTACTTGCTTATCAGGCGACAGTAAGTAAGTGATTTTAAGTATGGCACAATACATTAAATATAAATTGTATTTTTAAATTAACATCTACTTAACATGTTTTAAGACGGTCATTTTTCAGTATAATTTTTAATTATATTTTTTAAAAATAATGATCAATTTGTCTGTTCATAGCTTACTCCGACGTAGGATTTTTTTTAACACTGTTTAGACATTTGTTTGTTTATTAGTAAATGTGTAAAATAAATAAATTCATAGTTTATTTCGTATACGAATACGTATATTAAATTACATGATATATTATCATAGTTGAATGAATTTAATGACTACTAAGATGAACAATTATTTTGATCCAATTGACGTGATAGCAACCGACTATAAGTAAGATTAAAAGAAGATTGTTGACATTGCACCCTACTTTCCACAATTTCAAACAAACATTATCTCATTGTGATCAATCTTGTGCGTATTATCTATCAACTACTAGCTCTGCACGTCACTTCGTATCTTTTCTCCGTATCTGTGATGGCGATATCGCTAATAGAAGGTGACCAGCGACCGGTGGCGCTTGGAAAAATGGAAACTGTCCGCGGTGTGAAATTCGATCAAGCTGTGCTCGTGCAAGTTTTATGTCTGCAAGTGAAGAAGGATTTTTCACGAGCAAAGTGTAACGCGTGTGGTCTTATCCCGTTAAATGTAAGGAAATCGCCGGGGTTTCAGTTACAACACCGTTGGCCGTCACTCACCTGACTGAAATTGTAACACGCGGAGTGTGTTTGCGAATTGCAACTCTTTGCAGCATTAGTATTCACAACAGCGAAATTAATAGCATTCAGTTCAGTTCATCCGCATATGCAAACACTAGTATATGATGATTCACAACAATAAAATTACAAGAAAAAATAAAAAAACTGAAGGAACAATGTAAAAAAATTAAACCTTTATCGTGCAAATGATCTTTAAAATTTGGTTGCGAATGAAATGCTCTATCGAAGACTAACAAATGCTATATAAAAAATCTGATGTGACCAACACATAACCTCCCGTCAATTCCATGTTTGAAATAGCAATGAGCTTTAAGTTAAGTATCACTTCCAGTTGATCGTTTGAAAACAAAATCTAATTTGTTGTTCCAATAAATAGAAAAATCTGTAATTTTGGATTATAATTTATTGTTTTTCCTCGAAAATCTGTTAAGAGCTCCAAATTAAGTACCACTTTCGGTTTATCATATAGGTATAGTCAAAATCTAATGTTGCTTCAAATTATCCACGAGTTTTAAATACCAAATTTGAGCAGTTTTGAATCATGTTTTAATATATTTTTTCAAACGCAATAACGTAGAAGTATTATTTGTCGGATAGAGATATTCAATAGTAAACTTTTCTGTCTCTGCCTAATTTTTGATATCTGTAACGATTTAGACAGAAAAAAATAATAATAATCCTAAACAACTCATATACATTTGTTGTTGCCATTAAAAGTTAGTTGTGTGACATTTGGATAGTCTGCTACATAATATTTATTTTAAAAATTACAGGATGTAGTCACATACATTTTATTTTTTTCTGTCTAAATCGTTACAGATATCACAAATTACGCAGACGTTAATATAATCTTTGAAATTTTAGTTCGGTCCTCATAAGCATGACAAATATCATACTTATAAATGTATAAGTAAATAATTAATTCTATATTAATAAATTCAATTTTATTGATACATTACATACTTTTGTCAAATAAGT
This sequence comes from Harpalus rubripes, assembly GCA_963082715.1. Taxonomy (NCBI): domain Eukaryota; kingdom Metazoa; phylum Arthropoda; class Insecta; order Coleoptera; family Carabidae; genus Harpalus; species Harpalus rubripes. The sequence continues at coordinate 21,888,538 of OY720457.1, forward strand.
ATTTTCTTATAGCATAAGCTTTTGCTGACATTTTATTAATACGAACATAAGTACTTATTTAAAAAATCTGATGTGGCCAGCACATTACCTTCCGTCAGATCGTGGTCAGATCTATATATAGGCGATGTGCACATTTTGAGCGTCAGCGTCTCTAACGGCTACATTGACATTTTTGGTTACCGAATAAATTTTGACTGACATTTCAAAAAAGTGATACAATTTACAATTTTATTTTGAGTTGTTGCTATTGTGCACGAATATTATACATCATAGTATATTGAAATGAATAAAGAAAATATTTAAAATGCTATATATGTAATGTGACAATCAAAAAAGTTAAAATACCAGCGAAGGTACTGTGGCAGAAAATATAATTTTTCACATAATATGTATGATTTCTGTAAACCATTTTATCATATTTAAATTCATATTATAATATATAATATTAGTTAAATGTTATAAGATGCACAATACATGGAAATTGGGATTAAAAAGTTGGAAAACTTGAATGATTGCAAGGAAGAAAATTTCTACATATCACGATATCAGGGTATGATGTTAGCATTTTTCTTTTACATTCGCAATAAATGACGAAGATTCTTCATTGAAAATATACCAGGCTCTAAGTGGAATTAGTTGCACAAGCTCGGAAAAGAAAATACACGAAATATACGAACCATGTGAATTTCTATCTTTAACATTAACATTACATGTACAAAATCTATAATAAATAGACGAATTATGTCAAAAATAGACTTCTATTTCATACAACTGCAAGTATTATACAATTTTAAAACAATTTTCTATTTTCTGCTTCTTGTATTATATCTTGTTCAAATATTAACTTAAGAAACACATTTTTATATAATTCATTATTGCAATCAGACGACCATTGTTGGAATTTTATTCATACGATAAGTATCTTTTACAATGAGAAAATATGTATACCTAAAAGAATTTTTCATATTAGTAGAAGATATCTGTTGAAAAGTTATTTTCTTATACAGCTGTTTCTCATATAATCTTCTAGAAGATTTATAAAATTTGATACTTCAATCGGTAATTTTGTAAGAATTATTACATCCCCCCACTACATCACATAATATTTGACGTCCTATCATTCGCATTCATAGTAAATATTTTATAAAATGGAAATTGCAAAATTATTCTGACAAAACATAACCTTGCTATGTTTCAATAAGTAACCATTTTTTTCATTTTTGTCCGCTATCGGCGCTGACTACTTTTATGCACACCGCCTATATTGCAAAAATTCCACACAGATATTTTCTTGTAAAAGATTCTATATTTTCAGTACATTACTTTCAGTTCTATGTATTTTGTACAAATTCCATACAGAAAGTTTTTTGTAAAAGATTATATATTCCCAGTAAAATTATAACACAAACATACTGTCAAATGCACTTGACACTGACATTTGTCAATCAGAATTTTCTTAATATGGTAGATGTTTCCATGGTTATAGCACAGCTTGCTGCTTAATGAAATTTAATTTCTTTACAAATTTATTATTCTATATCCATAAATGTAATCAAATCTTATAGAGAATAAAATAGTCTTTATTATTTATAACATTAAATGTGAAAAAATTATATTTAATACCATTTTCTCAAGAAAAACTGTTAAAATCTTCAAATTGGGGTACTTCGGGTCGACCATTTGTAACTAAAATCTAATCAGCTCTTCATATAGATGTAAAGAAAAGGAATACGCAAGAATTATAATTTTTGGAAAGGTGGTATTGAAGTTATGCGATCCGAAAAAATTGTCACACACATACATTCATACATCCATCATCCATCCCTAAATACATGCAGACATCATCGTAAAAATAGTAAAATCGCATTCTAGGGAACCTGAAACGTACTAATTCATTAAAAACTCATTACCGATTTTTTTGGCCAAAGACAATACCTTCCTTACCTAAAGGTGACGAAAAATAAAAACTTGATAAATCTGCCATGAATTGTTAAATACCCATGTATGTATTGAATAAAAATTATATCTAAGATGGGAGATAATGTGCTGTCCACTTCATATTTGCTTGTATTACTTTATATGATTGATATTAAATTATTTAAAATAATTTTTATATCACAAATCAGCAATGTTTTTTTTAGTAGTAATATTGGTCCAACTATCTACATATAATGTATATTCATATCATAAGTAATGTGTATATTAATACTGATATATCAAATGAATATAATTATACCTTATAGAAAAAATAGATATTCATATATATTCGACGTGTTTCAGTGTTTTACTTTCACATCACAGTCGTACACTCTGAAAATATATAAAATGAAGATAGATGTGCCAGATACAGTGTGTTCAATAAAATTCCTAACTCGGAGTAGGCTGTGAACAGAGAAACGTATGTTTGATCATTATTCAATTCAGAAGTCAAGATGTCAAAATTGATCTTGAAATGTAATTTTAAGGAGAAAAGACAAAAATGAAGGATACAGTATATTGACATTCGCCGTTTTCTATTTTGTTTCTATTTCTAAAATAATATCAAGGTTTGATTTCTTTAGATAAGATATTTGACAATATCTCATGCCAAATTGACATTTAATTAAATATTTTTAAATTGACATACGTTTCTTTGTTCATAGCCTACTCCGAGTAATGAATTTTTTTGAACACACTGTATTTTCAAGGCTTTTCACAATAAGTTTTTTATTTATACAGGGTATTACAGCTAAATGAGCTACCTCAAACAATTTCTATATTATTGAAGATATAATAAAATACTATAAGACAATCTTATAGAAGACCAAGGGGGATATCCGAATATAGAATAAAATATTTTTTTAAACCAGTGATTTTCAAGTTACAACACAAAGTTATATTTTCATAAATAGAATGATATATACTTTTTTATACCCATTATAATAAATTTCATTTTTACAGTTATTTTCAGTGCAAAACAACTGAACTTAGATTAAAATAAAACATATAAACTATTATTTACGAAAGATGACTATTCAAGGTCATTTGTTCGAAGAAAGAATACACGGCACTTTTTGGCAGTAGCTTAGCAACATTTTATATTAGAAAGAGAAAGATTATTTGACGTATGTCTATTTAATTTATGTAGTGTGACACATATACGTGAATAGTAATTAATTAAAGTATTCATGTTACTGTAGAGATAAATATGGAGGTGTAAATTACAGTAAAAAATGTTTTTTTTTTATAAAGTAATTTGGGAACCGGTTTCGGAATAAATGTCCGTCTTCAACCCTCTAAAACATACAAAAATTATATAATAATTCATGCGTATTTACAACATTATTATTAAAAAAGTTTAAATTTAAATGAAATACAATAAGAGAAATATAAAAGTTTAAACAGAGAGAAAAACTAAATGTCTAGAATTTTTTTTAAGAAAAGATATAAATAATTACCATCGAAATTTAAAGATGTTGAAAACCAAACATCAAAAAAGTATAGAACAAGTCTTTATAAATAAAACATTTTTTACTGTAAATGACTCCTCCATACGTAAATAGTGCCATTACGTTCTAACACACTAAAAATATCAATGACGTATGTCGTAGAGTTACAGACAAGTAATTATCTACTACACTGCCCTCTGTACTAATGTTTATCCAGTGGCGATGACATTCAAATCGAATTATTATTTTATGGTTTACATCAAATCTATATTTTTGTTTTATGTTGAGAAAACCAAATTTATCCAATGTAATTTCGGATACTTAAAACTGGCGCTAATATGAGCGCCATCTGCTTAAATTGAGCAGACTATAGTATACTTTAACTAGTAAGTAGTGTAGTGTATATGGCAATCCTGTACAGGTGTCTTATTTTCGATGTTTTTTTTAAGGTATCTCGGGTAATATTAATAATAGAGCAAAACCGTTTGCACATTCCAGAAATGTTTAATAGTCACCACAGGAAATTTCAATCTTCTTTTGTTTCTGAGTTACAAGCAAAAACTCGTTTTTCGCTCATTTTGAAATTATCTCATATCTTATTTATTATAAAAGTTAGAGAAAAAATGTTTCTATAAAAATTTTACAGTTTTTTTTAAATATAATAAAATGGCGTAATTATTTTTTTTGAAAGCTTAATGATTCTCGAGATATAACACAAACTTATGATTTTTAAACTGGGTACCTATGTTGAAAATAGTCTCGTCTTTTTTTTATAAGCTTTTCAATGATATCTATATAACAAGTCTACATTCTTTTGTTTTAAATTTGAATAAGAAATAATTATTAGTTTATTGAGTTGAAAACAAATGAAAAAATGTATTACAGATTATCATTTGCATATTTCTAATTGTATTTGTTTCAGTTTTACTCATTTTTTCAATTTTTTTAGTTCAAAAGCATATTCAACCATCTTGTGTCAAATCCAAGTGTAACGTCGATAACTAGTAATTTAACTATCCCGAAAATAATTGGTTAAGAATAATTTTGAGAACATAATTAATAGATATTGAATCAAAATAAACAAATGATGATATATTTTCAAAATGAGCGAAAAACGAGTTTTTGCCTGTATCTCAGAAACAAAAGAAGATTGAAAATTCCTGTGGTGACTATTAAACTTTTCTCGAAAAGTTGACCCTGTAATGTGCAAACGGTTTTGCTCTATCATTAATATTACCCGAGATACCTTAAAAAACATCGAAAATGAGACATCCTGTACTTGTAATGAAAACGTTGAATGAAAGAGATAGATATGTACAGAAATAAATATTTTGGCATGAAATGAAAGATCTGTTAATACAGGTTAGAGTACTATTTCCGTGCTGTGAGTACTACTAAGTAGACATCTCTAAAATTTCAACAGATTTGACAGTTGTGAGATGAAAGCAGTAAAATAGTGAAGTATGAACTGAAGTGAAGTAAAGAGAAATAAGATTACCTATTAAATAAAATGACAAATAAGCGGAGCGTGGGGACAATTGGACACAAGAAAAAAAATTTTATTAGAAGAAAATTTAAAAATAATAGTAAACAAAATACAAGCAAGAGCTGTTCAAATAAATTTAATATTTTCGATTTGTAATGGCAAGATTGGTTAACCAACTTTGAATTTGGAAATTAGCCTAAAAACATAAAATATCTCTTTAAGGGCCGGTTGTACAATCACAGATTAAACTATGGTTATTGCAAAACCATGGTAACGCGCAAACGTCTTGTTGTACATCAACGGTTTACTCTTTATACTTAGTTTAAACCACTGCATTTTCGTTAAACACTCGTGATCGGCCGTTTAAACTACAAGTAAACTTAGTTTAACTTTAAATTGTCGATAATTTAAGCTGCAGTTTAAACTGTAATTGTACAACCGGGCCTAAGAGGTAAGTGTATTTTGGTTTTGAGATTAAGACACGTTTAAGAAGAATGGCTGACCCTGCTACTATATATGCAGCGAAAATTCAAATTAATTCTCTGTACTAGAACTAGTAACATTTTTAAAAATTCAACATTAGACGAACATACTTCTGATATAAATCTGCATTTAAAAATAAGTGTTATTGAAATCTATTAGTATTTGACTTTGATTTTATAGGAAAAACGAGAAACGCACAAATTTGTAAGATAGCTAAAATAAATTATTTTGAATTGATCTTTTTATGCTATAATTTCCAACTCATACCTGCGCCTGCTAATTTATATTTTATGAAAAAGATGTTTTTTTTTCAATTCCTGGCATAATTTTGAATCCCTTAAGCCTCATTCACAACACGAAATTAGTAGTTTGTGTTAGTAATTATAGTTAGTGGTTATGGTTAGTCGTCAGAAGATAGAAAACTGCGTTCACTATACATGAAATTAATAAAGGAACTAGGGTTGTGTCGAAAAAAAAACACTTTATTCGTAATTGACAGTAGTTTACCTGTCACTTGTCATTTAAACCAAATTCAAACATTGTTGAAACGCGAACACGTATTCCTAGTAGATTGGCTTTAAATTATTAAAATATTTTTATTGAGTGGTAGCGATGGCAGAAGAGTCTTTTATTTCAATAGTCGAAAGTAAGAAAATGTTATACGACAAAAGTTAAGTGATTTTAAAAACACCAAATTAAAAGACGCAGAATGGGAAAGAATAGGTGTTGTGTTCAACATATCTGGTAACTAAACAAATTTTAAAATAAAATTTAAGGCTCTCCGTCAGAAATGCATTCTTGTATAATTAAAAAACATATATCCGTCACACAACCTCATTTCTTGGATCAAATTATCCCAATCGCCTTGATTTCTCCTGTTTGTGTTAGTAGGATGTACACTGGCTTGCAAAAAAATCGCGTACACCTTAAAAATCAAGTAACCGAGTTTTTGTAATTTTTTAGCTCTGTAAATAATGTAAAAACTGACAATGTTGTCACTGTCATCACTATTTGATCTATTATGAAGCTAGTTCTTCATTGTGTTTAATTTACCTACTATTAAATTACAAATATTGTAACAAAAACGTAGTTTGTTACGCTTATTTTTTTTATAAATTTTCTTGCTCCAATCCTGTCTCAAAATTTCCATTACAAAACCTAAAATTTGAGCATCAATTGACAGTATTGATCTAGTTACAGCCTATCTTTTGCGATCTATTTTTCTAGTCCTATTCCCTAATCACCTTTTTTCTATTTTTCCATTCAGTTGGATCCCTTTTATTTTGTGGTTAGGAAATTGTTTATTTGTGACAGCCAGTGTTGTCTTCTCGCGAATTATTTCAAGAAAGTAACTAGAAATGTAATTGTTTAACACTAAATTTATTTTTAAATTTGATTAAATTTGGTAACTTATTTTAATATCTCTCCTATGTTCAAATTTTTCATTGCTACACTTTACTAATTTTATTATAAATAGTTTTGGAAATTTCTCGTATTACTACGAAATTATTAAGGGATTTTTTATTATCTTTTGATGGATCACTGTTTTTTTTTGTTTTTTTTTTTGTTTACCGGAGACGCGTAGAATCATCTCGCTCTCTTGGCAGTGACTTGTGAGAGAATACACACGTCCTTTTTTATTTTTGCGAGTTGTTTAAAGTACTTTTGTCTGATTGAAATATGGTTTCGAGTTTTGGTATTCGATACTAGCCAGTGGAATTTAGGTAAGAGCTTTGCACTGTTTTTTTTTGTGATTATTTTGAGCGGCTTTTTATTAGCCTTTTTTTCAAGTTAAAAGTAGTCATGTTCCGTCCCACGCGGTTTTGTCCGTGGGATAAGTGAAGCTCTTACTTTAATTCTTGCGACATATTTCAATATAAAAAAGACGATTGTTTTCTTTCACGAGCCCGGCTAAGATTTTTTGGTTTGTCTAAATTTTGAATTTGGATTTATATGCCACGAGGCGTGAAAAATTCCGTTTCGGTTCTAAATTAGTGAAAGTTTTTTTTTTGGATTTTCACATTTTCTTTGATCAAAATTTTGCAATTTTTATCTTTCTGTTTAATATTCCCCCCAAGCTCAAGTAGTACCTGAACTTGTTCGGTCCCCTAGCGTACCGAGTACGCCCTCAATTTTGTGCTTCCCCATTATTTGAGTAATTCTGCTTAAACTTTGTGGTTCGAGTCGTACCTTGATTCGACCGGTTATTTTTGCGTACAGAGTACGCACTCAAATTTTGCTAGTACACCATTTATTCGTAATTCTGTTTAAAATATTTGTTCATTGGGCCAAATTATTTAGGGGTATTTTTTTATAATTTTTTTTGGGATTTCAAACTTATAAAATTTTTCCTACCGACTAAACCTAGTCATCCCTTCCCTAGTTTGAATGTAGTGTGAATGTAGAGGGTGATGCGTTGACGTGACTAGACATTTTTAGACTAGACAAATTTTCGGCTCGGTATTAGTTTCCGTTTTCAAAGTCGACTTTCTAGAGTCATTAATTTTTTTTTGTGATATTTTTTGTAGCAACAACTTTTTTGGATTTACCTTGTATTTTACCGTTGTGCGCTACTCTCGACTCGAAAAAGTATTTGTCCGGTGATTAATCTTTGAGCGCTGCAAATTTTTTTTTAAGCCCATTTGGCTTTTTCTTGTTTATCGGGGTTAATTGCTGCGCCTCTTAGACTACAGTTTAGTCACTTTCTCTCTCTACTTTGTTTGTTCCTTCTTTTTGTTTTATACGGCCGTTCTTCCTCTTTTACTAAATTTTTTGGTTTTATATAACTTTTTTTGGTGCACCTAATTTTTTGTTAATTTTTTTTATAAATATTTTTTGTCGCTAACTCGCGTCTGGAGCACCTTTAGGGACCGCCAATTTTTTTTGATTGTATTTTGTATCGCCCTTCAGGCCACTTGTAAATCTCTAAGAGATCTGGTACTGGCGAGTTTTTTTTAGGGTAGCCGGATCCGTTTGGTTCATTTTTGGGGCCCTGAATTTGGAAGTGTCTGGGCGAGGTTAGCTCTGGCTGCAGCGACGCCGTTGGATCACACGAGACCTGCGCCTGGGCATATTTTACAACAACTCCTGAGAAAACCCAGTATTCGGGGCTGCATCCTAGCCAGCCTTAAGGCCTAGTGGAGTGGCTCGAACGGCTCTCCCTCTACGAGTGCCGGACAGGAGAAGGGTGCTCAAGCCCTCCGTTTGTACTCTCCGCCAGCCTGCGAGCAGCCCCCGATACAGCTGGAAGACTTCCCTCCGTTACCAGGGCAGGTTAAGCTGCTATCTTTTCCGACGTTGCCGGTGGCCGATAGCCCGAGCGCCGACCCCCGTCCTTCCAGATTCGGGCTCTAGAAAGGCCGTACGGTCCTTTCTTTTGTTTGAGCTTTTCATTGATGTTGTAATCTCCAGCGTGAGTAACTTTATTTTTTTTATTAAATACTTTTACTAAACCCTATTTTTTATTAAATATTTTTACTATACTTTACTTTCCTTTATTAGAGTGGACTCTACTCTAACTCCTTTTCCTTTTATAGAGTCTGGCGCCCACTAATTTTTTTCGAGACCCGATCTTTTTGTTTTTTTCCAAAATTAAGTTGTCACTTTTTTATTAAATTTTCATTGTCGCGAATACCTGTATCTCGAAATAAATTCCTTACCCTAGACCCAGCCGCCGCTTTTCTTTTTCAGCTAGCCGGTGCAAATTTTATGAGTGTACACTTACAGGTAGGAGGAGTTTGCTTATTTTTTTTTGATTTTTTAATTATCCTCTTGTGTCACAATATATTCCAGAAAAACGAAAGAATAACCAAGTATTTATTTCATTTTCTATTAATTTTGACATCTTAATTGACATTAGTGACATTGACAAATTAAAAATCAAGATCGACTCAATACAGAAAAAAGTAGGTGTACGCGATTTTTTTGCAAGCCAGTGTACCCACCATCTTCTCTGTGAACTTCTTTCATTTACATTTTTCATATATAATATTAATAAAAATAATAATAAAAAAAAATTTCGTATTTGTATGACTCATTTTTAAACTACATAACCTAACCTTCAACAAATGTCATTCTATTACTTCTGTTTTTTAATATATATATGCATCTCTATCTACTCTGTTCTCTGATTGGCTATTTCTGTTAACTGCTAACCATAAGTTTGGAGCTTGCAATCTCTTGCGCTAACCATACTTAGCGCAGACCTGTGCTGCGCTAATTTTGTTATTGTGAACGCTGTAGTACAACTGCGCATGTCAAACTTTCTGCGCTAACCATAACTACTAACACTAACCACTAATTTCGTGTTGTGAATGAGGTTTTATAATTTTTCGTCAGGAGCCTGGCCTTCTCGGGTTTCTGCGATAATGCGCTACTGGCTATATTTGTACTACTTGTACTTTATGAACGCAAATAATTCAATAGTGAGTAGTTGCAATCATTAGTAGTGCTACTAATATTTAATAAAAGGTTAAGAACTAGGCTCTTAAGTATTTAATAATATTTTTAGTCTATTGGGATTTTCAAGTATCAAGAGATGGCGCTGATCGCATTAAACACTGGTACACTTTTTGTTGACGTGTGTCAACGTAGCATTTCTGTCAACTGTATTTATTTAGTTTTCGTATTATTTTCTCATTTATTAGTATTTTTTATTTATAATTCAAGTACGCATAATAGAGATTTTGTAGTCATATAGTTGTAGTTTCATGTAAATGTCAAATGTGTACCACTGTTTGCAGTTCTAATATTTGCCGTTAGTTAGCGTTTTCTTATCTGAAAATCCCAATAATTAATGTTTGTATATGTTTATTTATAGCGCTAGTTATTTTTATCTTTTTCTCGTTTAATAAACTTTTATTGTAATTATTAATATTTGGCTGATTTTTACATTTCGTCCAAATAATTAAACGTTATAATATGTATTTATTGGAATGAATAAAAATTGTAAGATGGGAGATAATGTCTTGTCCACTTCAATTTTATTTACTTTATACATAACAAGATTGCTATTAAATTATTCAAAATAATTTTTTATAATAATAAAAGCAGTAATATTGGTTTAACATTTTATTATCTATATGTATAATGATACCTACATATTCTTAATAAATATATAAATTAATATTGATATATCAAATGAATATAATTTTAAAGCATTATTGATATTATATGCATTAAATTTTGACGTCATTAAACCTTATAGATAAAATAGATACTCGTATATATTAGACGTGTTTCAGTGATTTACCTTCATATCACAGCCGCATACTCTGAAAATATATAATATGAATATAGATGTTTCAGATATTTTCAAGGCTGCTCACAATTCGAGATTTTTTTTATATGCGGCTGCATATAAACCTTTCGCAACGAAAATAAACGAGAATGGGATAGAATTAACAGCACAAAAATTAAATTTTAAAAATATAACTAATGCACTAGGTAAGATTATAAATATTATGAGCAATACTTTTTTTAAAAAAATTGTTAAAAGGTAAATTTAAAAATATGAATTCTGCAAGGATTTTATCAAAGTGTATTACGGTACAAAGTCGGTAAGTGTCTTATATTACAGGACGAGAAAAATTTAGAAAAACGACTCCTTTTGTACACTTATCAGTCGAGTGTTGTATAGTGTTTATCGCGATATCGATTTTATAGAAGCAACGAAAATAACGGCCAAATGTTAAAGTAAAAAAATAAATGTGAAATAAAACGACGGCAAATTTTATAATGTATGAATAGCAAGCTTATGTTATGAAAGTGAATAATAGCATATTACAACCGAGATAGGGAATGTTTCATTTCAGCCTATGGCTTATTTAAGACCAAGATGCGAAGCCTTGTAGTCAGATACAGCGCGAGGCTGTAACGAAATTAGGGTTTGCAATACCGGGGCATGTTTTAAAACCGGTATTTTAATATTATGTTTTCAGGGTACTGGAATACCGCTATTAATACCGTTTTTTATTAGTTAGGAATGTAATTTTTTTATGTATTTTATTTAACAAAAAAAAAAACGCTATTAATATTTTTGTACACAGTTTACATTTAGCAACTTGCTCTTTCTTTTTTGCAAAACCTATTTAGTGTCACATTGTATTTTCTCAAAAATATTTATCCATTATACCTATTACTTTTGTTGAGGGCATAAAATAAATAAACTGTGTATATAGATAAAGAGAAGTAGAATGCAATTATGTAGGTACCCACAATAAAAAATATTGTAAAGTCGGAAGACCACTTGAAAAACAGATGTTCAGACAATATGTTCTTGTTAGTTTGAAATACCGGTATTATTAAATAAATACCGGCAAATAATAATGTAAAATTTCCGTCCGGTATAGCAAACCCTAAATGAATTTTCCACCGATTTACAGTAAAATTTCTAAAAGATGTCCGATCAAGGTCAGCTACGAATTGTATGAATTAAGACTTTGTTCTGTCATATTCAGTAGTGTCGTTCATTTAGTTCTTATGAAAATACTTAAGATAGGTACTACTGTTATTTTATTATTATAAAAATATATGTTACAGTAAAAGCATTCAAAATTCAAAACTAAATCTACTGGTAAGTTTTTTAGCAAATGTAAAACCAAATATATGAAAAATAAGATGACTCAGTGTCAGTGTCACTAATAACGTTATTCGTACGGCTATGAATCAAAGTAATATATCTGAATTAATAAATAAATTTATGTTACAGCGAAATTATTGTGAACAGTGGGCATCGTATTAAAATGAAATGCCCTAACCACCGACTATACACTTTACAGACGGTACAGTACATTTAAAAAACAAAGTATACAGTTTTCGGCGCCATCTTAGCTTTGCCAATCCAGAATTAAAATTAAAATCGCAACCAATGTGATTATTTATTTATTGAAATTGTTGTTGTACTAAAAATTTGAAATAAAATAAAAAAAAAAATTACACGGTTCTTACGTTTACTGGTTTCAGGATATTATTTCATTGTTTACATGTACAAAAGTAGGCTGGTAACTAAGTAATAACTGTATCTGTATGGAAATATTATTACCATACTGACTTGTCAACAACGGTCTACAAAATGAAAATAAAATATAAAATAATATTAAAATATAATGCTCTTCATTAATACATACAGATAACGTTAGCCTATCGTTCTAAATACGGTCTAATTTAATCTAAAGTAATAAACATGAGGAATAAAGCACATAATTTGAATATTTGTCATATTGACATATGTTAAAATAATTGTTCTGTTAACAATAGCAATCTGAAAGTAAATATTGATGAGAGAATTTCAAAAAAATATATTTATCAATAATGTTTTAATTTTCTGAAACCGATAAACTATTGAACAAACCACGAATGTTATTAATCATAACAAACCTTAGATGTCTTAAAATCCTCGCTTTACGAGCTCGGATTTCAAACTGACATCTGCGGCAGTTATGATGTGCATAACATTCCTAGGTAGGTATGTTAATAGCTATAATTATTACAAAATTTGATTAACAAAATTTAGTACATAATATCCATAAATTACATAAATTGTATGTTTTTCTTTGGACTATTTGAAGTTTACACATTTCGGTTCCTGTACATAATTTCAATTTCAATAATAAAAATACATCATCTTTACAAGTAATATTGAAGTATAATATGAGTTAATTATTATTAATGAGTATACTTACGGTCTTTCTGGTATGTTTTCCAAAATTTTTGATTATAATAACTTGCAAATCTGCATTATATATCGCTGACATATACAAATGACAAAATTATTTGAATTTTAAACGTTTCCGTTTCGCGTATCCAAGATAAATTCAAACAGTTTTGTTTCACAAGGAAGAACAGAAGCCGAATTTCAACGAAAGTATACGAACATACCCGATAGCGATAGCGGTGCCATTCCCAAACTACAATTGTGAAATTATTCGGTAATATAATTGTCAGCCCCCTGGTCTTAACTTAGTCGAAACAATATGAATTTTTGAAAGACTAGCGTGTTATATCCATTCGCACACGTTTCTTATGATAGAGATAGATATATGCCACTTTGTTAATTTGTTCATGGTAAAGATGACCTTGATAGGACATCTTTCAAAAATTTTACTGTATGTATTCTATTTTATTCACAATCATCCTTTTTTTAAAATTAGTAATTATTAAAATGAATCGTCTAATTTAAGTTAATGTAGTATAAATTGTGTTTAAATTAGTTTAACATTTGCTGAATTTACAAACCAAATTAATTATATTCTTTAAATAATTATGCCAAATGATGATGTCCAAAAGTTCAGTCCCGAATTCAAAAATTATAATTATGTAGTTTACTAGTTTAAAAAGAATACAGCTCTATTACGATATAATTTGTTTTAGTCTTCTTTAAATAGATATTTATAGCAATGTTACTAGGCAATCTTACATACACTATTTCTCACCCATGGGATGGAAGTGTAAAGCCTGCTTCAGAGTTTACATAACGTAACGTAACATATCATAACATAACATTACATAACATAACGTAACATAAGGAATCAGTGAAGGTTTCATAGCTCCAAGTATTATAAATATCTGCTAACTTCATGTTAAATATTTTGCTCATATATTCAGTTTGATGTTGACATTATTTGTTGGTCTAAAAATCAAGAATACTTTTATGAATACGGACGATATTGTTGCTAAATATTAATAATTTAATGCAATCTTACCGGACTGGTTTATAATTTCGGATATTGCAATCCATGCATAATTTTTTTTTTTCTTAATATCCTTAAAATCTGGTCGAGATTTATCATATATTAAAGAATTTTTCTCAACAAAAGGAATTAGTAATGCTCCATCCATCTTGACAGCAACTTAAATGTCAAACACAAACTGGAATTGACAATTCAATTGACAGCTATTCTGTTGTTTTGAAATTTGGTAGACGACGATTCACGTACGCGTGTGAACATAACCGATTAAAATAACGTATCCGTAAGGAAATAAAATTTGGCCATATTCTGTGTTTTCTTAAGTTACGTTATGTTATGTTTCTTACGAAAACTATGAAATACTATATCGGTTTACACACATCCATATTTTCTTTATGTTATGCTATGATATGTTATGTTACGTTATGTAAATTCTGAAGCAGGATTAATCTGTCATTTTCCACCCAACATATTGATATATCAGTTAGGAATCTCGTATATTTCCTAAACTCTAAAAGTTTAGAAATTGACATATTCATATAAATAAAAAAAAGGTTTAATTTCCATAACGAATTTGTTATACATTATGTCTATAACAACCACTATCAGTTCGGTAAATTAATTTAAACTTAATTATAAATAAGCTTATGAAGAATAGAAAATAGCATGAAAAAAAAGTAACAGTAACTTGTCCTCAACTACATTGATGAATCGATCATAAGGCCTTGTATTTTCATCTCTGGTTATATAATCTTTGAATTAAATAATAAAGTAATGAGGATTCTTGGATAATAAAGCTTCAATCGGCGAAAAATTTCCTTATTAAAGAACTTTTAAAACTGACGACGTTTAGGCTATGGTTATGGCTATTATGAAGTCAACAATCGATGTAAATTAAATTTTAATTACATCATTATCATTGTGTAAATTCTATCCTTCAACAAGCTAATCTGTCCTGCGTCTCCCTCTTCAGCCAGTCGTAATTTTGTCCGTCCTTAATTTCTGGTAACATTACAAATTTTCCTCGCTCTCTTCCACTCCTTCCATGTATTTTCCCTTCAATAATAATTTTCTGTATTCCATCCCGCCTTAAAATATGTCCAATTCAGTTAGCTCTCCTCTGTCTTACTTCTTTCAAAATTCTTCTTTCTTCTCCTTCTTTTCTTTCTCTTGGGTCAAAGGTGCAAAAAATGAGTTTTTGGCCATTTTCTTGAAAACAGTGACCCGTATCAAAATTTTTCAAGAATACAAAATTAAAGCCCGTAATATTCTGTACATAAAAGGATTCTTACATTTTTTGCCTAGGATGAACTCTCAAAGAGTTATGTTAAAATATAGTTAACCAGAATAATAATTTATGATTGAAATTTAAATTACCCAAAAAATAAACAATATTAGGTATTTAATACTTAGTATATATCTTGTTCCATTTAAGCCATTCATTATTGTAGAGAATTGGACATAGTTTTGAACTCTTTGATTGGCTGAAATTGGAGACATGAGATACGTTTATCCAATGTAATTTCGACCACTTAAAACTGGCGCTGATGTCAGCGCCATCTACTGAATGGCTTAAATAGAACAGAGTATAATAGATTTTACTATTTATAACAGTTTATTATTGATGCTTTTTTAAACATTTTTTTATAATTTTCCATTTTAGCCATTCAGTATTGTAGAGAATAGTTTTGATCTCTCTGATTGGCTGAAATTGACGACAAGAAACAAGTTTATCCAATGTAATTTCGGCTACTTAAAACTGACACTGATGCGAACACCATCTGCTGAATGGCTTAAATGGAACAGAGTATAGACGACTTGTCGATGAGCGGTTCGCGAGTTACTAAGAACTTAAAACTTATATGAAATTTCTCTAAAATTTTATACATCAGCAAATCGGTTTAGATTTCATTTCATCTGAAATTTCGACACATAAATACATAATTCTTTAATCGTGTCAAAATTTTAGATGAAAATATGAGAACTAAGCCGATTTGCAAATGATTTAAATTTTAGAATATGTTCATGTAAGTTTAAGTTGTTAGTAACTCGCGAACCGTTCATCAGAACTTTATTTTGTTTTTATTTTCTTGATATGTAGGGGCGCAATTTTTTTTGCCACAGGCGCTCGAAACCCTATTTACGGCTATGTATTTCTCCAACCGGCGCCACAACCATACTTCAAAAGTTTTTAAGTACTTTTTCTCCTTCTTTCGCAACCATATTACAATACTCCAAATTAGACATTTTGCAAATCTTTTTCACAATTCAATATTAATGCGTCTGGCTATTATTAACTCTTGTATTTTACTGTATGCTGCCTTTCTCTGTGCATGCTTCTAATTTCTTTCTTGCAGCTTCCATTTCAATTTATCATGCTCCACAAGTATTTGAATGATCTTACTTGCTTCATTCTCTCGCCGTTCAAGCATATATGTACGGGCCCTTCTTTTTTTCGCTATCCTCATTACTCTTGATTTTTATATACCTATACAGGGTGTTATATTTTAATGGACCCAGCAAATATCTCGCTTATTTATTAAGTTGGCAATTTTTTCATATAACATGATTTATACAGGAACATATAAGCTACTTGATGACGGATATACATTCCTGATACCACTTCCGGTTTATAAGTAATTAATATCTACTTTGAAATTTCAAATGGAACATACTATATTTTTTTACAAATTTGAAAAGTACATCAAATTTGCTTTACTATCATGTAAAATAATCCGTATGTTACATTATTAAAAAGTAAAATGGCGGGCACTTTTTTATACACCTAATTGGAAAGAGAATAGTGAGCCATGACTGTGGCTTGTGTTCCTTATTCTTATTTTCTGTATTATTATGACAAAAAAATATTATTTCGTTTAAAAATAATACTTACAATTGTTTTAGTTAATTGTTTTATTTCAAGCCACAGTCATGGCTCACTATTCTCTTTCCAATTAGGTGTATAAAAAAGTGCCCGCCATTTTACTTTTTAATAATATAACATATGGA
Organism: Harpalus rubripes; assembly: GCA_963082715.1. Classification (NCBI taxonomy): domain Eukaryota; kingdom Metazoa; phylum Arthropoda; class Insecta; order Coleoptera; family Carabidae; genus Harpalus; species Harpalus rubripes. The sequence continues at coordinate 21,905,631 of OY720457.1, forward strand.
TTATTTTACATGATTGTAAAGCAAATTTGATGTACTTTGCAAATTTGTAAAAAAATATAGTATGTTCCATTTGAAATTTCAAAGTAGATATTAATTACTCATAAACCGGAAGTGGTATCACGAATGTACTTCCGTCATCAAATAGCTTACATATTGCTGTATAAATCATGTTATATGAAAGAAATTACCAACTTCATAAATAAGCGAGATATTTGCTGGGTCCATTAAAATATAACACCCTGTATATCTCACCTATATTTTATTCAAGATCTTCTGAAGTTCTTTTTCATTTTCTGCAATAACTGCCTAATCATCAGCATATATGATGCATTTAATTTTCTGCCCTCAACAATTATCCCACTTGTAACTTTCAATGCTTCCTCCATCAATTTATCTGCATACACGTTGAAAAGACTTGGTAATATACAACAACCTTGCCCAATTCCTTTCCTATATATCTGTGTCAAAATTAAAATACAAAAAAAAAAACATTTTTTTCAACCTGATCAGGTTAAAGAATCAAGTTCAATCAACTTAAATATTATTTAAAACGAAAAATATAGCATCTATATTACCTATCTATAGATTTTTTTTTAAAAAAAGTCACCTCTAGTTACATGGTGAATGTATTTTATTGAGCATCCCGGTTACTTGCGGTTGCATCAAACGTGTAACCGCTGTATGTAGAACTGATGTAGGACGATTGCATGTCAGGTTACTTTGTATCCTTTTCTAGCTGTCAAAACGCTGACATTTTAGCACTTAAGCATTTTTCAGTGAAAATGAAAATGGAATATTTGACACAAAGTATTTTGTATTAAATCAATACGTTTTAAATTAAATGTATCACACTATAAACAAGATAAATATTTAACAAATGTCAAGTAATTAATTTGACAGAAACGTCTTTAGTAACCGGGCATATTTTATTCACACCGATTACCGAGCATACTGTGCGGTTAACCATATGTAACCCGGTCCACGAATAAAAAATCTGGTGTGGCCAACACAATACCTCCCCCCATTTACAGCTCCAGTCACAAAAAATTTTTTGGATTAGCGAATTTTACACTAATTTTGACAGTTTATTTCTTAAAATATAGTCTAATCTAATCCAAGTAACTACCTTTTTTTTAAACCCCTCAACAGGATTAAATACCAATTACAGAGTGGGTTCACATTCACACACATCCATGCCTTAGTGGGATTCGAACCCAGAGCCCCGAGGGCACTCATGACATGAGGCGTCATTGAGCCACCGGAACTATAATAAAATGAAGATTAAATTTTAAATACCGGGATAGAATAGAATTCACTAATCCAAAAATGATGATTAGCTTAAATATTTTTGTGAATTGTTAATTTTTATTAATCTAAATACATACCTACATATTTACTTATGGTGGAAACTGTATTGAATTCCTTTTCTATTGTTATATTTACTTTTTCCTTTTTAAAACGTTACTAATATTATTTTGAAATGATTAGTTCTTTGATAGTGACATTTATCTGTTAGTTACATATATTTGAATAACTGCATTTTGTTTGTTTAAAAAGTAGACTCTGGGAT
>OY720457.1:21909700-21922200 GCA_963082715.1 Harpalus rubripes
AATGTCTTAAGTCTTATAGTATTTGAGAAATCGTGAATTCAACATCCACACATCCACACACACATACACACACACACACACATCTTAAAACGTGCTTATTCACTAAAATCTGGATATGCGATTTTTAGCATGAATACAATACCTCTCTTAGCGAGAGGTAAAAACAGGAAATACTTGTAATGGGCTAGTAATATTTATTTTTTATTGGGTCATAAATACTTAATTAAGAACACAAGGGTGAAGGATTAAAATATTACATTTTTATTAAATACAGAAGGCTTACTATTTTTGAATTAGATATATTCTGTTAATATTAAGTAACAATTAAATATCGGATTGAAATGGATGGAATATTTAATTAAAGTCTCATTTGCGTTAAATGAAATTAACAAAACGGCATAAAAGGATATATAAAATAACTACTCTCTGCTATTTTAGTATTACGCGGTATGTCTGTTAGGAAGCGTTGCAGCACCAATGTTAATCGGGATTTTTTCTCGTGTTGGTGTCTAAATGTGTTTAATATCAACATACTTGATTTGTAAATTTTTTAACAACTAGCTAAAACATAACTATACTGTGTTAGAAAATAGGTCCAAAAATATAGGAGTAGATAGGATTTAATGTATTATTTTTTTAATAGAATAAAATGTGTTTCAATACAAATTATTTATACAAAAAGTATTCGTTTTATCAAATGGGGTATGTGAACATATTCGAATTTCAATATATATGTCATAAAATATAAAAACAAACCACTATAGCTTTTTATTATAATAACTAAAACGAAACATTAATTTGTAATAATCTTGTTATTAACAATTTAATGTTTTGGAGAAGGGTATGGTAGAATCGTGGACAAAGACAGATAGACTACGGGAAGGAAAGAGACAGTTATAAATCAGCCTATCAGCATCGCGTTTATGTTGTGGTAGGCGTGGCAGGGTGGAGCATGATCACATCTGGCTATACTATCTCTTTCCCTCCCAATCTAACCGTCTTTTTTCAAGCTTCTACCATTGATACGTCACAAATCCCTTCCTCAAATTTTTAATAATTATTTTCTCGTAAAGTGCGAATAATTAATCGATGTAAAAAAATACGGATATTTTATTTTTTTGTCTAGTATCATATTATGTAAAAATAAAAATTTAGTCACATGAAGGGTACAAAAGAAAAATGATAAATTCAATTACTATTTATTTGTTCAACATGCCAAAAAGTAGCAGATTCACTGCCACGGCAGCGTATCATAGACGAGGAGAAACTGTGTATTTGAATTTAACCTTGGCAGTGAATCTGCATTTTTGCAATGGTTTATGGTTATGTTTGATATTTCAAATGTTAAATTCGCTGTCGTCATCATAAGGATTGCTATGTACAAATTTGAATAATATTATTAACATTTACATAGCAACAAAATCATATTTTCTCCGTCGGCGGCAATAAAACTAACTTTCACTGCCAATTAGATCGTTATTGAATAGTATACATTTTAAATATACATAGAAACTGAAATATCAACCAATGTACGTTATCAAAAGTAAAATTCTCGATTAGTAAACTGTAATTATTTAAACAAAAGCCGAATATGTATGTTTTTTTAAGAAACAATAAATATTCTTTGCTTTAATTTAATGTTGATGTTAATCTGTGACTTGCATTGCCTGATATTTCGGGCTAACTATACTTGTAGTAGGTACACAAAATATCGCTGTTTGTATAAATAACTTGTCATTTTACTTGTATATTATATATCTAATCTTATTGTAGTCGGAGTATTGTTTGATGAAATTAGGCCTACTGAATATATATTACTGCGATTCACATCTTGCTAAATTGGTACTTTATATATTTTTGCTAAATGCTTAAAATAAAGATTGTTATGTTACAGAGAAATTCATTCCTACTTCAAGGTTTAAATCACAAAGTTGACATTAAATTGTATGGAATGCTTGAACTGAGTCCACAATTAATTCTAAAGGTAAAATAAATATCTTCTTTAAGAAAAAATAATTTTAAAAATATATATTTTTCAGCAATTTTCCTTTTGTAATACAATGATATTATTATTAATTCAATTTAAAGGAAAATGAAAATATTGTTCTTTATTATAAAATATTATAGAATACCAATAATTAATTATGTATGAATTGCACTTGAACAAATGACAACATTATTTATTGACAGATGTATTGATTAAAGTCTACACTTAAATTGTATCTACTAATCTATTCAGTGTGAATTTTACATAATCTAAATAAATATATTATCACGGATTGAACTAGTTACAAACCTACATACATCTTAAAGTTATGCTATTACAAAAATATTCTCACCATTTTTAAATCATTCAATAGAATAAATAAAACTTGAAAAATTGTTTTAATGTTTGCTATGAAAAAGATTACTGTTATAATCGAAATGTTGGCTTAAGAATAAATGTTTTATGAAAAACTGCTAGTCTAATTAATTTACGAACCTTTCAACAATGGGGACTTATAAATTTGACGTCAACCGCGGCGGATCGGCGGCGGACCTCCCTCCACATAATTTAGAAAAGGACAACAAATTTTTAGAAAAGGCGAGGTGATATACCATGGCCGAGTCCATCACATGCTCTCCCCTTCAGCACTTCGCCACATTGAGCCAACAAGTGTAGTGATCCTTGAATTTGAAATATCACTAAAAAACCAAGTTCACAAATTAATAATGTGTTTAACACAAGATGATGTACCGGGGGCACGATTTGTGTTTAAAAACATTGAAAACCATTCAGTCTTACAGTTGAAAAGATGGTTAGAATGCCGGGGTTTGAAGAAAAGTGGACATAAATATGAATTAATTGCAAGGTATGCACTGAGTAGATGATATACTTAAATAATTATATAAAAATGTGTTCAGTCTGACATGTTTACGTTTCCTTTCAAAGCAGTTAACAGTTGTTGTGATCACGTGCTGGATCACATGATAAATGTCAAACTGTAGTGCTAAATCTTGCTCACTACATAACTACTTATTAATTACTTTTTTACTCACTAGATGGCATCCAAAAAATTTGAATTGTATAAGTAGTGCTAAATCTTGCTCACTACATAACTACCTATTAATTACTTTTTTACTCACTAGATGGCATCCAAAAAGTTTGAATTGTATAAGTCTCTATTGAAATAGGGTAATTCCTGGAGAGATACTATGGCCGGAGAGATGTCACCACGGGCGAGACAGAGCTAGTTTTCTTAAAAGTAATTCGGATTGGGAAGATTCAGCGGCCCGGGAAAATTGTAGCATGATCAGCCTCATCTCCAGTTTTTTAAAATTTATAATTATATTGCCACAAAGTAATAAATTAGTTTTGGTGTTGGATAATACGAATTTTTTGCCTACATAGAAATTGAACAGTTATAAAAGATGTTGATATTAAAAAAAACGCTCCGAAAAATAATATTTAAAATATAGAACATTCTGTAGTTACGAAAATAACATTTAATTTCGTTTAAACGTTGTAGACAATATTAAATTATTAATAAATGAAGACAGGAAAATTCTGAGGCAAAAAAATTATCTGATCAAACCTAGTCTTGAAACCGAAGAAAATAAAGCATTGAAAGATAACACAACCAAGATTCTACCCGCAGATAATGGAAGTGTTACAGGTTAGAGTAATATTGGATACCAAGATCAGAAAATAGAAGAGCTTTTGAATCAAGAAAATTATAAGAAACTTGGAAAACATTCTGCTACGTCTATAGAAAACAAAGTGTACCGTGCTCTTAAAAAATATAAAGAATTATATTCCGTTTAAAACAAGAACAGATCGCAGTCCATATTTTAGCAAGCTTCCACACCTGTACAGGGGGCTTCCAAAAATTCATAAGAAAGATTTAAGCATCTCAAAAAGTTCCATAAATTTTCCTACTTACAAATTATCACAATTTCTATTACCAATCATTCAGCCATTTCAAGGAAAAATAACATCATATTAGCCGCGGCCTCTCGGGAAATTCCCGATTATGCCGACTGGCCAATCCGACCCTGGTTATCACACGTACGCACGTTTCTGCAACCTGTCAAACATTTTCTGCAACTTCAAGCATTTCGTGCAACTTTTGACGTGTTATAGTGCGACAATTTTCTTGCAACTAGTTTTACATCTTGTTCGAAAACTAGTCACACGTATCTGCAAGTATCAAGATATGCAAGCGTAGTAAACGGGCTTAGGGAGTAAAAATCCCTAAACTGTTTGACATTTGTTTGTAAACAGCTGGTAAACAATACGAAATATTTAAAAATGTCTGGAGGAGCTGGAGTTGAAATAAAATCAGACGAATTTTTTCAAACTCTGATTGATCTCGTAAGAAAAGAAGCTCCGCGGAACGCAAGACATCCATATTTTAAACTAAAAAAAAAAGAAAAACGAGTACTTCACGAAAATTTCTCAAAAGTTAAAAAGATTATATCGTCAATACAAATTTGAAGAAGGTAATTTATGCTTATTAAAGTATATGAAATATGGTAATATATCTAAATAAATTTTTAAAACATATTTTTCTTTCTTTTCTACGTCTCAACAATAATATCGTTCTCACTATTATCTAACCGTAAAAATAACGTAGTAGCAGCTAATAGTTTGTTATTGATTTCTGATATTCGTCTAAATACAAATAAATGATTCAAACTTTAAAAAATGACAACAGGAATTAAATATCATGTGTACCAACGTCGAGACTAAAAAATTTCTATATTTCTTGCAACTTTACGTACGTCTGATAACGTAGGTTGCAAGTTGCAGCAACTGTTGTCAAAACAATTGCAGATACGTGCATACGTCTGATACCCCCTTTGGATGATACTGAGATCATAGTATACCTATGAAAGTGTACAAATAATGAAATTTTGTCGATAAAATTTCTCTTAGGGAAGTTATTACAATTTGTTTTATTTCTACATTTTGCGAAAATTTATTTTTGGTATTTTATACTACATTACTTAGTTTTTATAAAAAGATTCTTATTTTGTTATATATAAGTAAACGTTACATTTGTGAATTACCAGCTATTTATGCACTTTGCTTGACATGGACACGAAATTTTTCGGTACAAAAAAAGGACACAGTTTTGTTTTAATACTTTATGTTTGTATAACAAAAATATTAATATTGTAGTATATTATTATGTAGTAGTTTGTGAATTACGTAGTCATAGTGACAATTTTATGTTTTATGTCAATTTTATTACATTGCTGAAAAATAAACACATTTGAATTAAGTCTTACAGTACATGATATATTTTGCTATATTTTTTTTTGGAAAAATTACCTAATTATTATTTTTTATTCACGTATATTTCAAAAAAATATTTTTATTTATGTCATTAAAGAAAGTTATTTTCTGCTCAAAAATGTATTAATATATCACTATTATCTCACTTTAATACGTGCGTGCGCGCGCGCGTGTGTGTGTGTGTGTGTGTGTGTATGTGTGTGTGTGTGTGTATGTGTGTGTGCGTGCGTGCGTGCGTGTCTGTCTGTGTGTGTGTGTGTGTGTGTGTGTGTGTGTGTGTGTGTGTGTGTGTGTGTGTGTGTGTGTGTGTGGTTGTGTGTGTGTGGTTGTGTGTGTGGTTGTGTGTGTGTGCGTGCGTGCGTCCGTGTGTGTGAGTGTGAGTGTGTGTGTGTGTGTGTGCGTGCGTGCGTGTGTGTGTGTGTGTGAGTGTGAGTTAGTGTGAGTGTGTGTGAGTGTGTGCGTGCGTGCACGGGCGCCTGTGCTTATGCGTGTGGAAAAACAGAATACAGTGAAATACAAGAACTATTATCAGCAATACGCATGCGCATAAATATAGACCTGAAAAAAAGGTTTGTAAAGTGTTTTATATGGAATGCTGTATGGATGTGAGATGAGAAACAGACACCATGAGAAAGAAGGAGAAAAAGATCTTGGAAAGTTTTGAGATATGGTTATGGGTTAGGAGGAGAAAATTTGGAATACTGACAGATATCAAGAAGGGAGAGAATTACAAGAGGACGATGAGAGAGAGATAGAAAGAGACATTGGTTTCGAGGCAGAATTTCCGCCGAAACCTACCCAAAAACAGAATTCACTGATGATTATTTTTAACTATCCATCCTACATGAAGGAAGAATAGGAAATTCCTTCTACAAATTATTTATGTTTGCGATTTTTGTTATTACAATTTTGAAGTTCCTTTTCTTAGTTTGATGATAATGGATGAATTCTTATTTCATTTGTAACTTTCCTTTCATTTCTACTACCCTCTACTCCGTGAGGGGATAGTTTTTGTATGAACGCCTCCTGGAGCTAGAGCAGCAGGAAGCGCCGGCTCGTTACATCTGCCTCAGTTCACGGTTGCTATGTGCGGTTTGGTCGTCTTCACCTCCTCCGCGGTTTCACTTACATGCGTATTAGTTTAGTTGTCCCCTTTACGATCAGCATGTACACCTGACCAACACTGCAGAGCAGTGGCGGTGGGTAAACTTAGAGTGAGGTGAGGCCAAATATTTAAAAAAAATCAATTAGATATTATCTATACCTAATGTAAATGTACGAAAATAAAAATATAGTATTCATTTGTACATTAAATCAATCCGGCGTTCTTTCATGTAAGCAAATCTGTTGAAGCGCAAAAGACTATCAGGCAAACGGCTAACGCTATACAGTGCAGCGTGCCAGCGTGGAGCCCAACCATACTGGGTTCTCCCCACCATTTACTCGTGGCCGAGAAATTCTCATCTTCACGTATATATTATTACATTATAATTTATCCGATGCTTTTATTTTGCTATTTTGCGCTTGTCAGATTATATTTGTATATTTATATAATTCAAGAGAACTAATAATGTAAAAGTAATTATTGTCATAATTTATATTTTTAACTTTTTTCTTAAAATATATCAGTTCAGTTAAATTGTTTCCATCTTTGTAAATAGTTCGTATTGTTGTTAAAATTGTCTCTTCTTGATTGTTGGTATTTGCAAACAGCTATACAATGTTTATATTTATAAAATATTAGTTTAAGAAACTGTGACAAATAACAATACAATTAAAATAGAAATAAATAATAGTTTTAAATTTATGAGAAAATAATAAATAACAGTAACAAAAAATAATAATGACTAAATCGTTTTTACATAAACTAATAATAATAATATAAATATACTTGTTGGCAGCAAGTATTTTCTGCTGCAGCAGTTGCCGTGCGATCTGCTCGGAACAAATCACCGCATGGCTCACCGCCAGTAGTGTAGGGCGTAGAGAGGGAAAATCGTTCTGTCTTACTCGCACTTACATATTCTCCGTGAGGACAGCACAATTTGGCCTCTGTGTAAATTCGCGTGAAAATAACGCTATTTGAATGGTTATTTGGCATAGTATAGTAACAATAATTGTTTGTGAGTTTATATACCTATTACAGATTTATATTGCTTCAATACATTTTAATAAGAAATATATATATAAAATTTTACTAATGTATTGAATTTAAGAGGTGAGGCCTGGGCTCACCTGCCTCATCAGACGCACCGCCACTGCTGCAGAGTTCTCCTTTCTACACGCATATGTATTTCTCTATATTGTATTTTTCTTTTTTAATGTGAACAAAATGCTATTGGTATATAAGAAACTAACAAATGACATATTAGTATTGATGCTATATGAAATAATTAAATTTTCTGTATACCCAACTGTAAACAACTATCTAGGTATCTTCTTAGGAACGAGTACGGTAAGTAAGTTTTTACGGCCTAGGCCGGTAGTACCTATATACATATAGCTCGATCTTGACGTCTGTCGGGTATTTCAAAATTGTCTATTACATAATTTAATTTACAAATTAGATAAAAAATGGGTTTAAATAACAATTATCCTAAATAATTTGCTTTCAAAATAGTAGTAGAGTATATATATATATATATATATATATATATATATATATATATATATATATATATATATATATATAAATTTTATACGACACGCCGGTAGCTGCATTTACGGTCTCACTAGTTCATGTGTCTTGCCATACCGGGTTAGACCCATGATGTACTATCACGCCATTAAATGCTTAGCTACCGGCCCGTTTACGAGGCATAAAGTATAAAGTTTTGATTTTTAAGGGGCGCTATATTGGAAAGTTTCACCACTGTAATAATTATTTACGTTATGAGGTTGAGAAGTGAGTTATTACGGTATGAATGAGAAACTTACGGACGAGGCGACGAAAAAGCCATGTCAGGAATTTCGAAATGAGTTCCATAATAATACTTCACAGCCGTGTAACGTACAACATTTTATTTCATACTGTCTACGTATTTTAAAAATTTATATTAATTCAAAACATGTCTATTTAACTTAGATCACATCATTTTGTGCGTATTTGTTTTATTTGTTTTGTCTTGTCCTGATTGTCAAAAATGACAGCTATATATTCTTTTGCTAATATTTGTGATTTATCGAGTGAAGTTTCTAAAAATATGACGAGGCTACAGTGAAGCTTGTTCCCACTAAGTTGTCGAAAAGGAAAGTCTACAATTTTTTACTCGTACAAATTGCTCCAGCCAGGCTCTGTCAACATCAAGAAGTCTCCACCACCACAGTTACTGCCGATGGGGCATGAGAACATTCAGAATTTGTGAAAATTCTTATTGTATCATTTTAATCGTTCATAAGTTTCAAATTGTGTTATTTAAAGTAAATGACGTTTCTGGTTTCTTTTCGTTAAAAATAAACATACCGCGAAATGTTTCTATACTGTATCTGGTTTAAGATTGCACTGATGTGAAAATAGGAGCAGTTTGATCTTGTAGTTTGATTGGATAATATCGGGGTATTCTCCAATCAGAAAACCAGATCGAACTGCTCCTATCTTCGCACCACTGCAATCTTAAACCAAACCAGATATAGGCAACAATTCCCGGCCCCAGTACTCTAATGTCCCATTTCCCGGACTCAATATTAGCACAGTAAAGAGTATAGAGAAATAAGGAGATTTTGTTTAGTTTTTCAACGATAGAGGTACAACTTATTGATGTTCATATGTTTCAAACAGCAAATATGCAACAATGGGGTATTCCGACATATTTTAAAAATATTATTTTTCATTAGTACATACCAGTAGGACTCTGAATATATTATTTTGAGTAAGAAAATGGATATATCATGTGAGATATGAATTTTTAAAAATTTCATCACAATTCAAATTTTCTTATCATTGGCGCGCTTATGACGTCAAATCGATAGTGACATCTGCAACAAACTTCAGCGTCTAATCCACATGTCCATGACAGCAATTTGCTTTTTTACACATGGTTTCAGTAGCAGCGTGTATTACAGTGTTTGTCCCGTGTTTGTTTGTGGTAAAAATACGAGTAATATTTCATAAATATGGAACCTGATTATAAATAGGCTGAATCTGGTAAGTTACCATGGTGTGGATTCTGCCATGGTAAATGATTATTTTCTCCATAACTCACAATACGTGTGTTCAGAAATACGTAATGTTAAAAGCCGAAGGTATGTTTTGTTCGAGAATTGCTGCAAATAAAGTGGACGAAATGTCAAACAAGAAATATACGCGCCTGTTAACCACTGGCACCATCTATGATTCTAAACGTAAATATCTACTGTGAAATGAGCAACAAATTATCAATTTCACGTCACAAATTTCAAGGACGTTTCTAGAGCTGTAAAATTTCCAATTTTCTAATATTAAATTATGAATTAAAAGTTTTTATTAAACATGTTTTATTATATTTTCCTACTTTATGAAGATGTAAACTATAGAAAAAAGTTATTATTTTGCATTATTTCCATATCACCGGAATACCCCATTATTATTTTATAGAGTGAAGACAATGATTGTAGCAATAAAACAAATGAAGTAATCAATTAGTTATTGCCATCTGTTTATTTTTATGTTCATTTTCTTTATTTTTACTAATATTTATAACTTACTCAACTTCAAATTTAATTTTAGTTAAAATAGATCTTAAATAGGTGTTAAATATTTTTATGATACTCGAAAGTAAAGATATTTTTTTGTTAAAATGTAAATGGTATCTATGGCGTTAAAGAACATCTAAATTACAATTTGATAAACGGTGGTTTCAATTGTATGGGTCACGGAGTGAAGCTATTGTAATGGGCAGCGCCCGCCGTCGCCGCCCCTGTCACCGCATCGCAGGGACGAGCGAGTGTCTATTTTTAGCGATGACGCAACAGACTTGTCTGAACATACTTAATTACGCGGTTGATGTAACCTATTGTGTTTGAGTTTTTATCTGGAATAGTGTCCTAGTAAGTTCTCGAATACAAATGCCGGAGTATATAAGCACTGTTAGCGAAGGCATTATTGGACAGTCTGATATAAATAAGCGTCGCGTATTGACGAGTTGGTGATATAAACAGATAGTTGACAAGTTGTGAACATAAACAAATATAGTTGTATAAATAAATAAGTGAGTTATAAAATGTTTAAATAAATAATATTAGTGTTAAAGTGTTTTATAATATTCTTAGTCTTAATTAGTGTTTAATATTTGTTTAATCGTAGTGTTCATTATATTTATCATCTTTTAATTATATATAATATCTATTTATCTTTATAATAAACTTTTATTTTAATTAATAATATAATATTTACACTTTACCCAAATAAATAAAAACGTTACACTATAAACCATTAACAGCTGATTCATTAGGCAAAGATTGAAGTTAGATGTTGGAGCTGATAACTGTCATTCTGTAAAAATATTTCTGCTGTTTCCATTTGCAGTCTTAGAAAAAGTATAGAATGTGACTTGTTTTACAGAACTTACTTAGGTACATAATATTATCCAGTCGTGGCTAACACCTCGTGTTCAAAACTTTCAGCTTGTAGATAAATTATGTCTATACTTACTATCAACTGTTTCCCATTAATTTTGTGTTATCTTTTCTTTCTTTAATTATTCTATTTGAATGTTTGTTGGAAATATCTTTCATTAATTAAAATACGTTATCTATTTAAATCTGATTAAAGGCATGCTACGATTATAATACTATGTAAAAAAATATGTGTTCAAAGTTTAAAATTTAGGTCTAAATTTTACAAAAGACCATTAATTTTTTTAAGTTATAAATAACCCTTGACTTTCGATGTTCTATACCAGAGACAGTTTACTATACTGTGAATTGAAAATTATGTATTCAGTTTTTTATTTAGAAATGTAAGTTGTATTTCAAGGAAACAACCATTGAAATTTCCATATTCCATCCATTGAAGAACCTTCACAATGCTTCTATTTCCTTTCATTCCCATATAACTCACTCGATGTTGATAACCCATCAGTGTGAAGTTCCCTCCCCTCAGTGTAGCTGGCGCTGATGTTCGACTAATGTCTAAGATCCAAAACAATGTTCGGGTCGATAGGTTAAACGTCTATGAATATTTATTTATTCCGTGAGCTGAGGCTTAGCGGCCAACAAAAGGTCTATTGAAATTTAAATTCGACGCGGTCACCCGCCCGCCTAGCGATGCAGTATTGCTTGATAAATGAATTGGTTTGACCCCGATGCTAACTGCGTGCTTCGCCTTCAACTGATAGCAAGCAAGGATCTTGGGTGGATGTGATTGCGATCTGACCTGGGTCATAGGGATATTGCAAATATTGTGTTAAGTACGTAAAATTTATAAACGTACCTTAATTGGGAGTAAAAGGGCCCATTTAGCTAACGTCTACTATTACTAAGTAGACTATTACTATTCTAGACCTAGGCGGCACTGGTTTTTGTTTTAAAACAGTTATGTCACCTCAACATAAAAATTAACGTATCGGGGACAACACGATAAATAATCCATACGTGATTAATTTGGGCATTGTGGCCTATTAATTTTATACAATAATGCTTCAAATAAATGTTTTACATTGTCATACATTTTGTTTTACATTTTATTCCACTAACTTTTACAATATTTTAAATTCAATTTGCTTATATACAAAACGTGCAAAATAAAATGTGATTATTGAATGGGGACTTATGAAATTGACGTCACATAACACACATTCTCCCCTCCAGTACTACATGTCTTTAGAAAAAAACGGCAGGCTCGAAGAAAGAGATAGTTTTGTATTACCCTGGCCTCTATCTCTTCTGATCTGAACGTGTTGTCCTAATCGGATTTGATATTTGCTGTTTTATTTTTCGGTGGTGTTTGACGTATGTATGAGTAATCAGTTATGTTATAATAATGATTTGTTAGCTGAAGATAAAACCTAAAAAAAATATGATGTGGCCAACTTCCGTCAGTTCTATGTACTTTATACAAATTACATAGAGATAGTTTCTTGCAAAAGATTCTATTTCTTGTACATTACCTTTCAGTAGTTGTACCTATGTATGTAATGTAATTAATAATAGTAACGTTTTAAAAAGAAAATAATAAATAGCACCATAGTTATATGGAATGAATCTTAATACAATTTCCGCAATAAGTAAATGTGTAAGTATG
>OY720457.1:21927200-22202200 GCA_963082715.1 Harpalus rubripes
TAAATGTTGTTTGTTTTTTTTTTTTCGTTGTTTCGTTATTTTCTGCATTCATATACATATTCGAAAATGTATTTGGGATATCAAAAAGATGTTAGCAGAAAGCTTGTTGAAAAAGGTAAGAATATAGAATAGGGTAGATCTGCGAGCATTAAAAACTTTAATATTTGAAAGATTAATAACTTATATTTGAAATCGTCGCTGAAGTGCACAAAAATCGTAATTAAAAGTTCAGAAATTGGCACTAAATTAATCCATTATACGACGATTTCATGCAAATACAGTGCTTTTATCTAATGATAATTGTTGTACTTGTAAGATAATTTTGACAGATTTACGATGTACTATTACAATAGTAAACGAGCACGTAAAATAACAAAAATATGTGCAGAAGAACTAACTAAATAATTCCGATGAAGAACTTTGAGATAATTAAACACATAATTTTGAGTGTTCTTTGCAATAACTTCACTGTTCGAGATTAGCAACATTGAGTGTCAGAATGACATTATATAAACAATTTTTAGGTCTCGACATACATGCCCAATACCTACGTGATTTATAGAAAGAGACAGAAACAAAACACGGCCAGCTGTTTATGTTTACATTTGACACTTGACAATTTAATTTGTGTTTATAGTATTTTCTAGGTTTTACGTTTAAATATTTAAAATCAAATAATTTGCTTTTTGCGATTTGACATTTACTTTGATGTTTCAATTAGGGATCGACCGATATGATTTTTTGTGGCCGATACCGATATCGGCCGATACCGATATACTCATATCCGATATCGGCCGATACCGATTATATCGGCCATAAAATTTTGTCGTAAATTTTTTGCTGTATAAATGAGGTAAAAGTGATTTATAATAATATACTGTTACCGTTACACGCATTAACCATAAATAAATCACAAAAAAAATGCAGAGCAAATGCAAAAAAAGACTTTTTTTTTCAAACGTCATAGAAATGGCATTTTTGTGACTTAATTCACAAGGTATTTATTTCTACGCCGTTGGAAATTTCTACGCCGGCGGAGTAGAAATAGCTAATTTCTACGCCGGCGGCGTAGGAATTAAATAAATATCCATAGAAACTACATAGAATTAGCGAACAAAAATAAATGTAGTGCGTTTGAAAAAAAAAAATTAATGTGTCATTCGGAATAAAAGTGTCTTTGTGTGCCTCGCATGCAATTGTCCGACTCGCTTCGGTCGTCGTGCAAACTTCCATGCTCGCCACACAAAGTATCACTTTTACTCCTAATAACACAATATACTATTTTCCATTGATGTACAAAGTTGCAATAACATATTTAGCACCACCGCCAAGTAGTGTTGCTAGTGAACAGCTATTTTCTTGAGCTGGAAATGTTTATGAAAGCGCAAGAAATCGTCTAACTCCGGAAAGAGCAGAAAGCTTAAATTTGGTACATTACAACTTGCCAAAACTTAACTTTAAATATTAATTTGTTTAACTAAGTGTGTAACTTTACTTGATTTGTTTTTTATTTAGTATTTCTGTTTTAATTTCCTTTAAAAAATCCTTAGCAACTGAAATATTAAGCAATTTATATTTTTTTAGGCCGATACCGATATAGGCCGATATCGTGGTTTACATATCGGCCGATACCGATATCGGCCAAGAAGACCTATATGGCCGATATACCGATACCGATATCGGTATCGGTCGATCCCTAGTTTCAATATCAAATAGAGAAGACATACGTTCATGTTTTCATTGTAAACTAACGCTCGTAGCGCACAACTCCGATGAACCAAAGATGGCGATACCTCATCGTATTTCGGGTGATTTAACTAGCGATAAATATAAGCTATATTTTATTACTTTTATTGCATTAATTGTAATATTGCATGTATAGTATTGCAGTAATGTGGAAAAATCATTTCTTTTCAATATAGCTAAACTCCCCTTTATGTACGTTACGTTTAGTTCAGAATTCTGCCACTAGTGGCCTAGCTATTCTTATTTTGGAAGCACTCTAATTATTCTGTAAATGGCTGGGTATTATATCCGCTGCTTTTGAATTCGCATAAATGTGGATAGTGTGAATTGGGCTTTAGTATTAAATTTCGTGAAGGCTGCACTGTTAATATTTATTTGATATTTAATATCTCATTTACACAGTCGCCAAATAAGGCATCAGAGAATCGAAATCATTCTTTAGAATTTTAAATAAGATGAGAAGCTAACACCGTGAATTGTGAATATATTGTAGGGTTGATGTATTTATGTATTTTATAAAATATGTTTTACATATGCATTGATATTTAAATGAAGGGAAATCTTTTAATGCGTGAAATTTAGTTATATTGAATTAATAATATGGTGGGATGCACCTACTTAACTCCATATGGAAATTATATTATATATTCTGCTTGTATGTAATTTATTGTTTTAAAATTATAATTTTGCAGTTATTGGTGATGCTATATCATATTTTAAAAATAATATAATACTATACAATGTTCTACATATACCGTTGTAATACGCGGTTTGTTTTTTGCTTTTCGCAGAATAAATTGTTAGTTTAGATTTTGAATAAATTTATATGGAAGATGGAACTGCATATATAAATGAATATTAGATGACACACTTAATAATCAAGATGAGTGATTTGATTAAGTTAAAATTGATATTTGGCACAATAGTCAAAGTTGTCCCGTGCCCTTAAATACGAGTAATAACAAAAAAATTCTTGTTTGAAGGTTTGTAGAAAATTTTTATTATTTTTTATATTGTTTTTAATCATGATTTGACAATTAGGTTCTTGTCAATCTCATACATTAACTACTCATTTGTTTTTATTTTTATCTCTAAAATCATGAAATATGTAGAAGCCGTGGCGGCTCGTCAGGGGGGGGGGTCGGCAAGGGAGTCTAAGCCTCCTCATAACTTATCAGGATGAAAACTTTTTAAAAACATTTTCTTTCGTGTTTATTCTTCTTTATATTTTCATTAATTTTGTATTAGTTAAGTAGGTGTAAAATGATCTTAATGCATAATTTTTATGTATTAATTATGTTACGCCTATTTATTAGACCGTTGTGCATACAACGGAGGCTAAGCTCCTCTGCACCTTAAAAGTACAGTTCTTAAAGGCATACTCCATACTACATACACGATACGTGAATCAAGCCTCATTTATACCAGCATATAAGTTAGCACAGGAGGCTGCCTTCCCTTGGTCTTCGTGAATGCTCGGCATGATTCGTGACCGCTGCTGCTAATCCACAAACCATCTTTCTAAACAAACGATAGATGTAGAAGTAGTTCCCTTCGACAATAATACACTTCACAATTCTTTCCTTCTATTTCTTAAGAGTGTGATAAGACGAGGGTAAGAGCAATAACAAATAAATAAATTTTTATAAACTTTTCTAAATTATAGTTCAGAAATAATATTACAACTCGTTATCTTTTTTACTCAAAATTCTAATTAGAAATAATTATCATTTTTTCTATCGCGGGTTTTTGTTTAGTCTGAATGTCACCGATCATTGACAGTTATATGTTGACAATTATGTATTTAAGTTATTACAAGCTTACTTGCAGGGTTGATAATTTGTTACGGTTGCCTTACCCTGTACTCTGCATCAGTTTGTCGCGTCGAGGAAACAACTGTACTCTTATGTAAACACGTAGAGTTTGAGTTTTGGCTCGCGTTCCGCGAACGCGAGTATTTGGCCTAAAGATACATCGGCGTCATTAGTTTTTACTTGATTAGTTACGTGTAGTTTAATTAAATAGTTAATAATAAGTTGTAATAATCATGTAAATATAAATTTTTTGTTTAAATCTAAAGTATATCTGTGTTCATAAATAATCTAAGTGTGTGTTCCTCCTTTTCACAAAGCCGTGGTAGACCAGCCAATCGTCTACCAGTCAGAAAAAGAGTCATCATTGGAAAACAAATAAGCGCATATAATCAGCTTAGGAGATCCACTCGTGATGCAAGAGGAAAGGTCATCTCTGTACCCAATAAAATAAGAAGCGAAAATTCAAATAAATTGTTTCCATACCAGAACTATTAATATATTTTTTTAAAAAGAAATAATACAGAGCTCGCATTCTTCCGATTTTAAAGTGCATTATTTTTTAAAAAAAATTGAAATCTATTAGTATTATTGGTTTTTTTATTTTAATGACAAAATGGAGAAATGCTACTGAATTTTGGTTTTTAATAATTATTTTTTTTTAAATACAGATTAATATCTAAAGTATGCGTATCGTTTGTTTAATTTTTCAAAATATTAATATTTGTACCAACAGGAGCAATTTATTTGAAATTTTGTTTCATATTTTGGTACAGGGGTAACATTTCCTCTTAAACGCTCCGAATCAACACTAAGTAAACTGAAATACGTATCGGAATGAAGAATTTCTGAAACGTTATACCGAGTGTGTTTGTTGTTAAACCTATTTTGCAATAATTTTAACCACAAAATTACCGAAATTGACAGTCTTCTAAATCAGATCTTCTCTAGTATATTTTATATATAATGAAGTCTGATCTTATTGTGCTTGTGTGGGGAAAGTTATTCATATTGCTGCATCTTTTTGTTTCCGAATGGCGATTTGATGTATATGTGGTATATGGGACACAGTTAGGTCGTTCTGTCGGCAACTCATAAAGCACGGATTTTACGAGTGACCCAGCGGGCCCAGGTTCGTTCAACCCTCGTCCTCCGAGCTCAGTGCCATTGTTTTACAGCACCCAGCGAACAGGAAGTTTCGTGCATGGTGTTTAACCCACTTTTCAGCCTATATAAGGTTTTGTTATACACAGTGGCGTAGCGTATATTATTAATTTATTATCGTTTTGCACCATTTTTACTAATTCAGTCAACTTTCAAATTATTTTTACCACAACTTTAATCAGCTACCAATACATGTTTAGATGAACTTTGAGTATAATACTCAAAAATCTGAACTATCGTAGTAGTAGCGTTGCTGGTTCATATATCGAAGATCCGAATTCAAATCCCACTAGACCACTAGGGTATAGTAGATGTGTGTGTGTCTCTCTTTTTTTATCATTTCATCGCCAACAGCAATGAATATTAAAAAAAAATGTATAAATTTCTCGACTATGGTGTAGATTAGATGTCAAATTTTGTATACAGATCCATTCTTACAAAACGACAGAATATATTGGTGTTATCGATTTTGAGAGCGGGCAAATGTGTATGCGAATTTTTGCTTAATATTTGTATAACTAAAATTCTAAACTAATGTATTTATAAGTAAATACATGAATTTAAGTTTATGAATCTGTAATATCTTACATACACCGAAACCGAAACGTCGGTTTTGTAAGAATAAATGCTAGATCCCGTCCAAGTATTTTTGTTTTTTTATATAGACAAGGTGATTCAGGACTAGTGCAACAAACTTTAACATATTATTAAAAAAAAAATTAGAACTCAATACTGTAATAATAATTTATATATGCATTTTCCCTGAAAAAGTCCGCAGTATATGCTGCCGAAACGTCGGGTATTAATTAAAATACAGAATATAAACTAAAAAGGTTGTATAAAACTTTAACAACTTATTCCTGAGGTCTTTTTGAGCAAAAAATGTTTTATAAAGTTATGTCCGGAAACTTTTCGTTACGAAGTTACAGCCCTTTCAAAGTGTACCTCATCTGGTACTATAGTTGCACTAAAAATTTTAAACTTGGCATGAGGATACTATTTATTTAGATACATATTTTTATCTCATTTTGTTTCTGTATCTCAACTAGAGAGGTGCCTCATATTGAATTACATTCATTATTACATTCAATGCAAAAATACACAAAAAGTACTCTCGCTAAAACTTGATAAAAGTAAAAGCTTTTAAATTATTTTCATTTTTAAAAAAATCAAGTCTATATACTTTTTATATGCAAATTTTTGAAGATAATTAAACTGCCGGGTAATAAAGGCTGGTCCTTTTGGGAATCCCAGTTCTTAGAATTTCGCAAAAATATCCCGAAACAATGAAAAAGGGCCGTTACCTCCATAAAATTACGGTTTTATCGGCCCCGCTAACAATTCTGATGAAAAGCTTGAAAAATCTTAATTCAAGCTACTTCACAGTCGAAGGCTTGGCTTGGCTTGAAAATTCAAGATTTTTTAACGTCAAGCTTGGCTTGATATTTCAAGCTTCAAGCCAAATCTCTATAGTAACTATGGCTGAATACATAGTTACATTACAAGTAGCGCGAAAATCAAAATTAAATCAAAGTTAATGTTAATTTATTTACCACCCGTACTGCTAATTATAAATTCGAGACTCTCGTGTTTAGATCGAGAGAAGCCAAGAAAAAGTATGATGAAACGAGATGGAGAGAAATCTCTTCTTGAAAATTCAAGACGAGACGAGACTGAACTGTTTCTCGCTGTTTCTTGTCTCGCGACATCTTTAAATGAAACGAAAGTGGCAGGCTGGCAGCTACTCGTACTTTATAGATGCCAAGGCGGACGGTCGTGTCTTGATTACATTAAACCTTTTTGTACAAAAATGTCAATATAATATTTAGTTATTCAGAATTGAGTGCAGAAATATATCTAAATATAGTAGGAAAAATAGTGTAATGATATTTTTATGTATTTTATTTATAGATGCTAAACAAAACATGTTGTATGGTAATATATTTTTGAATAGTTTTCAAATCGTAGAGTCTGACGGAAAAGACCTTTTTATTAAAAAAAATAATGCATTGCGTAAAACGTGATAATGGAAAAATTTTATTATCGGTAAATGTATACATATTTTATTTACGCAAATTGAATAAAAGTATATTCATAAACTAAACTATTAGATTGACGAAAACGGGCAACCTAGTCTTTTCCTTTTCAATTTTATTAATAAAGTCTCGAGAACTACATGTAAGAGCTACGAAGTTAAATGAGACGAAAGTTGCCCCATTAGGAGGCCATTTTAGCGATGCACAGCTATTTCGGAAGAAATGCGTATTAAGACAATAATGTAAATTTAGCAGTTTTTATATTATTTTCGCAAATAACATCTAATTATAAAAAAAATTCGTTGACAATTAATGTGTTTCAAATGGCGATGCAATTTTTTATCACTATTGGATTTCGAGTTATGGTGCAAAAGTTACCATATAGTTTAATGTTTGATAATTTAATAAACCAATAAGTACACCATTTTTGTCTTTTTTATGTACTGTAATAGTGGCTTTTATCGTAAAAATCAAGTTTTATGTAAATAAATATTTCAAAAACAATGCTGTTAACAAATCCAGATATTATTGTGTTTATTTACATAAATCTATACAAAATTATTTAACTAGGTAAACATTTTGAATAAAAAAGTTAATAAGTTAAGATATCTAGATAGCTATTAAGTTTTTAAATTGAATATAGACGTACCACTTTAGATATATCCATTTACATACCTGTTTTGAATGGTGTTAATATGTTTATTTTTCTGATAAGTGCTCAAATAATATGATTCGAATGATTGATAAATTCTGTTATAATTTTAATCTTAGTCTAATATGACAACAAAAACTGCCACGCTTTTCGAAATTCATGAATCAGATACATTACCAAATAAAGTCATACATAAACAGTACTGCATGAGTATACGAAGGTTTAAAATCATAAAATTTTGTTCGGAAAAATAAAGGTGTTTCATAGACAAATTAATATATATATTTTTGCTTATATTATTTTCACAAAAAATATAATGGGCCAAATTCAGCACTCTTCTTTAACGAATGAAGCTCATCTAAAAATTACAAAATAGATACATAGGTACCACAATGATGTGAATAAGATAAAGATACAAAATATTTCTATGGTTACTAGAGACGACCACTAGACTAAAGTTGAGTAATAAATTGGACTCATTAACTTTAAGTATATTTATTTAATTATATTTTAACGGTGATTTTTATAATTTATTATAAAATTTACGTATATTTTCCCAAATGAAATATTTTTTTTATTTTTAAATTTCTCTTTTCCGAAATCGACATCAATGGCCTCCCATTGGAAGGTCATCTAGTACATCAGCAAAATTTAAATGCTTTATATCTTTTGTAACAATTAATTTATAATATGATTTTTTGTTTTTTCCGTGATGTTTACCTATCGATACTAATATTTTTAATAAATTTTTAAAATTGGTAGTCCTCAGAGAATACCCTATTCATACGTTTTACAAATATATAACATAATGCTATCTATTTACGTTTTTAATTAAAAATTTAACGCTTCGAAAAAAATATAATGCATACCTCAGTACTAAATTATTTTTTTATTACTCTTATGGTTTATTCTCCTCGGCTATCGCCTCCTAGAATAGATTATGTATTCGTAATAAAAAAATATACTTTAGTGCCTAGGTATACAAATAACTAGGATTTTGACTTGAAATTTATTTTTAGTGATCGGTGAGCTACGAGGGATAATTTTGACCGCGCTTTAAATTATAAAGATAGATACAGAATGGAAAGCATTCGGTGCGAATAGATAATTATTATGTTGCAAGATTCAACTCTTTGAAATATTTTCCCAGTTAGCTGTAAAGAACATATTTATTCAATGTGTAAAAGTAATGAAATATAAATACAAATATCTCAATAGAAAAATATGTTTAATACAATATATTATTTTTAAAATATTTGAATATGTTTCGTATACCTAACATTTCACTTTTTAATTTTTGTGTGGTTGTGTCTCGAATTTTTGTCCTTTTGTGTGTACTTTTTTCACAGATTTTAAATAAAATTCACATTCTTTTGTAAATTTCTGCTGAGAATCAAATGAACTGGGATACAAATTGAGATACCTTATTGAAACTTGAAAATTATTTTCAACTTCCATGTTACATAAAAATTTTGCCCTAATGATAGCATTGAAAGCCAGTGAGGTAACACTTAGTAAGTGCCCTTAATGGTACAGATACGTAGTCATTGTCGAAATCTGCAGATTGTGCTTACATGTTTTTTTCCTTAAAATTAATGGGTAAATAAATATTGCTCATAGAAAATTTTTATATTACCTATATCTATTTCCTACACTCTAAGAAATTTTTTACCAATTTTAACACTAAAATTGGTTCCAGGAGGTCCACCAGATTACGTGTAATTTTAAAAAAGTATCTGTTTGGTTAAAAAGTACACTGGAAACTGGTTTAATATTTAACACAAAATTTCTAGTTAAAAATATTAGTGCGTGTTAAAATTTACTCTGAAATTCGTATTTTAACTAAATGTACGAGTTAATTACCTTCTACACTAAATAGTGTAAAGTACGCGTTTCAGTAGCACCTCTTGGTGTATTCATTTACTCGTATTTGAGTAATTTTTTACAGAATATGTGTTAAATAAGGTAAATAAGGATATCATTGAAATATAAATAATATAATTTTATTATATCAAAAAATACATAAGTAAATAAGTCTTATATTTGGCTAATATCTGTGTTGTACAAAAATATGTTAATAATATAATTTCCATTGGAACTCGGAACTTGAAAGCGTTTCATATGGTTCTTTGTACAAACAAAATATTATAAAGTCATTTCAGTCACATCTAATTTTGCAATTTTAGTTGTTATAGAGTTTAAACAAAATATATTTTATCCATAGACTCAATAATTTCTGGCACGAGAAAGTAAATTAGTATAAAAAAAACCACATGAAATTCATTTAGAACTATTCATTTTTATATCACATAGTATATTGTATACTCATTTTGAAGTATATAATAACACTTTTGTAGCAATAACCACGTTCGTACATCTCACAGATCAAACCAACAATACGTATATCACATATCACAGTTGCACAATCCACACTTTGGTACTGATTTGATTGCTGCTTGTAGTAAATACATGTCATATTAACAGCGTTGAGTGTTATTTTACTTTTAACGAAATATAGTGTAGTTGCAGCACCGTGTTGTGCAAATGTACACTAAGTTGAGCATAAGTAAATCAAAAAAATGTTGGTAATTAAAAGTAATCATATTTTTGAGTAATATATCTCATTTACTCCATATGTGGTTAACATATTTGAAATTTATTAAAATAACACGGACAAAATTTAACTAAACCGTATTTTTAACACGGACGAAAAATGTACTTGTTTAAGTGTTAAAATTAACACTAAATTACTTCGCCAATCGATTTGGTTACTTTACACGGACGATATTTCTTAGAGTGTATGTTCAGAAAAAAAGTAGAGATTCTATATACTATAGATTTCTCAAGCAATCCTTAACATAGTAATTTAATATTCTAAAACAGTTTTTTTTTTCAGTAATCATCTGTCCCGTAAAATTTTATGGGATGTTATTCGTAAAAATTTAGAGCATAAATTCATGATTTTCTTTAATGTCAATTTTTTTATTTTATATCTTTGTTAAGTAAATAGACTTTTTTAAACCACGGTAAAAATATATCTACTATCTATGCGTTCATTTGAAAAAATTAACGTTGCTTTTTGTTTGATAGTTAACTCGATGTTTATTCTTTGAAATAATCACATACTAGATTTATTTTACCGTGATTTTAAATTTTGTTTATTCGGTTAGCAAAGAAGAAATTTCATTATCATCCCAGGTTTCGTTACAGCCCTGATGAGCTCAGATACTGCAATAATTATCAAAATATATCGTAATGTATTTTATTCACACTCTGTTAGTAATATGACGATTTCTGACTTTTAAAAAGTTGGGAAGTTAGTTATTGTTAACCTGATTTTCCGAGAGGTTGGACAGTATAACATGAGTATAGCTGGGGTTGGAAAGTTGATACTTGCCAATCTCAGCTATACTCACTCTATACTTTCCAACCTCGAGGCGGAAAATAGCTGCCCCCGCTTTGAGAGATCAATGCGAATCAGTGATGGGTATTTACATATAAACAAAGCTTCTTTACAATTTATATGATAAAAAAATTGAATAAAATTGTAAATAATATAAGTATTCAATGGTATGAAATCAATATTTAAGGTTAGAAATTAAACTGACAGTTCATGTGTTATTTTATTAAAACTGCTACATTTATTTATATCCCCATCATCGGTAGCTTAGCTGCTTAAATCATGTAATATAAATATTTTTATCTTTTATATGTGAAGAAAGAAATGAATATGCAAATAATATAAATAAGCGTAGATAAATGTGAAATCAAAATTTAAGGTTAGAAATAAAACTGACAGTTCAAGTGACAAATGAACAATCTCAGACCATTCGTTTATTTATGTTATCAATATCAATTATTAATTTTTTTATTTCAGATTGTGAATAAAATAGTGTACAATCCCCGGTGAACTGAAAAGTTTTATTGTCTATCGGGCTATAGCTAACCACGGCGCCTCGCGCTTTGGTTAGCTATTTTCGCTCTCGACAATGAAACACTTTCCACTTCGGTTAGTAACATACTATTAAACAGAATACATTTTACATCTGTGCATGTTTGTAATATAATAGAATATGAAAAGTTTCAGTATGATCCTCTTATAAGACAATATCCCTACGCCAATGGATTCAGTATTTACTCAATGTACATCCGTGCGAAAAAAAATTAAGAATGACTGTAAATCACTCGAGACATTCTTCATTCGATCATAAAAATTTTGTCGTAAAATAAGGTATATCAGGTCGCGTCAAACTCTATCCGTGAGTGCGGTCCACAAAAAGACAAGTCGTGCGGATTTCTCCTAAAGAAAAACAGACATAAAAACCACTTTAGCATGCGTGAGTTTGAGTATTGTCTCGTACCTGCTGCAAGTACCGTACATTGCGACCGACGACTTTTATTTCAGTTTGTTTCATTCTTCTGTGGTCATTGTTCTTAAATTATTATATGGGGAGTTTTATGTTCCCTCCAACCAGCTGTGATTGTTATAACGAAATTAATAATTAAGTTTATGGGACCGAAAGAGGAAATAAGTTATGACCCCTCAGAAAGCTGTGCCGACATAACGAATAAATCACATATAAACATTTTATTTCTTTTAAGAATTATTTCGTACTTTGCCCAACGTATGAAATTAAAATGTTTTATGGTATTTTTAAAACCTTCATTCAATGCTATTTAAAAATAAATTAATGTTTAACTTATACTACTAAGTTTCTTTATGATAATGCATATTATACACTCACTGGCACAGAAAACGATTAATTTTTTTAAAAGAAAATTGTTGTTATCTCTCCGCTATATTGTAAAATTATGAATTATTTTTAATGGAGGGATACAAAAGATTAATTCGTATTTCGTGATACTATATATTTGTAAGATAGGTTTAATGCTGACTTCTTCCCATGGTACAACTTTTCAAGCCAGGGAAGATACGCAAAAAAATCCAAAATAAATAATAAAACAAGGGACTGAAAGAAACGCGCCTAATATTCACATAAGTATACATTTTATCAATTTCATTATTCCGTTTTGATATGCAAATAATATAAATAGTGGAGTATATTAATCATATTTTTAAGAAATAATGTGATGTGAGTTCTAGGTACTTTTAGTTAATACACAGCAATAATAATATTTTGTAGTAAATACGTAAATATAAATTTTATACATGTATTGTTTAAAAAATAAAATGAGTCGTTATTTGTGCCGTTGAAAGTATAACAATTGAGTTTAAAGTAATTTTCATTTAATATCTTGTAAAATCTTCACATCATCTGCAGTGGTATCATCCCACGTTTTCCAATTCATTTTTCTCTTAAAGTGTATTTACATATATAGGTATATATTTTAATACCAGTTTCAAGTTTTTCAGATTTTTTTTAATTTATCATAAAATTTCAAATATTTGAACTGCCAAAGTTTCATGACATATTGCATTTCCCTGTGGATTAAAATTGAGCTACATCTGAAGTTTGTGTGTGTATTAACTTGAAACAGGGCCAGCAACAAGTTTTTTCTGTCCCTTCTGTCTTATATTATTAATTTAGGATATTTCATTATTTATACATAATCAAAAACCACTTGTTGCAAAGCAAAGCCACTTTTAAATTTATAGGTTATGTTGGTTGTTAGAATACGAGTAAAAGTAACAGCTCTGATCATGAATACTTCTAGGCTCTGCGTTGACATTTCATATACAGTTTACCTAAATGTATGCGAGACTATCATTGTATTATTTGTATGTATATGAAACTGTTATATCACAGAATCAGACCTGCGATTGTTTATGAAGAAAATCATCCACGTAAATTTTTAATTTATGAAAAATAAAATCAATACTTTTCTGAGAGACCCCATTACTGAAACTTTCATCTTCCGCATTTTGATTTTTCCGCAATCGATACCCGACAACCCAACTCTATCGAAATAGCAAACATCAAAATTTCAATGTAAAATATTATAATCAATTATATAATTAATTGTGTTTTGTATCAAATAGTTGAAAAATGACAGGAAATCAAATAATTAATATAAATACTAACATTATTTATCTTTACATTTTTGTCATATAGGTGATACATATTCCCTATATGCGCCAATCATTCATTCGTGGATATTTTTTGGTTCTTTACCTAATTTTACGAGAATAACGTTGCTTTACTTCATTCACATTCTCCAGACGAATCATACCCCTGAAGAAACGGCAAAATCCTTTTAATTTTAACCAAATATGATAAGTAAGAATGTTATTTTATCATGTATTTATCGATAGATTAAGGTATATTATTACGTATTGAACAAAATTTTATTTTGTTGGTCTGTCTCAGAAGTATGGAACAAAATTTATATTTTTAAATAAAATTACATTTTAAGTTTAATTTATAGGTAAGTAATAACAACAATATAATGAACCAATTAAACTAAATTGGCTCCAGGAGCTCAGGCTATTTTCTCTTGAAGTTTTTCTTCCTTGTACAAGTAAAAAAGTATTGTATTGTAATCGCGAAAAATTTCGGTTTGTAGATTTCAACGGAAATATCCATTTTGACCATCCCTGAATCCATTTTGACTACTTTTGTCGTGACTCGTGATCTCTGTACGTACGTACGTATCTTGCATAACTCAAAAACGTTAGAAAGTTGAAATTTTGTATTTGGGACTGCTATAACATCTAGTTGTCCACCTCCCTTTTTGGTCATTACATAATTTCCAGAAGTGATACTTTACTTGAAGCCTATAATAGATTTTAATGACAAACTATTTTAAAATATAATCCAAAACTTTTCAAATTTGGTATATAAAACTTTTATGTCAGTGGAAATAACGTAGTAGATTTTGATTAAAATAGGCTAACCGGAAGGGATATATTACCTGAAGTTGTTAACAGTATTTCTTGAATAAAATGGTTTTATATTGATTTTAGAAATAAATGCTTTAAATAAAATTAGGTATTATTAAATTAGCCCTTTGTATAAGCGAGATATGTAAATTTAAAAATTATATACTTTTTCTATTTCGGTGTTCTTATGTTTCTATAAAAGCACTGTTTATCACTGAAAACACGACGTTGAGAAAATCTATAAACGTACTGTTTTTGGCGCCTTTCATGTTCTAAAGGTGGCAGTCATGTTTTCATAACTGACAGATAACCTCAAAATGGTAAAATATTTGTGTTAAAATATTATTTCTAATTGAGAATTTTTATCCTTTCTCTAGGTGATAGGACTAGAAAGAAAAGAAATTTGTAGCTATAGCTGTGTTAGTTAAGAAAGAATAAGAATCTGTGAAGTTAAAATTTCAACTAAAAAATTATGAAACAAGAAACAATGCGCTCAGGTTTACTTTGTCAAAATAATTAAAACGGTAAGTTTTATTTATTACAATTTTAATTTATGGTAATGCAATTTTGAATTGAATGTATTGTTACTCCAGGCAGATTACGAAATGTATGATGCACGTTACTTGAAAATGTTGACACTGTCTACTCAATTTGTGGCGGCTACTAGCAAACAAATATGAAAAGTTGACGTTTTAATCCATGATTTCCAGTTCTACGTTGTGGCGAACTATCGAATATATGCCATATTATGTTTTGTATTAAAAATTGTAAGAACAGCTGTTGCCGTTAATAACGTTATCTGTGCAACTGAGTAGTGAGTGTTGACAAAATGGTGGAAAGTAAAAGTCTAAATCAATAAATTGTTCATTAAAGTATTTCATTATTTAAAGAGTTTTATTTATATGTTGTTTTCTCAATAAAAAGGCATGATGGTCCACGTAACGTCCTTCAATCCTATATTCAAGTTTTATTTATGATAATAACCAACACGAACTACCGATATGTCAAATCAGGATGGTTCATTAATAAACCTTCGAGTTCATTGTATGTATTGGTTTTCCTCTTTCATAATTGTATAATGCTTGATACAATGTTTTAATGTAAACAATCAGACAAAATCACAAGATACACAAACTGTCAAAATGTGAAATTTCAATTTTTAGCGGGAAGCGCTACCAACATTACTAATAAAAAAGACACCAACTCATATTTTTGAAAAGTCCTTTTTTAAAAAATCTAATTGTAAAATTACCTCAATAGAAAAAATAATATAAAAAACATGTATCATAAGGCCTGTTGACGCACTCGTCCTTTGTAAAACTCGCCTGGCGGCTCGTTTTCCAAACTTGGACTCGTACGTTAACAGATTGCCTTATGATACTTGTGTTTTAATGTACTATTTTGGTTTTTGTAATAAAGCTTGCTATGGATTAAGACAAAATATAACAAAAAAATTAATGTTAATGTCAAATTACGTCAAAAACGTGCAGTTTTATAATTGGATCTGTACTTCATGTTAGTCTTACGTACAAGGAAGTGTGGTGTACACATAAGATTTTTTTACTTCCTTGTACAAAGTAAAGGAAGTATTGTAACCGCGAAAAATTTCGGTTTTCTGATTTCAACGGAAATATCCATTTTGATCATCCCTGCATCCACACCCATTTTGACTATTTTTTAAAATTTAATCCACCTGTTTTTGAAAGCACACGACTTTTAAAATTTGGTATTGCGGTGTTGACATACCTGATTTTTTATTATTATTATTATTATTATTATTATTATTATTATTCGGTGCACAGTCGTCCTTTTGATCCTTTCCGTTAAAAGTGCTAAATACATGCGGTATTGTATTGTCATTACAACGATAGTAATGATGAACAACTCTTTTTTAAAATACATATTCATATATTAATTAATAAAAATACTAGCAAAAATTGTTCTAGTTAACAAATTAAACACTGTCGAATTCAATGCAGTAACTTTATTTTATTCAAAATGCCGTGTAATTTTTCACATATATTCAAATTTGTCTTTTTACTGAGACGTTTTATATTTATATAGGTACCTACTTCATTTCATATTTTTTTGCGACTAACCTATATTCGAATATAAACTATGAAAATATTTAAAATATTTTGTATTAGCGTTCTGAGTAACAATAAATTTGTCATTATTGCTGACAATAGAAAAAGTATGAAATAAATTAATTTGTTTCATTGTTAGCATTATAATGCAGGTATATTACTATAAAGTATCACAAAGTAACACCTCTCTAATAAAAGTTAGATGTAGAAAGTGCATACTAAAATCTGCTCACAATGAAGTATCAAAAGTATCGAGACACCTTATACATGATAAAAATATGTTTATTGAAGATATTAATGCATCGTCATAAGTGTGTCGAAACGAAACCTTTATGAAAATGTCACAGAATATGTTTCACTTGTACCTAATTAAATTCTATTATAACAAACAAATGAGTGTAGCAGGCTTAACCAATTGTTTCTGCTCGCAGCCTGCTTAAATATTCATTTGTTTTTGAATGGTACTTGCACAAACATGTATTGTGAGGAGATAAAAGAAAGTAGTAGTTTCATTTCCATGTTCTCTAAACTACGATGATGTTTTATTTTGTAATATAGTAAGGTGAATTCCAAGAATAACGTTTAGCGTTAACGCAATTTGTTTTAGACTCATTATTTTCTCCTAATTCAGAATCTTCATTTTACTTGTTTAAATGTTCATGTTCATTATACAATTAAATCAGATTTGAGTGCTTACAAAATGTTTAAATAAATAAAGCATTTGTGTGTTTCATGCCCGGTTTTATAAATAAAATTTAATCTCAAATTTCAAAGTCATGGATTTTGTATATATATAATGTAACATGGGACGCCCGCCGTCGCCGCCACTGTAAGCGAGTGTCTATTTATAGCGGTGACGTAATCGCGCTAGTAGCCGGCCGATGTAAACGGACTGGTCGCGACGTGTTTAATTACTTCCGGTCGCCTGAACCTTTTGTGTTCATTGTTATTATGTGTTCGAATATTCTAGACTGTTCTAGAAAATGATGGCAGCTGTATATACGGGACGTATAGCTATGCTCGAGAGACAGTTAGTTCAGTTGAGTCCGTGATCACACAACACTAGTTGTGAGATCGGGGGTTGACACAGTTAGTTACATGGAGAGACATAGAGATGTTCATATAGAGTGTTAGTGAGTTTGATAAGCACAGCACACAGCAGTATCGTAGTGAGCGTATGCAGTTGGCGTCGAGTAGGTACTCGGGAAGTTACTGGTATATTGGGATAGCTGTGGATGTAAATACTCGGTAGTGTTGATGAGTATTGGGAAGCTATAGTGTGCAAGAACAGTAACGGCGAGTCGGAAAGTTGCTGGTATACCGGGATAGCTGTTAAGAGAATACTCGGTAGTGTTGAAGAGTATTGGGAAGCTAGGTATATAGGGACAGTAACGGCAAGTGGAAGGTAATACTCGGCGTTGGTGTTGAAGAATTGTGGCATACGAAAAGTCGGTGATACTGAGGCTGTGGAAGAGAGAGAGTTACATAAATAGACAGACAGTGAGGTGAAAGGTGTGACTTCTGTCCGAGCAGTTGAATATACAGACGCTGTTGAGTCAGTTGAGTATATAGACGCTGTGGAGGTCGGTAGGCGGACAGTTGAACATGATATAAGTATATAGTGATATAAATATAGTGATATAAATATCGCGTAACCAGTCTACAAGAATCTGCAACAGACCGGCAGTCTAAGATTGGAACGCGTAGTGAAATAAATAATTTGTAATATCGTGGAAATAAATAGTAGTGTTAATTGGTTAAATAAATAGTGTTAGTGGTATATAGTTAATTATAGTTTTAATCTTAATTAGTTTTTAATAATTGTTTAATATAATTAATAGTAACTTTCTTTATAGTTTAATAAACAGTTAATTTTAATTAGTAATAATTGTCTAATATTTACACTTCACCCAGATAAATATAAAACGTTACAATAATAATGAAAAAAAAAAATTAAATCGCTTTTATAAAACCGGGCATTAAAGTTATAAAAAAAACCTGTCGAAAAGTGTAATATTTTTTTCCTTTATTTCTCAATCATTTCTTATTTCAAAAGTATGTAAAACATTCAGCTACGAAAAAGTTGAAATTTATATTCTATATCATAAATTATTTCTTGTGGATAATATTTCTGGTATCGCTAACTTTATATTTCAACTACTTCTGAAATTTTGTGTTTTGGTACTTTAAATAAATCTTATCTAATATTCTTTTGCACTATTTTAATATGATTTTTAAGAACTTATCATTTAGATACAGGTGACAGGTGACTATCTATAAAGAAAACAGCTAATCTCTCTTATTGTTTGTATTAATTTTAGCTATGTCAACTATTTATTTATTTTAACCAAGGCCAACAGGATACTAAGATCCCAATTACAGGTCGGTTTTACACAATAATAACAAAATTTGTCACAAGCAAGAATGAACACATAATAGACACATAAAAATAATACAAAAATAAGAGAAGTATATGTTGTTACAGATCAAAAACAGTAATTACTTAATGAAACAGTACTCAAACAAAAGACACCATTTATTGCTTTACTAAAAATTGTTGAATTAAGCCTCTCTTAAACTTAGCTATGCAGTCACCAAAAATGTCAAGCGTGCTAAATACACAATTGAGAGTAGAATACATAGTTTTTATAGAAGATTTTTGCCCATAATATAATTATGGAATAATTTAGCCCTCTACATAATTTCGGAAGTAATTCGATATTATTACTTCCGGTCTTTAAGTATAAAGAAGAATAAGCAGAGTGGGGAAACAATTCGTACTTCAATTCAACCAGTTTTATACAGCACTTATATGGTAACGTTGTGGTGATGAAAAATGAATGTCTGTTTTGACAATGGTCCCTTTTTGCACATTTCTTAGATAAAATAGAATAATATTTCTCAATATATGTTTGATCTCTTGGAAGAGAGTCAATCAAAAACAACCCGTTAGCATCCAAAAAAATATGCCATAACATTTGTAACGGATAAAATTGGTCTTGCTTTTTTTGTGGCGGATAATCTCTGTGTTTTGATTGTTTAGATTATTTTTTATAATTATATACCGACGGATGAATTAGTGCCAATTTGTTTTAAGACGCACCAAACAGCCCTGAGAAACTTGCACTTGAATATAAATTTGATCCACAGTCAACAAACGCGGTACCCAACTCTACGTAAGCTGTACTTTTTGGATGTCCAGTACGCGGATCATCTTCCAGTTCTTAAGGCGTTGAGCCATTTTTTTACAAAAAAATCTTAATTACTGCACGTTGTTCAGTGCTATCCATAATGAGAATAAACGCGAATCTATAAACTGAATTATCGCTTCATGATATGTTACTCGAATAATATTTTATGGACCCATCTATTGATTAGGCCGCGAACTGTTTAGATGACCCGTAGGATTATCCCACTTGTCGACATTGTTCAGTAGTAAATCACCATTTGTAGGTATATTGAATTAACAAAGTTTTTTTTCTTGATTTAAATTATTTACTTAATCTATGTACAACCGGTAGGTTCATAAGCGCCATCTACTCAATTTCAAATGGAAACGATGTAGGTAGTACTAACCTGTATAATAAGCCTTGATCCTACAAGGTCATAATATTTTTCTCTTACCAAACAATAATGAAATGAAATGAATAGGTAATAATAATATTATAATAAAAGATAGTAGTATAGTTTCATTTCCATATTTTTTATATTACCATGATGTTTTTATTGTAATATGGTAAGATAAATTCCAAGAATTCCTTTTATCGTTTCTATTTCTAGTAAGGCACTTAATTCATTTTGAAGACTTAATCTTATTTCGCAATAGTTAATGCATTTCTAGTCTAATCTATTCGGAATCTAAATGAGATGTGTCACCTAACCAAAAAATAAGAGCAGAAAATCCTTGACCATGAGACAAAGCCATCTATCACACATCAAAATAATGTCGTGCGTCGCATTGTGTTGATAAATAAATGTATTGTTGTGTTGCCCCACATACAGGCAAAACAAAGCAAAATAACACTGTCCCGAATTTTTCTTAGGTGCTGAGATTTATTGTCATGAAGATATAGGACTCAAAACAAAGGCTAATTATGTAGGTGTCTCTTTAATTCAAAAGATTAAATTAAGAATTCCATTAGCTATATGGTAATGATGTAAATATAATAACATATAGAGAGAACAAGAGAAAATGGAAAGTTGTAGGAAATTATTGGTAAGTCATAAAATAATTTGGATGCGAATAAAATGCTATAAACGAAACTATTAAATGCTTAGTTAATGTATGCCATATAAGAATTAAAACTACTAAAGGTATGATATTAACAAATGACAAATTAGAAAATGATTAACTCGATATGAAATATGTAATTAAATTGTACTTGTAGGTACTATAAAAATAATGGATTTTTGCTATTTATAGAAAATCGTTTATTTATGTAGTCCGCTTATAGCATTTGCATTTTAATATACTATTTAATTTATTCTCATAAATATTTATTTATAATAGATCATGCTGTTAAAGTATTATTTTATCTACCCTTTCGGTGAAAGTGCTAGTGGTGCTACTTCATCTACTATTTTTAGCAAACAAAAGTACACTTTAAATATACATAAA
Source organism: Harpalus rubripes (assembly GCA_963082715.1). Classification (NCBI taxonomy): domain Eukaryota; kingdom Metazoa; phylum Arthropoda; class Insecta; order Coleoptera; family Carabidae; genus Harpalus; species Harpalus rubripes. The sequence goes on from OY720457.1 coordinate 21,948,156, forward strand.
TTCTGTCTGGTTTAAACTGGTAAATATCGCCCAATTGGATGTTCTTTATCAGTGTCATTTTTACACTTATAAATAAATTTAATATTAAATCGAAATGAAATTTCATTTATACCTAATTTGTAAATATGTGGCACTACTACAATTTTAACAGTTGTTCGGCAACTAATATACGTATCTAAATATTAACTATTTGTCAGTCGCTAAGCTTATGAATTTATACCGTGCATCAAAATTTAATTCATTAACACTGTGAATTATTATTGTGAAGAATGCATCACTTTTTCTTTTCTTTTTTCATTTTTACAGAGACGTTTACATACATATACAAACATCCATGCGTTAGTGGGATTCGAACCCAGAACCCCTAGCGTACTCATGACTAAGAGCCGTTGTTCTAACCATTGAGCCACTGCAGCCGACAGAAATATTGCCTAACAATATAGAATTGGATCAGAAATTATATTTAAATTACAATTAATTATTGTTATTATTATTATTTATAGATAAATGATGAAGATGATGATATAGGAAAATAAATAAATTTGTTAACAGAAAATTTACATATTTACACATCTCTTCTCTATACAATTGTATTGATACTGTTACGTTTTTATTTATTTATTTGGGCGAAGTGTAAATATTAGACAATTGTTATTAATTAAAATAAAGGTTTATTAAACTAAATATTAAAAATGTATTAAATAACTATTACTAATATTAAATACTAATTTAAAATCTAATTAAGACTAACTATAATTAAGTAGATAACACTAACACTATATATTTAAACAAATAACACGACAATTTATTTATACGATCTTACTGATTATTTATTTCGACTATTTATGTCACTATTTTTTATTAATTTAACCAATTAACTATCCGCCTACCGACCTCCACAACGTCTATATACTCAACAGTGTCTGTAAATTCAACTGTTCGGACAGAAGTTACACTTTTCACGTCACTATCTGTCTATTTATGTAACTCTCTCTCTTCCACGTACTCAGTATCACCGAGTATCCGTATGCCACAATTCTTCAATACCACTGCCGAGTATCCACTTTCACTCGCCGTTACTGCCCTCGTATATCTAGCTTCCCAATACTCTTCAACACTGCCGAGTATTCACATCCATAGCTATCCCAGTTGACCAGTAACTTCCCGAGTACCTACTCAACACAAACTGCATACGCTCACTTCGATACTGCTGTACTTCTCACTAACACTTTACTCTCTAACACTCCATGTGAACGTCTTTATGACTCTCCCTATCTAACTAACTAACTCCCGAGCATAGCTGCGTCTCTTTTTATACAGCTGTCATTAACTTCTAGAGAGCTCTAGAATGTTCTGCCGCATAATAACAATGAACACAAGAGGTTGAGGCGACCGGAAGTAATTAAACACGTCGCGGCTTGTTTGTTGACGTAGCCCGGCCACCAGCGCGATTTCGTCATTGCTATACTTAGACGCTTATTCAGCGTAGCAGAGGGGCTTACACGTTACAATACTCTGTGACACGTTAAAGATATATCTATAATGTATATATATATATATATATATATATATATATATATATATATATATATATAAATATATATATATATATATATATATATATATATATATATATATATATATATATACAGGGTGTAAATGAAATAAGTGCATTAAATTTGACCAGTAGTATAACTCATCGAGAGCAACAATATTTCTTAATAACTTTTTCTCGAAATCGCATATTTTTTTAGCATTTTTACCACCCCGTAAATTGACGAGTCGTTCCAAATATTTTTGTGATAATTGAATGCTGCATTCTGCAATAGCTATGAAAATTTTTGTTTTAGCAATTGACAGTCCTGTCAATTGTTGCAATTAAATTTTGACAGTAATAAACTTGTTTATAAGGTAAAATTCTGTCAAAATGCGAGTACACAGACATTGTAATTACTTACCTATGGTTTATTTATTTATTTTTTACTCGTATCTGTACTACATGTTGCTTGACATCATGGTTCTCATAAAGACAGTGTCATGGAGTTGCCAACGCATTTACACGGAGCGTTTCCAAATCATCACCAAATCATTCTCTTCTTAATATTCGCACATTTGTTAATCTTGTACATCTGTATCCATACCATGTGCAAAAAGTTCAATGTTTTCAGCACATAACAGACTTCAATTTTGCGAATGGCTCATAATGTTCATTCATGAAACTGAATTTACTTGAGAAGGTGTATTTATTATGCACAATACACATCTTGACAGACGAAAATGCTGTAAAAATTTTCATTAAAAAATGTTTGGGGAACAATAAATGGACGACTAATTATTGGTACTCCTGTACCTCTTTTAAATGGACAAAAGTTTGTACTTACATTTTTTGAATAACGTATTTAAACTATTATGATTTATCGACGATAAATAATCATCTCATAACCTAATAACTATGCTTTTTCTCTTCGTCTAGTTACCCCGTCACTCCTTGTCTTCCTCTATTCACACTATTCACAGGTAAAGATAAAAAGCCTGTTTCAATACACAACTTTATAATTTTGTTATCCAAAATTTAAATTTATTTATTTTAAAAATTGTATTATTACGTATTAATTAATAATAATGTTATTTCCCTTGATTCGTTTATTAATTACTGTGACTGTAAGTGTAACCGATAACCGACAATTTTTGAGCTGCTTGTATCCCACTTGAATGGCAGCTGCTCATTTGTTCTCCATGAGCGGGTAACGAAATATGCAGCAAATCTTTAAAGAATTTTAACTCAAAATCTAAAAGACTTAGAAAAAAAAGTTATTAAGAAATATTGTTGCTCTCATCGAGTTACATTACTGGTTAAAATTAATGCACTTATTTCATTTACACCCTGTATATATATATATATATATATATATATATATATATATATATATATATATATATATATATATAATTTCTTACAATAATATGATATACTTTAAACTTGGTTCCAGATGTTTTGGTGTGATACCCTTTAAGCTTAAACTATACATACTTGATTTCAGATATTGTAGTACCTATATTACCATACATTATGTAAAACATTTCACTTGCTTATAGTAGCTATATTATATTTAAATAATTTTTGTATGTACTTATTCGTCTAGACAAAGGCTTCTATTGTACAAGATATGTAAATAATTTATTAACAAATAAAATTATCAGAGAAAGGTAATAATATTATTTATTGAAAGTTAGAGCACAATGCATAGGCTGAAAATACGATGAGGGCTATCAACACTAACGCTCTATCATGAATGAATGACTCCATATCAGTTTGCATTATATTAGGATTAAATGGTGGTACATAAGCCAACTGATTTTTAATATATTTATTTATTAAATTCTATGAGTGCGACCGACTTCAAATTATAAAAAATTCAACTCTTGACGCTGGTGATGATTCGAAATCGATAGCACTCACAGATTTTAATAAATAAATATATTAAAACTCAGTTCGCTTATCATCCTTTAATCCTACCAGAAACGATAAATTTGAATTAGACACTAAGAAACAAATTTATATTGGAAGTTGGAACGTAAACACTATGTCAGAAACAAATAAAGCACACGAAATACCAAAAGAAATGATTAGATATAATATAAAAAATATAGCACTTAGTGAAACAAGATGGAACGGAGTAAATAATATGAGATTAAATTATGGAATTAATATATTATACTCAGGTAACGAGGACGTTAACGTAAATAAAGAGAAAGGAGTAGCGATAATGATTGATAAAAACACCAAAAAAGCGCTGCTAGACTGGAAAGAGATATCAGAACGAATAATATGGGCAAGATTTTCAGCAAAGTTTCGTAACATAATTATCTTGAATGTATATGCACCAACGAATGTCAGACAAGACGAAAAGATAATTTTTATTACAAATTGCAATCAACTTTCCAGAAAATAGAGAGAAGATACAAGCCAGACATTATAATATTAATAGGCGACTTGAACGCAAAAGTTGGGCAAAACAATGAAGATATAGAAGAAATAATGGGGAAACATGGTATAGGAGAACGGAATAACAATGGATAACAATTAATAGTTTTTTTGCACTATAAATAATCTAGTAATTGGTGATATTGTATTCCAACACAATAAAATACACAAAGTAATGTAGATTTCTCCTGACGGCAATACAAAAAACCAAATGGACCATGTAATAATAGATAGAAGATGGAAAAATTTCCTAAAAGATGTCAAAGCAATTGTAACACGAGGGAAGTGTCTGAAGCTGATGGTGAAGATGCTGATACTAATTCTTCTGATTACTGATGATTAGGAATCACTTCGTGACAACGGACTTCGTGATAAGGAAGAGCACACACACTTTTACTTTACACTGATGAACACTTACATTATTTACGGACATGGACACAACTTGTAATTTTAATAACTAATAATTTTATTTACATTTAAACTAATACAACTAAACCATTACTAATACTGTTACATTCCATAACCCAGCGGGCCGGCGTCGCCCCAAAACTCAAAGACGCTACATGTCCAAAAACAAAACACGTCTTCACGACTCGACGAATTAATCTCGACTATATTTAAAAACAAAACGCTATCTTCAGGACAGGATTATCTTAGGGGTACGGGGTGCATAGGCTAGGGCATTCCAAAGTCACGCACGTATACATAATAATTTCTAGACTAATGATAAACAAATAAATATCGTGACTGTCATAATACTATAAGAATTTCTAAACTGAATTTTGACATTTATAACTTAAACAGATAAACAGAGTTAAAATATGATTATCGAAACTATAATTTAGAAGAGTTTATAAAAAGTTATTTATCTGTTATTGCGCTTACCCTCGCCTTGTCACACAATGAGAGGCGCTGATGTCGCCTCTGACCAAATACTAGTGAGAGCAGAAATTAAAATAAGCCTCAAGACAAATAAAACAAAAACAGGAAACAGGATAAAATTTAATACCCACTTGCTCAAAGAGGATGAAGAAACTCTAAGAAAATTTCAAGACAGTTTTAGGCTAACCACTGGAAACACCGAAGATTTGCAGGCTTATAACGTCGAAACAATATGGGAACTATACAAAATCGCATTAATAACTACGGTAGAAAAATGTCTCAATAAAACAGAAAGAAATAATAAACCATGGATATCGACAAACAAAACAAAAACTAGAAAAAAGGAAAGTAATAAAAACAAAACTTCTAAGAACAAAAGACGAGAACCTAAAAAGAAGATTAGAGGAAGACTATTGACAAACAGATAAAGAAATAAAGAAAAGCGCACGTAACGATAAAAGACAATATATTGAAAATCTGACACAACAAGCAGAAGAGACAGCATATAAAAAAGATAGCAAGAAATTATATGAAATAACAAGGCGGCTAACAGAGAAGAAAGTCACAACAAGAAACGTAAAGAACAAACTTGGAAATATATGTAGCACAGAAGAAGAAACAAAGAAAAGATGGGTGGAATATTTTACTAAAATATATCAAAAACAAATAACACAGGAAATAAACAGTAAAGAGGGACAAAGCAGAAATATGTTAAACATAAATGAACAAGCATTCACATAAGAAGAAATGAAATAAGCAATATACAAACTTAAAGACCACAAAGCTATAGGGATAGATAACATCACAGCCGAACTTTTAAAAGCAGACTTGGAAACAACAACCAATGTAATGTTAATTCTTTTAAATAAAATCTGAATAAATTAAGAAATTCCAAAAGATAACAGGAATTATTATAAAACTTCCCAAAAAGGGAAACCTCTCACAATGCGAGAACTGGAGACCAATAACGCTTCTATGTACAGCAAGTACAGTATTTACGAGAATAATGTTGGAAAGGATGAAACACCAAATATTAACACGCCTCAGAGACAACCAGGCAGGATTTAGAGCGCAGAGATCATGCATTAACAATATATGTACAATTACGATTATCCTAGAACAAGTTTTTTAAATTAATTTCCTCAAAGCATTCGACAAAGTCAACAGAGAAAAAATGTAGTATATTTTACAAATTTATAATATTCCAGAAAAATTTATATACTTAAGGTACAATCAGTGGCGTAGCGAGCATAATTGGCGCCTGGAGTATAATACCTTTTGGGCGCCCCTTTCCCGTTAGAAATTTTTTCATAAAATAATCTTTAAATGTCATTTTAGGGCATTTTACTATAGATATTTGACCAAAATACGGGTATATAAATACAAATATATTTCATAGACATTTTAAAGAAATTTTAATTTCTTACTTTAACATTTAAAAAAGGGTTTAAATTTATTAATTTTGTTTCGATAACAGAGTACAGGGTGTCTCATTTTCGATGTTTTTTTAAGGTATCTCGGGTAATAGTAATGATAGAGCAAAACCGTTTGCACATTCCAGGGTCAACTTTTCCAGAAATGTTTAATAGTCACCACAGGAAATTTCGATCTTCTTTTGTTTCTGAGCTACAGGCAAAAAGTCGTTTTTCGCTCATTTTGAAAATATCTCATATCTTATTTATTATAAAAATTAGAGAAAAAATGTTTTTACAAAAATTTTACCGTTTTTTAATTAGAATAAAATGGCGTAATCAGATATTTTGAAGACTTAATGATTCTCGAGATATAACACAAACTTATGATTTTTTAAATGGGAACCTATGTTGAAAATAATCTCGTCATTTTGCTTATTTTATAAGCTTTTCAATGATATATAACAAGTCTACATTCTTTTGTTTTAAACTTGAATAAGAAATAATTATTAATTTATTGGAGTGAAAAAAATTAAAATTATTAAGAAAGAAATGAAAAAATCTATTACAGATCATCATTTGCATATTTCTAATAATATTTGTTTCAGTATAACTCATTTTTTCAATTTATTTACTTCAAAAGCGTATTAAACCATCTTTTTCGCATTGTGTCAAAGCCAACTGTAACGTCGATAACTAGTAATTTAACTATCCCGAAAATAATTGGTTAAGAATAATTTTGAGAACATAATTAATAGATATTGAATCAAAATAAACAAATGATGATTTGCAATAATTTTTTTCATTTGTTTCTTAATAATTTCCAATATTTTCACCTCAATAAATTAATAATTCGTCTTTTATTAATATTTAAAACAAAAGAATGCAGACTTGTTATATATCATTGAAAAATCTGATTACGCCATTTTATTCTATTTAAGAAACGGTAAAATTTTTGTAAAAACATTTTTCCTCTAACTATCATAATAAATAAGATATGAGATATTTTCAAAATTAGCGAAAAACAAGTTTTTGTCTGTATCTCAGAAACAAAAGAAGATCGAAAATTCCTGTGGGAACTATTAAACTTTTCTCGAAAAGTTGACCCTGTAATGTGCAAACGGTTTTGCTCTATTATTAACATTACTCGAGATACCTTAAAAAAACATCGAAAATGAGACATCCTGTACAGTACCTACCTAAAATACTGTATAATACATTATGAATAGTCACTACCTAAATTCGCGTCTACAACACATTATAGGTACTATTTTTCAGGACAAATAGGCACACAAGTTCGAACTAGACTTTAAAATTGAGAAAAAAAATCGCGTTAAAAAATAAAGAAGAGAATTGGAATCGAAACTGCATCTGTGACTGTGTAGGAGAAAATATCAGACATACAGTCTAGTAGAATCAGTTAAAAAATGTAGATATTAAATATACTCATAGATTTTTTTAAAGTTATGTGAGATATTCTCACATTTTACGTCTCAATTTTTTAGAAACAAACGCCATAGATCTCATTTGTTCTTACTATGCGCAGATCCCCATTGCGCATATATTCTATTTCTTTAAATTGAAAAGGTCCATTGCAAGTGTTTTTTTTACCTTTTTTTAGTTAGATAGTACTTTTGAACAAGAGTAAATAAAATAAAAAAGGAAAACTTACTTTGTAGCAAATGCAAGCAATATATTAACAAAATTTCAATATTCTGTATGTCTTCTGTGATCTTTCTCCAATTATTTTATTACATATAATACACTATTATATTTCACTCCAGCACACTGAATGCAATGTATCAATTTATAGTTGGAAGTAGTGCCTGGTTGTTGCCGCAGCGGAACAGCGGATACAGCTAGATATTATAGCCAACTTTTAGCTCCTAGACTGACGTCACATGCGCAGTAACGTATTTTCGCCATTGTCATAGCAACCGCCCTGGAATGGCCGGTTGTTTACAGTCGAAAGAAGGCAGTATCGTTTTCGAAATTCAAATATTATTTCCTCAAAACGAATCAAAATAAAAACTGAAATTTTCCGGAAAATCTTGTTTGTCCTGAGGACAGTTTGGCGCCCCTGCGAGTGGCGCCTGGGGCACAATAGCCCCCTTTGCCCCCCCCCTCTCACCACGCCACTGGGTACTATACCAAAATTATACAGCAATAATAGAACACGAAGGAAAACTAACAGAAAATATAAATATAGACACTGGAATCAGACAAGGATGCATCTTATCACCCCTTCTATTTCTTATAATAATAGATTGGATAATGAGCAAAACTGTAGACAACAGAACAGGCATTACCTGGAGTTCATTCTCTTAATTAGAAGACCTAGAATTTGCTGACGACCTATGTCTCTTCGTAGAAAATAAACAACATCTACAAGACAAAATAGATCGACTGATCAAAACAGCTGCAAAAGCAGGTGTATAAATAAATGGACAGAAAACAAAAATACTGACAAAGGACACAAGCAACAACGAGAGGATTTTGATAGATTTAGAGGACATTGGAGAAATAGATGAATTCTGCTACTTAGGTAGCATGGTAGATATTAAAGAAGGAAGTTAGAGGAAACATTGAAAGAAGAATAGCAGAAGCACAAAAAGCGTTTAACATGTTAAGAAAAATCTGGTCAGCATCAAACATTCCAGCACACAAAAATTAAGACTATTTAAAACAAAGGTGAAAAGTATACTATTGTACAGAAGCGAAACATAAAATGAAAACAGAATAATGACGAATAAATTACAAACTTTTATAAATAAATGTCTGATAATTATATGCAGATTATACTGGCCACAAAGAATCTCTAATGAAGAGCTACTGGTTGGAAAAAATGAGGAGCACATTGCCAAAACAATTACAAAATAAAAGTGGAAATATTAAAAAAATCATCAAATAATATTACAAGACAAGCGCTGGATTTTAATATAGCAGGTAAACGGAAATAGGAAGACCTGTAGAAACCTGGAAAAGAACAATAAACAAAGAATTGTGCAAACAGAAACTGACATAGAAAGAAGCAAAGAAAATAGCAAGAAACAGAGATGAATGGAGATTGCTAGTTAATAAAATCCTAGATACATAACTCCCTACTAATCAAATTATATAATAATAGTTAAAAACGAACTCACATCTAAACCAATTAAAATTTAAAAAATAGAACTAAGAAGAAGTGTAATTATCGAACAATAACAATCGAACAATAACAATAAAATATTGTTCTACAAGTACGAACAATTCAATGTTGCGTAGAACTGGCTACCCCACTAACACAAACTTTACTAAAATAGCTTTTGAAGCACTGCAAGCGCCCTATATTCCGCCAAGGAATGACAGGAAGAAGAAGAAAAACGCTCTATATGCGCACAATATTAATGTTTCGTCAATATAGCACAAAAATAAAATATCAGTGACATAGTTATTAACCAATAAGGTTAATATTTTCTAATAAAAATAAATAAGTAAACATAACGTAACCTTAGGTGGAATGTATTTTTTTATTCACAATCATTATGGTAATATGCAGATTCCTAATCTTTTATAGGTTGGGAAATACATCATTCCTAACTTTAACGACAATCCTTGGGTTGGAAATAACATATTTCACTTCCATGTTTAGCTATATGGGAATGCCTAGCAACATTGTCATAGATTCCTTTAATAAAGTACGCTAAATAAATTTTAATAAGCTGCCAAAAATATTAATAAAATTAAAGGTTATAGCTCATTGATTTATTTTGAAAATTATTGATTTAACAAGAGGATGATAGTGAATAAAATAGTATACATACCTCGATGGGAGTTTCATCACAGCCTCGCGCTATATCTCACCTCGATGCTTAGAAGCCCTTGGCTATAATGAAACATACACTACCTCGGATGTAAAATAATATTAAACCGAAAAATGAATACTCTTAATATAAAATAATCAAAATCGCTCTATCGACTCGATTAAAAGTATTAAATCGTAATTTAATATTTTTGAAAAACACATGTTTCAAATAGTTAATCGCCATTACTTCTTACATAACATTCATATTATAAACATTCATTTTTATAATACAATAGGACAGTGTTTCCCAAATTATGGGGACGCGAAATTTTCTAAGAGGGGCGGGAAAGGAAATAATTAATTATTTCCGGTTGAAAAACTACGCTAGGAAAAAAGTTTGAGAAACACTGCAGTAGGAGTAATCATAGTCTATAATAAGGAAATTTTATATTTTAAATAAACATAGACCGCTTCTTTTCATGCTCTTCATAAATTATTATACATTGTAAAGAGCATAAATCTTAAATTTTTCTTTTATACTTTTGTGAGAAATAATTTAATTTATTTTGTTTTTACTGCCCGAAATTTGCGTTCAAGATGTTTCCTAATTATGTAGTTTTTAAATCTGTATTAAAATAATAATGCGTTTTAAATGTACTTCTAACAATTTATAAATTAAAAAGAGATTAAAATATTGTAGGGATTACATTAAATTCAAATGTAACTTTTAAATACAAACAGTTATTGGAAATTTGCTTTTGAGATAATCAAAAAGTTGTTTCTGTGCTTGTTTTAAAAAGTGTTTGCATAAAATTATAAAAATGTGAAGAGAATAATTTTTTCGCATTTAATAAACAAAATTTTTGTCTTATTTATTATATAGTTTACAAATTTTATACCAAAATTTAGTATGATTTTTTTTAATACGGCCCATTACTTACTCTAAAAGTGATACCGTCAAGTTCGAATAAATTATAAGTCTTAACCGCGAAGATTCCCAACTCTCCATAAAAGGTTGTAAACCCTGAATAAGTCATTTTCTTAGATCGCTTCCGACAACTATACGATATAGGCGAATTTGCCTATAGTGTCTTACTTTAAATTATTAATAATGTCACAATCAAACTAAAGCCTCATTTCCACCGATTATCCTAATGAATAGAAGCTATAATTAATAACTAAGCGCAATGTGTAAAAATGTTTATCATATGACAAAGTTTACTATTATTTCCAGCAATGCATAAGGCTTAACGCTTAAGGGTCTCGTCTCCGCATTCAGAATTGGACGAAAAAGTGCTCTAGCATACCAGTAATTACTCGAAAGCCATTAAATATTTTTGAATTTTTTTTTAACATATGTCTTACAAAAACATTATTTTAAGCTTTTATCTTTTTTGTTTTTTTAATATAATTATCCATATAACGACAATAAATTTCTGAAAATGGCATATTTTTGGTTATTTTAAACATTTATTTTTACTGATATGAGGTAAATTTTTAGAATTTTACAAAGATAGAATCTTAGATTCATCTTTTGTCAGCAGAAATAATAGAATTATATGATAAATAAATACTAAAAAAACCTGTAATTACCGGTAGACTGAAATCTGTTTCTTGCATTCTCAATCTTATAAATTTTTCTTGTCCTAGTCCTGACAAGGTGAGGTGCGCGGCAAGGGAGTATTTTCTCAGCCAATAATGTAACATTACTTATTCCTCATTCTGTATTGGTCTTATTCAAGTATTGGTCGGTTTCTCTGCAAGCGTTCTATTTGGTTGTTTTTTATTGTTATAATGATTTGTTTTTTGTTATTTCTAATTGTTCCTTGTTATAAATATTAGAAGAAACCATCTTACAAAATCAAAGCCAATTATGGCAAACAGAAAGAATTAAAAGATTGACGGCATCGAATTTCGGTCAAGTTTGCAAAATGCTGGAGACAATGATATATAAAACTTTCTGCGGCAATAAACACACGCAGTATATGGTATAGAAGATGAACTTGTCGCAAAGCAAATATTTGAAGAAGCAACCTATATGAAAGTAGAACCAGCGGGATTATTTATTGATAAAGAATATTCTTTTTTTGGTGCAAGCCCCGATGGATTAATTGCTGAGTCGGGATTGTTAGAAATTAAATGTCCCCCATCATCACAAAATCTGTCACCCATTCAAGGAGTTCGCGAAAATTTTGTGTAATAGAAAACAATGAACTACGCCTGAAAAAAACCATAATTATTATTTTTAAGTCCAAGGGCAATTAAGAATAACGGGACTCCAATATTGTATGTTTATAGTGTGGACACCGAAAGGTATGGAAAAATATGGAAAAAAAACTTGTAAATTTCTATATGGACTGCGTTCTACCAGAACTCATTAATCCCAGGTATACAAGAGGACTTCCATTTAGGGAAAGGAAATATTTAACATGATTTTTTTTATATACATATATATGTTTTTATTTTAAAAATAAATAATAACAGAAAAAGTAATAAAAGGATTAAAAGGGGCTGATCAATGGAAATCTACAAAGGCCTAATTGTTCATTAATAAGAATATAATCTTTATAGGTAGCCTTTTGAATTTCCAGGGATTCCAGGAAATTTATATTTAATCCTTTTTCACATATACTGTATGTATAAGCTCTTTATCAGCCATATAGAAAATTAATAAATTATTTTTGTTATAATGTTTCAACGTGAAATAACAGTGGACTCCATCAAATTTAATTGTTTATATAATTATCAAAATAATAAAAAAAGAAAGGAATCTTTATAATTTCAGAAATCTGTAGAAAAATGTTTATAATTTTTCACATATTTAAGAAATTATTATTAAATTTTTTTACTACTGCTTTCAAGTTTGTATTTAGGTACTCTTACCGAAATCTCAAGAGGAGTATAGATTCATTCGACTATTCGTATGATAGTAAAATTTTCAGTATTGGAAGAGACAGCGGCACATCTATTTTTAAGTGTTTAAATAGTTCCACTTTTTCATTTACACAACTGTGCAACTATGCCTGTTGAAAAAAGATAAGTTATACGGCAGTGATGAGGTTAAACAGAGAAAGAGAATGTCTACCAGCCCCTTATTCCAACCTCACTTCATGTCAAAGATATTTCGTAAAGCCGGTATCCCACTGTAATTTTTTTGATAAAAATAGACGTAAATATTTTTATAAAAACCGCTTTGACAGAATTTTTATAAAAACTGTATTTACATGACGTCACGTAAAATTTTTGATGTGACGTCACATAAATACAGCAGTCTGTATTCATTTTGTTGAAAGCTTCATTATGATTGGATGTTGGTGCGGGCGTGCGCAATGCGGTTGCTTGAACCATGTGTAAAATCATTTTCTAAAGAGACAGCGTTGTTATTCCCTGACAGCGGTGAGCGTTTGTTTATATTGAAATTGGAAATAATATAAAGCAAAATAATGAAAATGTGTTGTGTGGTTGCCAGAACAGACAGCGTTTTAATTGATTTGTATAGAAATGAAGAAGTTTTATAACACGCAATATCACCTGAATATTATAATAAATACGCCAGGCAAAGTGCGATTTTCAACTGCTAAATGTCATTATCTTATAATAATCAGACAATACAACAACAAAAAATGAGTATTAAAATTAATTAATATTTACATTTTTTGCATTTCTTTTTTCTCCTTTTAAATTTCCGTTTGAATCCTATTACAATACTCATTAATCGTAACCAACAAAGTTTTTCAACCAATAATTTTACGTAGTATTAGTATAAATATCTTAATCTATAATTTATAGAAAGTGTATTTTAAATTACCTCTACAAATTTGAAAAAATAAAATATGAAGTAAATGAGAAGCCCATACAAATCCGCCTTGTTCAAGCATTTTAAGATGGACTTTATTCACCTATATACTCTCATCGTACCCTTTAAGTAGTGACGATAAAAGAATTCATTTATGTATACACTAGATAAAACAGTGCCTATCTTTCATGTACCGAAATACACTCCCTTAGATGAGTGCCACTTTTCACAATTTCGAAACATGTCCATGATTTTTAAGAAATGGTCTTTAATTCGAAGAAAATTTCTGTAATTTATTTCATCTTCTATTCGTAATTCGTTGTGTGCACTAACTGAAACACTGCGATTTTTATTTCTTTTCTCCAGCCATAGACTAGTCCACCAGCGATGTTCTGATTTTTTAAATTTTTTTGTATAACTGTGTAACCCATTACTCCAACAATTATTGCAGCTAACAATTTTTTATTTGAATTGACGTTATTCATAATGAAATTACAAAACGCAACTACCTCTGAAGAACAACAGCCACAAAATGAAGTTTAATAGTATCTTTGGCGCCAATTCTCTTTCATGAGTTATGCAACACTCCATAAAAACGCGTAAAATTTTTTACAGTGGGATGCAGTACTCTTCATGCAACGTTTTTATAAAAAAAAATTATAAAAAATTTTACTAATTTTTTGACAGTGGGATACCGGCTTAAATAAATTCAGGCTAGCGGAGACGAGGCCCTTAATAACTAAGAGCAATGCGTAAGAACAAAAGTTTGCAAACTCCAAGGTTTAAGGCGTAATGACTAAGCGTAATTGTGAGATTGACATACATAATTGTCATCTGTCTTTCTTAATTTTCTAATTTGAATTGTCAACTGTCAGTCTATTTTATAATTATTAAGTTTTCTAATTTTTCGATGTTGATATAGATACGGTAATTTATGCATATGACATTTTATAACAAGAAGAATTACTGATGCAATGGCAGTCTGCTATAGTTAAGAATAAAAAGGAAAAAAATGTGACATATTTGTCGAATTAGTCACTAAATAAAGTAGCTGGAAATGGTATCATCGTAAATTGTTATAATGCATTAAGACTTATGCACAAATTATTATGCATTAAGCTTTAAACAGTCGGTGGAAATGAGGCTTTAATTTATATGTTTTATTAACAATGAGTACCTACATTATACATGCATTTTATTTGAACATTCAAACAAGCTAAAGAATAACAAGCATTAGTAGGTGAGCGCATAATCGAATTCGATTTTTCATTTCCCACTATTTCCTTCTCCAGTAAAGCATCAATTCCTCGAAGCATTACAATTCTGATCGACACGTAACCACAATGTCACTACTACTTTACATACGAATACACATTAGCATGTATGTATTCACGTCTGGACACAGATTGATATCGCTTGCCGGCGGAGATTTCTCGGTGATTCACGGACATTCCGACTGATTTCGACATGATACGCTTCGTGGTAGATCACGAGAGGGTTAAATAGCCGACCTGGTGAATATGAATGCCGTGGAATTGATGGAAGATGGAAGGACCACCGGGAAATGAACACCAAAGATGTCTTATCGCAATTTGTTAGGTTAATGGTTTTTGAATTTCAAAGATACAAACAGGGAATCTGATTCCGATTTGTCTGTTTTGTGTATATGTATATAATAGTTGTTTTATTTTAGTCAAGGTAGTTCTACATAATTTTTCATTCCGTGTCCAGTTTTTACCTCCCACTACTACCCAGTATACACTAACTTGATTTCTATCAATTAAAAAAAAATGAAAACTTGGATATTCTTATTCGAATTGAGTAAAATTAAAATAGGAGGATAGATTTGGAATCAATCGAAAACCTGGAAATTGCACTCTAGGTATAGTATGACTAGAGAATGAAATTTCATACCTGAATATTTCGTACAATTCTATTCTTCTCTAGGGTTTCAAAAGAAACCAAATCTTTCATTCGCTAGTCATACCATACTTGTTTAAAATAGTTTTTCTTGGAAAATAGACCAAATGAGTGATGAAAAGAAACTTCAGTGCATATTAAATTGTATTTGAAATAAAATAATCTGATGTGGCAAGCACATTACCTTCCGTCAGTTCTTTGTATTTTATACAAATTCCATACAGACAGTTTCTTGCGAAATATTCTATATTTCCAGTATATTACCTTTTCTCAGCTCTTTGTATTTTGTACAAATTCCATATAGAAAGTTTCTTAGAATTGATTCTATATTTGCAGTAAAATTATAACACAAACATGTCAATCGCACTTGATATTGACATCTGTCTATTAGAATTTTTTAAATTATATTAGCTGTTTCCAGTGTTATTGCATAACTGGCTGCTTTATGAAATTTAATTTCTTTATAATTTTTTAAGTCGATATCCATTGAATTTGAAGTATGAAATGTAATCAAATCGTATAGAGAATAAAATATTCTTTAATATTTATAATATCATTAAATGAGAAAAAATGATATTTAACAGCGTTTTTTCAAGAAAAACTTAAAATCTTCAAATGAGGGTATTTCCGGTCGACCAATTATAACCAAAATCTAATTAGCTCTTTATATGGATGTAACGAAGAGGAATACGAAAGAATTATAGTTTTTAGAATTGTAGTAATGGAGAAAAAATCGTCACGCACACACACACACTCACACACGCACACACACACACACACACACATACACACACACACACACACACACACACACACACACACACACACACACACACACACACACACACACAGAGGGAGAGAGAGAGAGAGAGAAAGAGAGAGAGAGACTCTAAAACGTGCTTATTCATTAAAAACTCACCAAAAACAATACCTTCGTTACCTAAAGGTATGACGGAAGGTAAAAATTGTGAAAATGAAAGCAATATTTATTTTTGTAGGTTATGTTTACATCTATTATGTATTTCATATCAAATTATTAGTTTTACCTCAAATTTCATCGAAATTATTTAGTTCGTTCTTCTTGCACGTGTTTTTCTCAATTTACGTAGGTACAAATTTACTATTATACATCGTATACCTGCCCAAATTTTCTTATATGTACAATTATTAATTACGGTTGGCAACACTGCATTTGCATGAAATGTTCGTATAATGGACTACTTTAGTGCCGATTTTTTAACTTTTAATGACGATTTTTGTGCCCTTTAGTGACGATTACAAACAAATATCTATAAATATATACATTTTTAAAAATTTATATTATTTTATAAATTAGAGATTATTGAGTATTATATAAGTTTACATTAATAATTTTCTTACATATTTTAAAGTATAAATTTATAAAATATCTAATCAAATTTTTAAAACAGACAACCTATTTTTTTAAGTATACGCAAGACTTCAATTAGATGTTTTTCATATCGCGATGGATATTTACATTTTGCGTATTTTTAAATTATATTTAAAAAGTCTCCCGTAATAGAATTTTAACAAGACCTGAAAGTTATACTTTTTTGGATGAGCTTGTAAGCCCAGTAAAGACAGTTTTAGGTCATGTTGGTTAAAATATTTATATCGCGGTCCTGACAAAAATAATAAATAAAAATCTATAGGTGTGCATTATTTTATTTTTATTGTGAGGAAATAAGAAATAAATAAATAGATAAACAACCGATCGCTATGGAAACATTCGTCTAGAGATCCGAAAGTTAATTTCTCTAACATTTTGAAACTACACATTCCAGAACTAAAAACTATGTTGGAATCAATATTATTCCAACAAACGGTGCGGAATAATTCCGTACGCTGTTTCAATTAATTCTACACGGCTTTCGACGAATCAAAATCTGTTTAGCCACATATAAGCGCGGTATATCAAATATTTTGGTTCGGTTGTTATGATTATGATTCTTTGTTTTATATTTGTTTATTTATTTCTGAATTCGCGTTTGACGTTTTGAGGTTTTGAACAGTTTTGGAGTTTTTTGTTAATTTTTACAGGTTTTTGTAGACCTCTACAGCAGAGTTTATCTAAATAATAATGTATTACTTATAAAATTAACTAATTAACATTTTGTAGAGAAAAATTTCAAATGGCAATGATGATATATGTAGATGTGATATGTAAGCCACCAGAAATAAGGGAACTTGCTAATGATACAGAGTGGGCCAGTTATTACCAAATAAAAAAGAAAGATAAAAATGGTGTTATAAGCGATTTATGGATTAGAGTCAAAAAATTATTTTCGTACCTCCGTCCATTTTGACTAGTATTACAGAACTCAAAATCGTCCAGAAATTCGCTGTTGCTGACCTACGCCGGCAAAAGGAGATGGCATTACTGTTCTGGTGATAAGTCAATTTAAGATTATTTTCAACACAAGAATTAGCAAAGTGTTTACAAATTATAATATATATATATATATATATATATATATATATATATATATATATATATATATATATATATATATATATATATATAATGTTTGTATGTTATATTTTCAATAGATATAAAATTATTCCGCATTTTAAGCACAAATGTAAATAATTATAATTAAACTTGCAATGCAAAACGGATAAAAATATATGTTCATTTTTTAGGCTATGTAACATAGAATAAAATGTAGAGAAATATACGAAGAATTTATGGAGAAGTCGGTACAAAAAATCTTATGTATCACACGCCCAGATTTCTTCGCTTTCAGCTCGGCCTGTCAAAATAAACTCGGTCTCGCAAATGTTCAGTTTCTGGCCTAGTGATACAAATAACTATTGATAGTGGTGATATATTGTTATAAAAATGAACATTTTTGTATAATTTGTAAAATCTTGTTAGAGAAAGTATAGTCTATAACACCTTTGGAATGGCATTATCTACATTCGCAAACTTTTTATTAGTGTAAAATATGAGCCATTACAGAACTTATTGCAGAATATACTATTTCGATGCCTTATAGACACGTTTCCGAGCTATCTTAAAAAAGAAGGATTTTCTGGTCAAAAAAGTAATAAGGAACAGCTCATTTTCTAGACTATCGCGAAAATATTTAGTCAAAATCGCATAGAAGGTATTGTTAAGTTACCCGCGATATAGGTACCTACTTAAATTCATATGTACCTACCTATGATAAAATGTTACCAGACACAACTTTATAAATAGCACAAAAGTGATTCCTTTGGTAGGTACTCTTTCGAGGAGAGCCCTTGAGATGATGTCCAGTAACTAGTGAGCACCATTAATAGTATAAATATATCATTACCTATATCTGTGAATAAAATCAGATATACACTCCCATAAATGGGTAATAAGCCGTTGTGATATAAAAGTACAGACCAAAATGAGTGAAAAATTTGATAAAATTTTTACATTGTTAATAAATAAAATTTTATGCTATTCATAGTGATTTCTTTAAAAGATATTTTATTCTACACTGTGATCAGTACTATGGTGTTACTAATGGAACAAGTTAAAAACTACAAGGTAGGTAGTAGTTTATTGTGATATTTTGCAGTGGATGGACATACAATTCTGTGATGTATATACAAATTAACATTTAAATTCAAATACGAAAATTTTATTTATGTAAAATGTATTCTATAAATGAGACGTTTGAATATATTCTTATTTATTTTTACTTTCCGTTACCTTGGTAAGGAAGGTAAGAAAGGTAGTCTTTGGTCAAAAAATTTGGTGATGAGTTTTTGATGAATAAACACGTTTTAGGGTCCCTAAAAAACGATTTTAATATTTATACGATGATGTTTGTGTGTGTGTGTGTGTGTGTGTGTGTGTGTGTGTGTGTGTGTGTGCGTGCGTGCGTGCGTGTGCGTGTGCGTGCAATAAAAATTTGGTATGTGATAACTCTAATACTACAATTTCAAAAATTATAATTCTTTCGTATTCTTCTCCGTCACATCCATATAAAGAGCTGATTGGATTTTGGTTACAATTAATCAACCGGATTTACCTTCATTTGAAGATTTTAACAGTTTTTCTTGAACAAACAATGTTAAATATCATTTTTTCACATCCAATATTATTATGAATATTAAAGAATATTTTATTCTCTGTATGATTCGACTGCATTTTATACTTCATATCAAATGGATATAGAGTTAAAAATTATAAAGAAATTATATTTCATAAATTAGCTATGACTACGAAAACAGCCATTGAACTCAATATTCTATTATATTAGTATATATTGAATTCAGAGGAAACAGCTAATATGTAAAGAAAATTCTTATTGAAAGATGTCAGTGGAAATATAGGATCTTTTGCTAGAAATTTTCTATATAGAATTTGTATAAGAAACAAGTGGAAGGTAATGTACAAGAAATAGAGAATCTTTTGCAAGGAACTTTCTGTATGGAATTTGAGAAAATACATAGAACTGAAGGAAGGTAATGTGCTCGTTTTCTAAATTTTGACGCGTGCGAAAGAAATGATTTCTTTATACTTTTTTTTATATTTTGCGTCTTCTGCAATTACCATTTACTTACTCAATTTGTGATTATATTTGTAACCATTTGTACATTTTCATGTAAATAATCTTCCTTAAATAAAAAATATAATAATAATTTCAACATTATATTATTAAAATGAATTGCCAATTAACTAAAAATAAATTAGGTAAAAATGGGTTAAATAAACGTCATCTAGTACTAACCGTCTAAAACAAAAAATTGCGTATCGAAATGAAGGTCATTACGATGCGCAATTGCATTATGAACGCAAAATAAAAAACTTATTTACATCCTGTATTTATATTTGTTCTGTTAACGTACTCGAATAAAGTTGCTGGTTTTCACTGTAGTTTTCCAATTATAACATTTTTACTAAGTATATTTTCCAATATAAAAGAATTTTCCTACAACCGTGCGTGAAAAGCACTTTTCACGTACTAATTACAGTGTGTTAAGTGTCACTTTTCAAGCACTAGTGCGTGAAAAGTACTTTTCACGCACTAGTGCTTGAAAAGTAAATAAGCGTTGCTAGGCAACATTAAAATTCGGTTAATTTACCTGTCAAGTATATAATTAGGTACTAAATAATAATGAAAGTGATAAAATTTATTAAGAAATATAAATATACACTGTAAATGAAACAAATCTAATATTTTTTTAACCGATTGAGTACTAATCTAATTTTTAAGAACATTAACATTTTTTTGACATGTATTCTAACCTAACCTAATTTTTAATATTAATATTAAATGTACAATTTGTACATTATAAAAGACTATTCATCGTCTGTCTGAGATTCTTCCAAGTGTTTAAGTTACATTTTGTACAGTGTTATGAGGAAAAGTACTAACAGTATTTGAAGCTGCTGGATGCCTGTACACTCAGTATTATGAGAAACATCAATACCATTTCCGTTGTAGGAAAAATGTTGTATGCAACACGTGTGTAAAATAGTATTTTTGTCTCGTGCTACAAACATCGTACTCGACCAAGAAAGTACTACTTTACACACTTGTTACATAAATAACTATATTGTCAATAGATAGAGGAATTACTAATTGGTTTCGTAAAATTCTGCATTCAGTATTTTCAAGTAGTTTCGGTTTATTATATAGGTACATGGTGGGAATAAGATAATATTTTATTTGTAGCGTTTGTAGCTGTAGTTCAACGTTTATTAATATAAATACATATGTATTTATATTATACTTATAGTTTCTTATATGAATGCAAAATAAAGTTTAGATATAATAATGATTGGAAAATTGTTTTATTGTTATCATAGTTCATAATAATTTTGTAATAAATTTCATTATTACGTAGCCACAGATATACTGGTATATATGTACATATCTCAGGTGACTTGATATAAATTTTAATTAATGAAAGAGAAAATATTTCGACATTGACACTGCAGGAAACAGCATGCATAAAGCATTTGAATTACGATACAATTATAATGTTATTTAAAGTGAGATATGTGGACAATATGCATGATCCTAATATATGCATACATGCATTCTTATGACTCTTTCAATTCAAATACGATTTCAATTCGTGAGATAAATATTCAAGTGATATTTATGCTGATATATGTGACAAGGCAGGGGCAACAGTGGTGTATAAAAGTAATTGCTTTTATTACTATCCTAGATGTAAAAAATAACTCTTTATATAAGTAATTTACATAGGTTTTATGTCTAAGGGCCGGTATTTTTAATTGCGAATAAAGGATTAGATAAATTTATTCTTCGGATAAATAGTTTTGTTGTATTTTTATTTGCAAATACATTTATTCGAAAGAATAACATGTTATTCGCGAAATAAATTATTCGGTAGTTGGGTTGCGAATAACCTGTTTATTCGTAAGTGCATTATGTTTCCACATAGTTCAGATTTGTAACAAAATGGATATATTAAATATTTTTGATGATGATATTTTGAACTATGAAGTAATAAATAACTTAAATCGATCACACATCATCAGACAGCGATACAACCACATATATGAAGGATTTTTTTTGACAATTTATTCTTACATATTAGCAATTGTATTTGATTTCAAACTGTGAATATAGAAAAATCATTATAAAGATCCTGATATTTTACTCTGGCACACTGGCAAAATATTTTCGAATTTTGGATACTTTTGTTAAATAAAATGATAAACATTTACTTCGAACTAAAAGGAGTATGCAAAAAGTACAAGGACAATTTTACAATATACATATCTCGGTTACCGCATATGATTGCTGTATTAGATGGTACTTGCTAAATTACAGTCTCTCTGGGCTAAATTTGCAGAATAATATAGATGACATTAAAGATGTCAAAAAAAAATTTGACAACTACGGTTTCAAAAGAAGTCGACACATTTTATCCTTGTATGCTTAACGAGGCTACGCCAAACTCCATCCTTCTCTACTGACACAATTTCATTCTGCAAGGCTACCAATTCACGAATCACGAACGTTAAATTTATTCGACACATAGCTATTTGCTTCTGTCAAATGTGTGAAAAACGTAATGGAATTATTCGTTGGATAAATACATAGAATAAATTTATTTAACGAATACTTATTTGAAACTTTAATCGGAAGTGAAAATACCGGGCCTTATTAATTCAATATCTAAAGATTTTTTGTAGGTATTTATTTGTAAATTAAAAGTTAGAATCCTTATCTTTTCACTTGTTTGTAAGCTCTCATTATAATATTTACGTAAAATGAAATGAATTATATTGACCTGTATTAAGCTCTCATTAATAAAAAATAATCTGGGTAATAGATCTTCAGTTTCATGTAGTGGAACCCAGTTTCAGTTCCGGTTTGGTTCCGGGTAGAGGAACTCATCTAGTTCTAAATAGTAGAACTTTTCTTCGGTTCTAAGTAATGGAATCGATGTTTGGATCCGAAATGTGGTATCACTTATAATTTTATATTACGAATATATTCGCGTTATTCTTGAGAAATAAACAGATATCCTGTTGTAGATATTATTAAAAAAAATTTTTTTCTTTTTGTAGGTATATGTAATTTAATTCAAAATATTCTTCTACAATCTTACGGGAAATAAGTATTCTAAAACCCAAAATGAGTGCGGGAAATAATTAAAAACATAAAGTTTAATTTAAGTAGTTGTAAAAAATTTGGAATGCATTCTGTAATTTTTCTTATATCTGTGGCCGATTGCAGAAATTACGATTCTGAAACTCCATGCTAATTCCAAAACTTACTGTGCTCGTTTCGAAAATCTTGTATTCATTTCAGAAAACTTGTATTCCCTCCCGAATCACAAATTAGTGGAACTTATTACAAAATAACTACAAATTATAAAACGCAAGAATTCTTAAAAATTGTTTGGAAAATATAATTACCTTCATTCAGTAATTGGCGCTCATATCAGCGCCACGAAATTACATTGGGTAAACTTGTCTCATGTCTCCAATTTCAGCCAATCAGAGACGTCAAAACTATGCCCTATACTTTACAATACCGAATGACTTAAATGGAACAAGATATAATGCCAAATGTAACAAATGGCTGATGGAATAGGTACCACACCTTACATTTCCAGTTATCCTTTATATTTTAATGAATTCTGCAAGAAGTTGAAAATATTAATGAACATAAAATTACAAAGCATATACGAAAAAGAAGGAAGTAATTTTCTCAAATATTGAAATTTCACTAATTCCTAGCTTTTATAAATTCCAATTGAACTAAACTAAAATTAAAATAAGCCGAAAAGAGTTGCAAATCTTAAATAAATCGACAAAAGGGCCTTTACTAAATAGCATCGGCCGGGCAAAATGTATTGGATTTTTGCAAATGTTCTTGAAAAACATAATTTACAAATTTTTACTTTCAAAATAATGAATTTGTTCTTCATACTAAATTTAGTGAATCATAAATTTATTTTTCATATTTCTAAAGCTAGAGATACCTATGAGGAGTATGTTTAATGGACTCATACAACTTCCTTTAGCTTTCATCTTCAACAGAGATTATTTGATATCATTTCATTTTTACTCAAAAATGATATTCACAAAAGGTAATTTAATACTACTCGCGATCATATCTTATCTATTAAATATTGTCACCAGACTGTGAAGAAACACAATAAAATATCATTTAGAAAATTGTACATTTGTTTCCATTATTCTAAGCAATATTTTCACAGGCTTTGAAATTAATTATAGCCGTGGTAAATAACCGAAAAAATGTGTATTTGGGGTGAAACAATGAGAACTAAGGTAATGTGGTTTCTGTATAGGAAGCACCTGTGTTGCATTACATGTGTCATGCGTTCAAATGCTACTGTGTCACTCCGTGTCATATCTAGACAGGTGGAGGAAGCAGGAGGATTGATTTCCGGTCGAACCGGTGATATATGGAACTAACCTGTTATTTTCCGCCAATAGAAATATATACGAGGGAAGCAGTTTATGAGAAAATTAAATAAATATCACTTTCATGTTATGGTATTGTGAATATTTACATCAATATCAAAAGTTTTAACGTCAGTCAAATTTATGAAGGATAAATTAACCCTAGAACACTAATAAGTTTTTTATATGCGTTAATACAGTGTGTTCAATAAAATTCCTAACTCGGAGTAGGCTATGAACAGAGAAACGTGTGCGTCTGATCATTATTCAATTTAAAAGTCAAGATGTCAAAATTGTACTACAATGCAATTTTAAAGAGAAAAGATAGTAAAGAAAGATACAGTATATTGACATGCGCCGTTTTCTAATTTCTTTCGATTTCTAAAATAAGATTCAAGAATAAAAGCTTTGATTTCTTTAGATAACATTTTTAACAATATCTCATGTCAATTTGTCATTAAATTAAATATTTTTAAATTGACATACGTTTCTTTGTTCATAGTTCCGAGTTAGGAATTTTTTTGAACACACTGTACTAATCTAACGTAAATTTGACGATTTTTTCCAACGAAGGTTATAACTGACTTCATAAAATATTAAAAATCTTATAACAAATAGTGCAGCACTTTGGTGGCATTTTCAGGTGTTACATCAATTTTGAGAATTTCACTAATAGTTTGGCGAAGACTACGACGCAAATTTTTAATATCTAGTCTTTGCTCCATCCAGGGTTTGGCAATCTCATGACTCAGGTCTATCATAAATTGATAACGTCGAAGGTGTTTCTCTTGATTTTTAAGTTTGTTGAAGCAGAACAAAACAAAAGAATTTGAGCAGCATTGACCATAACTTTTTCAATTTTGTTTTCATGTTCTTGGTCGGCTAAAGGGCTTACCCCGAGGGGCCATTATTTAAAAAAAATCTGATGTAGCCAGCACATTACCTTCCGTCAGTTCTATGTATTCTGTATAAATGTCATACAGAAAGTTTCTAGCAAAAGATCCTATATTTCCAGTAAAATTATAACATAACACATACATACTGTCAACTGCACTTGACACTGACATCTTTCAATCACTATTTTCTTAATATAGCAGTTGTTTTCTGAGTTATAGCATAGCTGGCTAATATATGATATTTAATTTCTTTATAATTTTTTTAATTCTATAACCATTTAATAAGAATTATAAAATGCATCCAAATCGCATACAGAATAAAATATTCTTTAATATTTATAATAACATTAAATGTGAAAAAATGATATTTAACATCGTTTTTTCAAGAAAAACTGTTAAAATCTTCAAATGAGGGCACTTCCGGTTGACCAATTATTATCAAAATATAATCAGCTCTTCACATGGATGTAACGAAGAGGAATACGAATAATTTTTGGAATTGTAGTATTTGAGTTATCGCATTAGAAAATTTTGTCACACCCAGGCACACACACACACACACGCACACGCACACACACACGCACCCGCACACGCAAACGCACGCGCACACGCAAACGCACGCGCACGCACACGCACACACACACACACACACACACACACACACACACAGAGAGAGAGAGAGAGAGAGAGAGAGAGAGAGACATCATCGTAAAAATAGTATGATCGTATTCTAGGGACCCTAAAACGTGCTTATTCATCAAATTCTCACCACCGAAATTTTTTACCAAAGACAATACCTTTCTTACCTAAAGGTGACGGAAGGTAAAACATGGTTATAAACATTCACATATAAAATAATTAGTGTAGAATAATTAGGTGCCTATTAAAAATTAATTTTTCACTTGAAAAAAAAAATACGTTAATCCCAATACTAAAAATAAATTTTACGACGTTCATTTCAAAAACACCCGTTTGGCAATTTAATTCCAAATATTTACTTTCACCAGTGTATAGAACAAGATTGATTAGGAAGCTACTGAGAAGCTAAGCTCAAAGGCTTATAACAACAATTTACACGAAGAAAAACGAGCGTCGTAAAATTTACGATACATTGTGATTCTAGGGTTAATAATTAATACAATGCAAATACTAAGATGTTAAGTGTTGCTGTCAAATTTTCTAATATATAGTTATTTCTACCAACGAAATTTTGATTAAATTTATAATAAATACATACAGGATGTTAAATAAAAAACGGGCCATAGGCGTTTAACATGGAGAATCAGTTTTTCCTTATTGCTCAATTAATAGTTGTAGATAATTAAAATCTACGCTTAAATCACTAAACACATTTTATATTGCACGTTTGGTAACTTGTAAATCGAGCAATGGAATTGAAACAAAATTACAAAGAAATGTGTATCGTTTGAACTGTTAGAAATTAGATTTTATAGGTTACAAAATGTGAAAAATGTACATGTACATACAGACAGTTTCTTGTAAAACTTCCAGTAAAATTATTTCACTAACACGGTATGTGTACTTCATTACTGATACTGTCAATTAGTAATATTTGAAAATATTAACTATTTCCATAGTTTAGCATAGCATTATAATTGTTTATCTCGAAAAATATATATTATATATGAAGTAAAAGCATTAGGTTTGTTCGCGGACTTCGAACTAGTTTGACCATCACCCGGACTGGTCTGATTAGTACCTGACCAACAGTGACCAATCATGTGTCAGTCGGAGTCGTACCGCGAACAACTAAAATAAAACTGCGCATGCGTATGATGCTCAAACTAGTCCGGGATCGCTACCACGATCAAAGCTATTATCAAACTGTACGAATATAGAGAATAAAATATTCTATTCTTTAGTATTTATAATAACGTAAAACAAAAAATCTGATGTGGCCAGCACATAACCTCTCGCCAGATATTTTACCTGGTTGTACGCAAAAAACGAAACATATTTTTAAATACAAATACATGAATTACAAACATTTGAATTTCTTGCCTTGAAGTAGTTTGATCTAAGAATTTTTACATCAAATTATTTTATATGCATTTCTTTATCTCTGAATCTATAGAAGAATAATGAATTTATATTTATCGAATAAAGAATTTAACGTTCTTTAATATAAGTATTTACATAAATTTTCGATAACTAATATTTAGATGATTTTTTTCTTGTAACTACTACTTCCGGTTGTCCAATTGTTACCAAAACTGAGTCGATTCTTCCCATTACTATTAGATTGAGGAATCTGTAGTTAAAAATGTCCTAAGTCTTATAGTATTTGAGATATCGTGGATCCAACATCCACACACACATCCACACACACACACACACACACACACATATATATATATATATATATATATATATATATATATATATATATATATATATATATATACGGACATTATCGTAAAAATGTTATAATCGGATTCTAGGGACCTTAAAACGTGCTTATTCACTAAAATACAATACCTCTCTTAGCGAGAGGTAAAAATGAGAGTATTATCAGCCCACCGATTATAACCAAAATCGAATCAGCTCTTCATTATTGATTTAAAAACGAGAAATCAGAAGAAACTGTAATTTGGGAGGCGAAAAATCGTCACATACATGTTGACATCATCGTTAAAATAGTAAATTCTATTGGACCTTAAATCATGTTTATTCATTAAAAACTCACCACAGAACATTTTGACCAAAGACAATACCTGCTTTCTGTGCCTGTGACGGAAGGTGAAAATCTATTAACTGGATAAATTGAATCTTTATGATCATTTTTTATATCTTTCCTAGTAATTACTTATCATATTTGTCATATCAAACCACACGTCCTTTATAACATCCTATCTACACCACACTCCATTCATTCACGGTCAGTACAAACAGTCGCCCCGTACTCCTCTCATACCCTAACCATGATGATGTCCGCCGTGAGAACCTCGGACATACATCACCCCGACACCGGCACCGGCACCTGTCTCTGTGGGAACATTACTGGTAACGGGGTAACTGTACCACTGTGTATAAGTTAGTATGTATGTGTGCGGTATCCCTGTGCCACCTTACCTTGCCTTGGGTATCACAGACAGGTAGAAATGACGAAGAGTGTGGGATACGATATCATCTGATTGATTACTGTTATAGATTTGATTTAATGAAATATGGTAATATACTGTACCTATTTCAGATAAAAATAGACTTAACAGTAAGATACGACTTACGATTCCAGCTTTCTGACTGGTCTAAACCCAAACCAAATTTACAATAGCGATATGTAAGCAGGCATATTATTTATTGCATTTTGATTTTATAATCTATTTAACAACTATTATTAACTGTTTATTGTTTTGACGTTTTGGGTTGTCAAATATGTCATGCACGAAACAAAACTAATTCATTATGAGTGCCCGTGAGGTGACGCCTGGTAAACACCCGCACGGTACAAATATGTCATCACCATTACCGAAATCTGTATACAAGCAGATTGGCACATCCAGCAATGGGTAATATGCCGTGATGATATATTTATTTATTTGTATGTGTGTAAAACAGCCTGGCGCAGCAGCGCCTCCAAGTCTATTCTTATCTGAATTACAGTATAGTTTGCTGAATTCTACTAAATAATTTCATTAAAGGATTAATTTGCTATAAGTTCCGAATCTTAAAAGTTTGAAAGTTTCGCAAAACAATACACACTGTGATTATTATATTTTATACCTACACCTTCCGTCACATACATGTCAAATATAAGAAATATTGGCCCATATTACCAGCGTACTTTTATAATAAAAGCGCTTTTATGGAGCACACTCTCAAAAGAGTATAATGTAAAAGCGAGCGCGCTCCATAAACGCGCTTTTGTTATAAAAGTACGTTCGTCATAAAGACCATAGTCTTTGGCCGAGAATTTATATTTTGAGTTTTCAATGAATAAGCACGATTTAGAGTAGTGAAGTTGACAAAAATCGAATTGTCGAATTTTAATTACATTTAAAAAAATATTTTTTATCCTACATGCATTGAAAATAACATTTTACTGCGTGTGACCGCGCACGAAAGTGGACATTTGCATACCTAGGGAAGAAAAAAATAGTTCGTGCTTGGCCTAACAGATGGCGTCTACTGCGCTAAATATAAGAACCAGAGTTATGTCAATGTGCTTTTAAAATAACTTTAGATAATTTTAAGGATTCTAGTTATATTTATTATATATTTAAAAAATAATAGGACAAAGAAGCTAAGATTGTTGAAAATGTTTATTTATGTTATGTTCTGTTCTTATTCTATTTCTAATGGTGGTAATCAATTTCACGAATTTCATTGATATTCTCAGAGCAAGAAAAATCAATATATTTCATTTCACGTTAGAAAATAGTGATATGAAGATGGGTGCAGTTTGATCTTGTCTTTTGATTGGATAATAATAACCTGATATTGTCCAATTAAATAACAAGATCAAACTGCACCTAGCTTCCCAGCACTATATTCTTACGTGAAATGAAGTATAGTTTATTAGTTTGATTTGAACAATTAAATCTTCATAAATTAAATTTTAAATGGTTTATATTGAGTATGAATTCTTTAGATAATGAAATCTTAGATGAGAATAAACTTTTTATAACTCCAGAAGAAGTAAAACAGGCGCCCATGAAGTAACTTTAAATTTTATTTCAAATAAATCAAAGCAGAGATATGAAATACAGTACAGTAATTTATTTATGGACTGTTTGTTTAAAGTCATATGATCGATTAAAAATATCATGCTTCATATATAGCCACCCAAGTAGCGAACGATAAGTGATAAATTTTGAATACTTTTGTAATTTTTTCTTATAATTGTGGAGAACACGAAACAAAACTTGTTGCAAAATAACTAATTAAAATAATAAATAATAACAAGTAATTAATAACGAATTATATAAAATGTTTTGTAACAATAACAAACTGTTTATGTGGCATATATAAAATAAGTATATGGAATTGACAGCTGCTCGATGGCCAACTGTGCGAATCAGATTGAGCGATGGTTAACTGGGCGATAGACAACTGGGCGCCGCGTAATCTGGGTGATGGTCAATTGAGCGACATAAAATTAAATTTTTTGCATGCTTAGCAGGTATAGTACATACAGAGTGATCAAAAATGGTTGAAGGTCACGTGGTAACTTTTGTTCCTAAATAATGTCAAAATTATATACCAATATTCCATAATTCATCAAAACTATATTCTACATATGACAGATGATGACAGGTACATGGACATACGACTAATATTATTGCCGTACATTGATTTATTTGATATTTGTTTCAGATAATTTCATTTCCTTACGGCTTGAAAGAAGAGCGTGACAGATTTCTTCTTGATGCATACTTTCCTTCATAAAAGAGAAGGTTCATGGGATTGTTTTTATAATAGCTTGCAAAATTCGAAATATTAATGCTGTCATACTAAGTAAGCGACAAATGACAAAATTGTATGGACCGGCACACTTCTGCCATTTTTGATCACTCTGTATAATTTTTTAACATAAAATTGCAACAAGATCTCATTTTTCTAAACAAATGTAGACATAATTTAATCAAAAGCACAATTGTGTAATCCTACATATCTATTATTTCATCGCCCAAGGATCGCCGCGCCCAGTTGACTATCGCCCAGATATCGTAGCGCTCGGTTGTCCATTGCCAACTTGACTAGTGATGGGCATAATCGAACGATTTTGAGAATCGAATTATTAATATTTGAATGAATTTCATGATCGAATGATCACTCGAGTATTCGAGATATAAGAACATCGTTCGTTCATTCAATGAATAGTTTTTCTCGAATGAAAAATACTCCTAACACAAATTATTCGATATCGGTTCGGTTGTATTCAGTCTTCTGCTGCATGTCTTCAGTAAAGCATTGCATTGCAATAATACTGGTAGTGAGAAACTGACAACTGAATCAGATTTATTTTCTATTGAATAATAATATATTCTAAACATCTTAAACCACATATTTATTATTTTAAATTATTTTTAAGATATAAATATATAAAAAATCTGGTGTGGCCATGACAATACCTCCCGCCATTTACAGCCCTAGTCACAAAAAGATTAAGTTAATCCTTATTTTTGAATTAACGAATTTTACTCTAATTTTGACAGTTTATTTCTTAAAATATAGTCTAATCTAATTCAAATAACTACCTTTTTTTAAACCCCTCAACAGGATGAAATCCCAATTATAGAGTGGGTTTACATTCACATACATCCATGCCTTAGTTGGATTCGAACCCAGAGCCCCGAGGGCACTCATGACAAAGCGTTGCTCTGACCGTTGAGCCACTGGAGCTATAATAAAATGAAGATTAAATTTTAAATACCGGAATAGAATAGAATTCACTGATCAAAAAATGAGGATTGGCTTAAACATTTTTGCGAATCGTTAATTTTTATTAATATAAATACATATCTACATATTTACTTATGCTGGAAACTGTATTGAATTTCTTTTCTATTGTTCTAGTTACTTTTTTCTTTTTAAAACGTTACTAATATTATTTTGAAATGATTAGTTCTTTGATAGTGACATTTATCTGTCAGTTACATACATTTGAATAACTGCGGTTTGTTTCTTAAGGGATTTTAATTATAGATAATTTTATAAAATTATCCATAAAGTATAAAGAAAAAGTATTAATGCAATCTATAGAAAATTTAATAATCTTTAATTTTTATAATAACATTAATATCAAAAAAATAACATTTAAAGGTATTTTTCGAAGAAAAACAATTTTGAGCTTCTAGTAAAGTGCCATTTCCGGTTATCCGATTTCACCAGAATCTAATGGGCTCTTTCCATTACAGAAAAAGTTCGAAATACAAGGTTTCAAAATTTTCTGAATGATAGTATTTGAGTTAGAGTGGAGGATCCACACACAAATACACAGACATCATCGTGAAAATGTTTAAATTTGATTCTAGGGACCTTAAACGTGGTCATTTACCAAAATCTCGATATATGATTTTTAGCACGATCCCTATACCTCCCTTACCAAGGAAGCGGGAGGTAAAAATGAGGCCTGGTGCAAAAAAATCGTTTGTTTGTAAGAACTTCGACCTTTATATTATATATAGCTATTTACATTTGTTTTAGTATTTAATATATATTATTCATAGTTGTCTGGTTTATGTAACCAATGAACAATTTTTATTTTATTGATTTATTAATTTAAATATGTATACTGCAGTTTAACAAAGGAATTAAATTATTTTTGTTTCTAATCTACGTGAGTTTTCTTTCCCATAGTTCGAATTCGAGTTACGAGACACGAGATACGAATGAAATCGCACTCGAGTTCTCGACTAGTTTACCTGACAAATTCAGTGTACACATAAAATCATTCTAATGACTTAAAAATCACTCGAGATATCTCGAGACATTTTCATAATGGAATACTTTGATTACTTTCATTCGAATGATCCCATGACTACACTTGACCATCGCCCAGTCGCCGTCCCCCAGTTCATCGTGTCCGAACCCAGGATCCCGGGGTACTTCATTGTTAACTCTGCTACGCACACTTCTCTGGTTGACTATTGTATTATTAATATTTACTTTGTAATGAACATTTGGTAGTGTTTACATTGCTAAATAATTTAACGGCCCAATATGAAAACGGTTATTTAAAATATAAATAGTACATAAAAAAGTTAAATACACGTATGCATTTCATTGTTTCTATAAAATACCCGTTTAACTTTGTACTTATGTTATATTAATTATACATGATATCTTGAAACCTTAAATAAGTTTCTTAGAACACAGTGAATAAACAAATACCTTAAATATAAAATATCATTACGGTTATTTATCTGTAGCTCGGTGTATCGATCTAATTTTGAATTAATTTCAGCAATGACAACATTGTTTTTAACGTCGACGCCAACTATCAGACGATAACTCACAGACAGTCAATTATAAAATTATAGTGTACACCCCAGGAATAAATTTTCTGCTTATTTACTAAATCAATTTTTATAATCAATTGTTTATAGTTTGTTATAAAACAAATTTTAGTTCTATCTTTCAAATATCCCAAATAAAATTCAATATTGTTTCTTAAAAATATAACAATAGGATCAGAATTTATATATTTTATCTTCAGCTGTAAGACATCTGCAAGAAATTTAAGACAAGGAAAAATTGTACGTGATAATACCAAAAGCATACTTTATAACAAGCTCAAATAATTACTTGTTTCAAGTAAAAATTCCTGTTAGGATCACCAATAAAACAATGTTTTTTCTCGTATTTGAGTAAAATATACACGTGAATTAAATTACCAAGGAAAATACCAAACGGAAACTTGTCAACAGGTTTATACTGTCACAAGTTTTTGTTCAAAATTCCCATAATAAAATTCACTTATTTCTTGAAAGAACTACCAATAAAACAATTTCCCTATCTTCATCTGTTAACCAGGTGTTGAAATTGTCATACTTTTACGTTGAGAAAAATTTGTACGTGAGTTATTTAGGGTTTAGGCAAATTTTCCTGTTTAGAATTAATTTGTTGTGAGAACTGCCAAT
The DNA here is from genome assembly GCA_963082715.1 of Harpalus rubripes. Classification (NCBI taxonomy): domain Eukaryota; kingdom Metazoa; phylum Arthropoda; class Insecta; order Coleoptera; family Carabidae; genus Harpalus; species Harpalus rubripes. The sequence goes on from OY720457.1 coordinate 21,982,357, forward strand.
AAAACAATTTCCTATCACCTGGCAACCATATGTTTCTTACTTTTACAATAAGTAAAAATATGCACGTGAATTAAACAACCTTAACCTTTTCCGAACGGAAATTGTCGACAGGTCCAGATTGTCACTTGTTCCCTCGCTTGTTCCCAACCTGCACATCTGATGCACATCTTGTCTACACCAAAGTGGCTGTGGGAATCCCGGCGTAACTGTAGACTGTCGTTTGTTTTATATCCTGAGGACCTGAGGCGTATCTAGGCTCATCTCCAGGGTAAGGTTTACCCGCAGGTTCATTCAAAGACTTGAATTTACATTGGATCGGTGGGAATTCAAACAGGGTTGAAAAAGTGTAAAGAAATGTAAATGTTGATTAAAAGATTGAGTTACAACCTTGGAATTTATTTAGTGTGTAATAAAATCATCACAAAATGAAATTAAAAAAGTATTTTTATATAAAAATTTTCTGTAGATTAGAGATTCATGTTAAGGTAAATTGATAAGAGATATTTCACTTGCTTAATCTTTTTACTTACATTGTAATATTGCATTTATTAAGAAACACCTTCTGTATTGAATGTACTGTATCTCGTTCTATAAATGTTTTGTATTCAATTCAGAAGGTGATCTACGTGATAAAGAAATATATTTTATATCAATTCAATATTTATACTTTAGCATGTTGCATTTTTGTTGCTAATATATTTTAGTATAAAAAATTAATACCAGTTGATATTTCAACAGATATAATTGAATACAAATTGAACTGAACAATTAAAGAAATACGGAATAAGAAATCGAGGTTTCGATTGTACATTTACATATTTAAACCATTAAAATATACGCAATTTATTCTTTTCACATTTATGCCCATATTCATAACACATTCGTAAAGTTTCAAAACGGCTCGTTACAATTTTTGACAAATATAGATCTTGGAATAAAATTTGACAAATTAGATTCAGATTTTTCTTTCAGTGTCGACTGTTTTTACTGGATATAAATTATAATGAACCATTTAAAATTTTACGAGTATTCAGGGCTGGACTGGGAATATGTTTAGTACCGGGAAATCCGGATACGGTCAGGCCAGGCCATCATTATAATATTTTGTTTAATAATTTACTTTTTACCTCCCGTTTCCCTTGGTAAAGGAGGTACAGGGATTGTGCTAAAAATCGCATATCGAGATTTTGGTAAATGACCACGTTTTAAAGCCCTTAGAATCCAATTTTCATATTTTCACGAAGATGTCTGTGTGTTTATGTGTATGGATCCTCCACTCTAACTCAAATACTATCGTTCAGAAAATTTTGAAACCTTGTATTGCTACCTTATTCTCTAATATGAAATAAGCCATTAAATTTTGGTGTAAATCAGATAACCAGAAATGGCACTTTATTTGAAGCTCAAAATAGATTTTCTTCGAAAAATACCTTTAAATGTTATTTTATCGCAATTTATATTATAAAAATTAAAGATTATTGAATTTTCTATAGGTTTGTGTTAATACTTTTTATATATATTTTATGGATCAATTTATCAAATAATATACAATTTAAATCCTGGAGCCTACGTTTAAAACAAAACTCCTTCTCTTAAATTTATGTAACTATCAGATAACTGTCACTGTCAAAATACTAATCAAATTAATAGTGGTAACGTTTTGAAAAGAAAATAGTAAACTGAACATTAGTGATATGGAAAAGAACTAAATATAGTTTCCAACATGAGTAAATATGTAAATACCTATGTATTTAAAATAATAAAAATTAAATGGCAGGAGGTATTGTGTTGGCCACATCAGATTTTTTCTTTCAAAACATCTATAATTTGCTCATTTTTGATATTCTTTGTGTTGATAACAATGTGACAATAAATTTGTACATTGAAAATAAATTTTAATATACTAACGTTTATAATAGTTATTTATGCAACAAGAGTGTAAACAGAAGCTTTACGCCTTGATGTCAAGTATTTCGTGACGAAGCTTATCGAGTCACGAACATTATTGATCGAATATCATCCGTATTTATATTTTTGTCAATTTTTTTATTGATTAAATCAACTATTATATGAAAAGGTGTAGCAGGTATGTTATTGTTTATAATTTGATAAAAGTTATTTGGATTTAAATAAAATACATCTTTATACATATAAATGATCATTTCATGTTTATGATGTCGGTAATACAAAAAATAAGTATGTATTGCGAATTTGACAATTGGTTGTCAAAAAGAAAATTAGCTATAAATATTGGCGCACATTCAAGAGTAGTATTTATTTTTTCAACTTTAAATTTTTATAATTTATTTTTTAAGTTAGTCAGGCTACAAGCCGTGACGGGCTACCGGGAAATTCCCGGTATCCCTCCGGGCCAGTGCAGCCCTGCGAGTATTTATGAATATTGGCATTAATAATGTATTGTTATTTGGAAAAAATGCATATGCCACTGTATTATGCCCTTCCGAATATTTAATTTTTGTATGATTGTGAGATTTGAAATTATTTTGTTAAAGCAATTTTTTAATGAAAGCCATAATGGAATTTTCTACAAGTGAAACGAGATTTTTTAACTTTCTGCGATGTAAATTATCGATAGTAATTTATTGCAAACAGAAAATTAAAGCAATTATTAAATTTACACCCGTAGGGTAAAAAAATATGACTGTGAAACGTAAAATCACCAGGTCACCCGTAAAATTCGATACGACGATGAAGGGAAGTATTAAATATGTAACATTGTTTATTTTTTATTAATATAATTAAAGTTTCTTTCATAAATTGTTATTCTTGTTAATCTTTTAAAGTAAATATAGTCGTTTAACGTTCAAGGTTTTATGATATGTCACTTTTACACGAGTTTGAAAATATATTGAATATTTGAACTAAAGGGGGAGTACTTGTAATGATTCCTAAAGAGTCGCTCTATTTATGTCCGATACTGTAGTAGTAGTAGTAGTAGTAGTAGTACTAGTAGTAGTAGTAGCAGCAGCAGTATATAGTGCACTTGTATATCAAATATCTAAAAATATGTTTAAAATAAATAATTAATTTATGTAATTACCCGAACCCGCTGTGAATATGAAAATGAGATGATAAGTAGATCAATTGACACCAAAATCGGCTGTTAAATCATTTGAAACGGATCATATAAATCCCTTCGGATGAGAGTATGTATAGTTTGTCTCACCAAAAGGCAAAGGATCGCCATAAACCTTTGAAACGCCTCCCACTTAAGGTAACAAAGAAACCAAAATATCGGCCCCTCATAAATAAGATAGTGAATAAGGTCACTGCTTTGCACAGAGTTGGACTGCTTCATAACAAAAATAAACTTTTTTTTCCATATAACACGGCTTTTACATTAATATTTATTGAAATGATTATACAGTATATTTATTTATTTATTTATTTTATTTAATTCAATCCAACAGGACTAATGCCCCAATTACAGGATGAATGTTATACATAAATATTTCATGCCAAATACATATACAAAAATATGCAAAAAAAAAAAACACAAAAACAAGATTACTTACAGTGTAGAGAGAAGTAGCAATAAACAAAAGATATCAAACTTTCAAATATTAGGAAATTAAATTACGTTTAAACACTAAGAGAGAATCATTAAATACATCAAGGTATGATGGAATTGAGTTGAAAATGTTACACATTTGCCTGATCGGTGACTTAGTTTCATAATTCGTCCTAGCTTTATTGACCTTAAAAGTAATTTGGTAACGTGGAGGTGTACAGGGTACCTGAAATGGAAGTTGCTGCAAAATACATGGATCATTTGTTACATTATTGATTATTTTATAAACAAAAAGACAAGTTTGAAGCCTTCTACGATTAACTAATGATAAAATATTACTTTCAGACAACAAGGAATCATAAGTCAAATCATAACTAGAGTATTGTTTGTATTTTTTATAATAATAGTATTTAATAAACCTTTTTTTTACAGATTCAAGTCTAGATATTTGTTTGCCATAAATAGGGTTCCAAACTAATGCACAATATTCTAATTTTGACAAGACCAATGACTGATATAAACATTTCACAGATAATATATTATTAAAGGATTTAGCTGAACGAATTATAAATCCTAGTATTTTGAAAGATGCAGAGGTTATGCAGTCAATGTGTAATTGAAAAGATAATTTGTCATCAAATAACACGCCAAGGTCTTTAAATTTAGAAACTCGATCAAGACACGTAAGTTGCATATGATATGAATAGGTATAAACGTATTTTTTTTGCAAAGTAAGACATTATTTTACATTTGCTGTAGTTAAAAAATAATTTAGAACTTTCAGTCCATTTTAGAATACCTTCAATGTCATTCTGTAATAATTTACAATCCTCAACTGAATTTATTTTACGAAAGATTTTTATATCATCAGCATACAACAGTAATTCAGAATTATTTACCACATTAACTATATCATTGATAAACAAAATAAAGAACAATGGACCTAAGTTAGATCCTTGAGGAATACCAAAGGTAGGGGTAAAAATGATGAACTAAAATTATTGAGCTGAACAGTCATAGTACGAGAACATAAATAAGAATTTATAAATGAGACAAGACTGGAAGAAAAATTGAAATTAGAATATAATTTGTGTAGAAGAATATATATATATATATATATATATATATATATATATATATATATATATATATATATATATTTATTACACTTATTGTTAGCATATTGTGGTTTTATTACATGCAATAAAATGAAAATATTAGCGAGACTACAACTTTAAATAGTAATTTATTGTAAAAGATATTCAAACAGAAAATGCGCATGTTCAAAAAATTTTATACAGTATTTATATCATACATATATGTATACAAAAAATACATAATACATATTTTAAAACTTATTTACACAAGTAAATGGTATGTACAAACATAATCTAAGAAATGTAATTAATCATCTGATTCGGTACTTGAATCATCGTTACTTAAATTAATAAAAAATGATTGTTGATTAGTAAATCTAAACAATTCTTCGGTTTTTTTAAACATGATTTATATAGTTCTTCCACAGTTCCGGTGTAATTTGATCAACCTTCGTTCGAATTAATTTTAAAACAGATTCAGACATGTTAGGTGCAGAGTTGTTTTTCCTAATATTCTGTTTTAAATTTGACCATATTAATTCAATTGGGTTGAATATACAGTGATACGGTGGCAACCTTGACACTTCATGTCCATATTTATTTGCTAGCAAGTCTATAAAGTGCTGTTTTTGAAAATTATGCTCCTTAATAATATTTAATAATTGGCTTTTCGTACTATTTTCGGGAAATGAAACGTTATGCGCATGTAAAATATCAATAATTTCTTGTTTTTTGGTTAACGTACATGGAATTTTTATTGCTTGCCGAGAATGGTAAGCCGCTTTATCCATAACTATAACCGATGATGGAGGAATATTAGGTAGTAATTGATTTTTAAACCAATTTTCAAATAGATCTGCGTTTATATCTGAATGATAGTCAGCACTAGCAGATGCAATGTTTTTGGCGGATAGTAGCAAGGAATTTTCAATAAATCCTTCCTCACATCCAGCATGCAAAATTATTATCCGTTTACATACTAATTTTAACGACTGCTCGTAAGAGTAGAGAAATATGACTGTAATTAGCATTTTATATTAATTGTATGTAGTTACTAATTTTTCAAATAAATTTCTTTGTTGGGAATATAGCATTATACACCAGTATGTATACAGTAGTCCAAACTGGAATTTGAGCTATCCGATTTACTTAGCATCTGACACATAACCTTCCTTATCAACACGCATTCACATTCTACCACATTTCCTGTACTATTCTAACATTCCTCTTTCTTTCAGGTCCTCCTACTCTAGGCAGTGGCGCCCCAGTGTCCAAGGCCCGAAGCACGAAGCCCGGGTTCAGGTGAGTCTAACTCCAACACCTACACCTACCGTAATACCATACGGATACGCGGTGCACCGTATGCTGCATGGAGCTCTGTCTATGTCTATGTCCACGCCGGTTATTTATACTCGCGTTCATATGTGATTGTGTTCTACACTGGTGTGTTTAGAATGTTCGTACACATTAGTAACCGGCCCACGTGCCGACGGTATTAAACATACACTAGTTCTCAAACTGTGAAACGGGTATTAGGATAATCAAATTAATGGGTTATTCGGAACCATGCTTTGGAATTTTAAAATCAGAATTAATTAAATACACCAAAATAAGTTATGTATATTTCATCAAATCGGCTGGATTGCAGTTTATCCAGAATATTGTTGTAATGTCTTATTTTAGCTAAAATATAACAAGGAAACATAAAATTGGAGTGCGGAAACAGGTATTTATATATTTTTTTGGGAAAATATATTTTTATATAAATATATAAAAAACAATACCTAACGCACAATAATGTTTTAAGAAAAATTTTTAAAAATCCTGCCAAAATCAATAACTTACGCACACGTATTTTGTAAGAAATTTTTTAAAAATCCTGACATAAACAATACCTAACGCACACCAGACACACACATTCGATATCGCTCGGCAGCTCGGCCTACTATCTTCATGTTAGTTTACAATAGTTTCACAGATGAACGGAAAATTATAAATAAAAAATGTTATAAAACGTAGGATAGGAAGGAAAATAAGACATAATTTTGCAAATATACATTAATTGAAACAGTATGATTCGAATGAAAGCGTAAGTACCTACTTAAACATCGAAATATATGTAGTTCATCTAACCTAATTTTTTTTTAGAAAAATGCCAAAATATCTATAAATATAGCTTTCCGCACCCAATTTTTAGCGGTATTTAGTGTTTTTAATGGTTTACCAAGTATATATAACTATTAATATAAAATTCTTGAATTCTAGATAAACTGCAATTTGGCCACAACTTATTGCAGTCGACATTATGGGAATGAATCAATTTCTGTTGAAAACTTTACATTGATGGAGATCAGATAATGAAAGGACACACACAAACAATCGTACCTTACCTGGAATTCGTACCCGGTACCCTTGGATCATGAGTCTTTTACGCTGCCCACTACACCACCGGGTCGGGGTCGGTTAGTTATTGTAATTATGAAAATCTAAATATTTATTTCGAGAAAAGCGGCATTAAAATTTTTGCGACGTTAACTGTGCGAAATATCTGTATGTACTTGTCTGTTTTGCTACAGCAGATGCGAGCTGTACCCGGAGCCCCATAAATACTAATAAAAAAAATAAGGTAATGCCCTAATTTATATATTTTAATATTTAAAAATGTCTCCACAAATCCGATAGTTTTTCAATAAAAATTACGTAACTTTGTTAGTAAATATTGGCAACATTTTAGAAATCCTTTAATTCTGAAGATATGTCACAAAGTTTTAAGAGATCATTTAGTAAGTTGCATAGTGCAGAAAATAATATTTTATACATCAAGGGAGATAAATGCATATATTTTCTCGAGGTGCAGTAAAGCATTGAGGGAAAAATATAATCCCAATTTTTAAGAATTAAAAGCTTCTGATAATTTTGATAATGATCTTTGATAATTTAAAGATTTAAAAAAAATTGTAATTTCGAAATAATAATAATAAAAAAATATATCATCACGGCATATTACCCATTGCTGGGTGTGCCAATCTGCTTTGTACGCAGATATCGGTAATGATGATGACATATTTGTACCGTGCAGGCGTTTACCAGGCGTCACCTCACGGGCACTTATTGCTGGCGTGGAGAGTGCACCACAGGGGTCAATTTTGTGCCATTTAAAATTCGCGACCAGACACTCAGGCACGCGGCCACGAAGATTCACACGTTCTAGGTTCTAGGCCGGTTTTTACTTCTTTGTAAAAAGTAAAGGAAGTATTGTAATCGCAAAAAATATAGGTTTTCAGATTTCCGCGGAAATATTCATTTTGACCATCCCTGAATCCATTTTGACTAATTTCGTCGTGACGTCTGTACGTACGTACGTATGTATGTATCTCGCATAAATCAAAAACGTTAAGCCGTAAAAAGTTGAAATTTTGTATTTAGGACTGCTACTTGTGTGCACCCTTCTTGATCATTACATAATATCTAGAAGTGGTACTTTACTTCAAGCCTATAATAGATTTTTAAGAAAAAACTATTTTAAAATATTATTATAGAAATATCAAAAAAAAAATGTTAATGTTAAATTTACGTTACACAGTTATTTTACTTCACAATTAAAATTTTATGTTTTGTTCATTATTTTGTCTTAATACATATGAAACCCAAACAAAATATATATATAATTTTAAAATTAAATATCTAGAAAAGACCACTTTAATATTTCTTTATATAATGGAGCATGCAATCTATTAGACCCCTCGCTTTAGAGATATTCGCGGTAACTCAAAACCTATAAGCCGTAAAAGGTTGAAATTCATTATTTACGACTTTCAGAAAGGCTAGTTGCGCACATACCTGTATGATTACTATTGGGATGTTCAAATAAAAAAACGCTAACTAGTGGCGAAATATTAGAACTACAAACAGTGGTACACATTTGACATTTACAAGAAACTATAACTATATGACTACGAAATCTATATTATACATACATGAATTATAAATAATAAATACTTATAAATGATAAAATAATACGAAAACTAAAGAAATACAATTGACAACAATTCTAGGCTTACAAATGAAAACAAGAAGTGTACCATTGTTCAATGCGATCAGCGCCATCTCTTGATACTTGAAAATCCCTATATATCCCACCGTTTTGAAGTTAAAATTAATATTTTGTAATTTACTTATTAAAAAATATGTATAGTTTAATAGGCGTACAAGGAAGTCGTGTGGTGCCCACACCAGATTCTTCTAAAATGGAACAAAAATAATACAGTTAAGAACTGTCTCAAGAATTCTCGGAAGAAATCCAAGAAAATTGATGATACAGCTTCTGCATTAGACAAATGAATTGTCAAAATAATATAAATTCCTTATGGTCTATTTTTGACTTATTTGCTCCCTAAAAGCAAAATGTTTTACTTATACCTTATTCCATTTAAGCCATTTAGTATTGTCGTTGTCGAGAGTAGGACATAGTCTTGAACTCTCTGATTGGCTGAAATTGGAGCCAAGAGACACGTTTACTCAATGTACAGAGTATAATCATTATTTTGACATCAGGTATACTGATTTCTACTCCCGACGGTGAAAAAAATGCTTTTTCCGTATATTGAACTATATTGATTTTACATTTCATTTACGTTCCAATTTTGTATTGAAAGATTTCACCATGTAACAAAAATATATGAATAGATGTATTTTATAACAGTAATAATATTAAATGTAGAAAGTGTATATACGTATGAATTCAATGAAGAAGGAACTAGATCTATATTATAATAACTAGGAACACTTAACACCTTATCAATACAGTTCAATAAGTATAACAAACAAGCTTGTCCTTATTTGAAATATAGCAGATTTGTATAACAAAGAATTCCTTCTTCCTCGTGTCAATAGCAACAAATTCCTGTTTGTTGGTTCTTCTCGTATAAGCGTAGATTAAACATAGATGAATGAGCTTGTTCGTTAACCGAGATAATTTAGATAAAGCAAATAGCTGGAGTGGAAAGCTCGGTGAGAATGCGCGGCGGAGAACTAATACTCAACGATCGGCGCTAATCCAGGCACACGAACGCATCGAAAGACCAATGATTAGCGGGGAATGCAATGTGGAGAACGATGGAATTCTACACATTGCGAAGATGGTTGAGATTGACGCTTTCTTGGAATATTATAGCGCCATAGGCGATAAAAATTCTACATGTTTTTAAAAATACACGGAAGTGAGGAAATTCTTAACATACGCAATGTTTGTTAGAACTCAACAAAATATATTTTTTGTAAAATGAAAAAGTGATGAATTACCGTACAATACTATAATGGAATATACATGATATTTAATTGGTGTACAGTGAAAATAGCGATATGTTCTAAACGATAAGATAAGTATTTCATATAGGTAAATAAAATTTGACAATTTCCGATATAATAATGGAGTTCTCCACCAGAGTAGAAAATTAAAAAAATCTGGTGTAGTTAACACAATACCTCCCGCTATTACAGCCCGAGTCACAAAAAAGATTAAGCTAATCCTTATTTTTGTATTAGCGAATTTTACTCTAATTTTGGCAGTAAATTTTTTAAAATATAGTCTGATCTAATCCATGTAACTACCTTTTTTGATAATAAAATGAAGATTACATTTTAAATACCGGAATAAAATAGAATTCACTAATCCAAAAATGAGTATTAGCTTAAACTTTTTTGCGAATCGTTAATTTTTAATAATCTAAATACATACCTACATATTTACATATGCTGGAAACTGTATTGATGTCCTTTTCTATTGTTCTATTTACTTTTTTCTTTTAAATACGTTACTGTTACTAATTTGAAATTAGTTCTTTGACAGTGATATTTATCTGTCAGTTACATACATTTGAATAACTGCGCAACCAAGGAGTTTTATTGGTTTAAAGCGTAGGCTCCGGCATTTAAATTATAAATAATTTTATAAATTTATCTATAAAATATATAGAAAATGTATTAATGCAAATCTGTAGACAATTTAATAGTTTTTATAATAACATTAATCTCGAAAAAATAACATTTAAAAATATTTTTCGAAGAAAAACTATTTTGAGGTTCTAGTAAAGTGCCATTTCCGGTTATCCGATTTACACCAAAATCTAATGGGCTCTTTCCATTACAGAAAAAGTTCGAAATACAAGGTTTCAAAATTTTCTGAATGATAGTATTTGAGTTAGAGTGGAGGATCCACACATACATACACACATACATACAGACATCATCGTAAAAATGTTAAAATTAGATTCTAGGGACCTTAAACGTGGTCATTTATCAAAATCTCGATATTTGATTTTTAGCACGATCCCTGTACGTCCTTTACTAAGGGTAGCGGGAGATAAAAATGGCTTATACACTCGTATATGAAAACTAGACTTTAAAAAGGTATGATATGAATTTGCAATATACAATATACTTGTATGCCTATTAAAACTAGTAATACTTATTACTTTTCAAATATTCCAGTTTTTTTTGTTCTTCATTAATCTATTCTATTCCAAAATCTTACTATTTTTAAGCCTTCTGAAAGTCTGCTGAAAATAATGTAACAACGAAAGGAAACAAAAGACGATTATCAATTATTTTAACACTATTTGATGTTGAGTTATGGTGCCAAAGTTGATTTACATATTTATATGGACGCTATAGTGGAAAATTACACAATTGAAAAGAATTTTTTTTAACTTTCCAACAATAACCTATTTTATTTGTTTCAAGTAGCAAAATTCACACAAGTATAAGTTATACATCGTATAAAAGCTTATAAATTATATTCTCAAAATTATAACTTTTCAGGATGTCGTTTATGGAAAACATTAGCACCATAACTCAAAATTCAACAGTGATAAAAATTTAAACACTGCCATTCGAAAGAGCATGAAAAAGTGCTCTAAAGAAATGAATTTTTCTAAAAAATCTTTAAAATGTCTGGTAACGGGGCAACTTTACTCTATTTTAACCGAAGACGTATCTTACAAGATAATTGAGATTCCAATGGTGAGCTTCAAAAGTTCATTGGCTCCAACAATCCAAAGTGAGTATAACTCTGTAACTTGGCAAATAATAAAGTAGAGGAAGACGAAATAAAAATGAGATTAATAAAAGGGAGCAGATGCATAGAGCTCTAAACAATTTTCTTTAGAAAAGAAGAGAGTGTCTTGGTCTTCGAAAACAAAAGCGTATATAACGGTCATTAGGTGCTGTATGGGTGCGAAATGTGGACTATAAATAAATGTGTGCAAAAGAAATTAGAACTGCGGGCGAAAAAAGTGTTGAGAAAAATGTTTGTAGGGAAAAGAGTGGGATAAATGGCACGGGGGACAAACGTAGAGGTAATGCAACTTTTCGGGAGAGCGGGAATTACATAAATAAAATAAAAGTGATTTTCAAAAGAGGAGAGGGAGTTAAAAGGAAAAGGGACCGACCCAGAGAAAGGTGAATAGACGCAGTGAATGAGGATCTACAAGAAATAGGGCTCCAAAAATGAGAAGAAAAAGCAGAAAGGGACCACTGTAAGGAAGTGGTCCAAAAAGCCATGGGTCTACAAGGCCTGAAGTGCTGAATTTAATTTATATCTCTATAAAGTTGGTGCACTCTAGTTTCTGCAGCAAGTCCAGATATCATCCACTCTCATCGATTTAATTTTTTCACATATCAATTTACCTGATAACAAATCCATAATCGCATACTAACACACATGATACTTATACGATGCGTACTCTTTACAACTGTTACTTGTTCGCTTGGAACGCATATATCGTTTCCAGTATTTTACCTTTGATTCCATCCAATGGCCTACCTCGCCTTATTATTTTAACGTTGATGGTTTATTTGCGTGCTTATGTCCAAGTAATGTCTTCATATGATAGGGAATGTACGTTTTCGGTGTTTATATTGCTGGAAGGCTCAGACTTCTTTATTTATTGGTGGATTATATGTGGGAGATTTCTTATTTAGGTGTAATGACTAAATTAATTTTGCTATATTTTTTATGTTTTTGATGGTACCGACAGAGTAGTCGTAGTCGTATATTTAAAATCATTTTAATGTGCTATATTAAACATAAATTTAATGATGAAGAACATTATTTTAGTTGGAGCGGTTTTTAAATATATGTTTACAAATTATGGAACACGAACAGTTATATGTATACGAATGATTCACAGTAAATTTTATATGGTGAAAGGATGTATATTTAATAACACATGTTTCATACAAATCATACTTAATTTTTTTACAAACTTTTAACTATAAAACGAGATATAAAATATATGAGGGGAGATTTATGTATACAATCTGCAAATAATAAATGTGAATTATATTAACCATTTAGTACCTACTTAGTATTTACCACGTTTGGTACAAATTTAGAAGAGTTTTGTAATATCTGCAGAACATTGAGCACAAAAAATTGAGTGAAGTAAAACAACGTTTTATGTTATTTTTTCTACAGTCAATACAGGGTGTCTCACAACTGGCGCCCCAGAGCGAATAAGGAAACACGAGACTGCACACGGATGTGTAATTTCGAAGAAAAAAATCTAGCTTAAAAGAAATTCGAGAAAAGACGTCTTAAAATTGACCAATCAGGGACCTACACTTTTAACGTGTGTTTGCCTTAATTTTACGTTACTATGGTTTTATACAAATCAAATCTTCTTTAAAATGTGTGGGCGACTGTAGTTTTCGAAAAATGTCAGTGTCAAATTAAATTTGACAAGGTGAATAAAAAAAGGCAAATTCTTTCCATGTATTCAGTCGCTGATTACTTAGAAATGATTATAATTTTCGGAGAATGTGGACGTAACGCCACGCCGAGTCTATTCGGAACGTTTTCCGGATAGAAATCTTGTGAATCATAAAGAGCCATCGCAAGGACGCATGAGACCGATCAAGTTATGCCAGATCAAATGACATTAATATTTTCGTTTAACACATTTTACACAGCTGCTACAACACGTTACACTGTACGATATAAATGATGATCTCGGATGACACCTTCCCTAACCTAAATTTGTTGACAGTGAAAAGTCAACTCTAAAGTGTCAAAATTACAGTAAGTCAAACAAATTTTGTAACTCACTAGTAGTATTTTTAAAACCTAGCAACCAGTTTTATTTTGTAATAATATCATCACACCTCAAGATATCCTTCCGGGATTGGTGGATTAAAAAGTCTTGTAACTCCGTTATGCAAGCAGCCGCAAATTATTTTCTTCTATTTGTTGGCAACCTATTGTCGTCAGTTTCGTCTGGGGCGCGAGTTGTGAGACAACCTGTACACACAGTAGGCATTTGCTCTCATATGCAACAAAATAGAAAAAACGCTCACTCTTCGAATTTTTAACTCTAAATCAAACATTCATTGAACGCTGTGATAACAACCAGTGACAGCAAATAAACATTTTTCATCTGTAACAGATATACGCTGAGAACTTGTAAATAAGATTAGACAGGTATCTAAACAATGTTAAATTTATTGTGGCGACTGTAGAGAAAATCTTGTTAATCTATCGAGTGCAATTGTACATTGTCGATTTCTAGAGAATGTCGCGCTTCTACGTCGCGCGTCAACAACCTCTCAATCGACAATGTACCATTCTGCACTCTTAATACACAAATAGCTATTATATAAAAAATGACTATGATGTGAAATGTCGAAGTTTGTTTTTTAAGTTTTATTTTTCATAATAGTTATGTGTGGAATGGAACAAGAGTAAAAAGTTAAAATAATGCACTTTTTGCACGATCGTTTTTTTAATGTTACCGACAGAGTTTCCAATGCGATAGGCTTTATTTACAAATTACTGATCGGTAAGTGATGTGAATGACAAACAATTAATTTTCTAATCTATTTTTGTTAATTTTTTGCTTTGATCGTGCAAAAACCGTGATAAGCATTACCTACGGACAGTAAGTGCTTTTTTACCGGAATCGGATGTATTGGAAAACTACTTCGTCTCGATCTCCAAAATCATCCTCAACCAGTAGAAAGCACTTACTGTCCTTAATACTTAAATAACTATTTTCTACGAGTGCTATGAAAAATTTACGCTCTCATTTTGTGTCTCCAAGGGCAACACGCGTAAAAGAACTTTTTCGCTCGCTTGCAAAATAAATTATTTTATTTACCATATTAATAGCTATTTATGATATAAGTGTTAAAAGTGACATTTCGAAGTTTTGGATCACTCCGCTTCGCGTCGTGTTCCAAACTTCCTTCTCACAAAATAAAATCACTTTTAACAAGTATATCATACACAATTTTTTCTACAAATACATTTATTTAATTTAAATTCGTATTTGTAATTTTTTTTTTGACATACGTCAAATATGTCGATTTGTTGTTCCATTAGTCATTACCAAGGTAATTTAACTTTTAACACTAGAATTAAAATATCGCATTTTTAATTGAAGTATGCCGTGTTAAAAATTCAATTTTTAATAGTGTTTGTAGAAAAAATATATTGTACACTTCTGACAATTTTTAATATTAATTCTTGAGCTCAAAAAGATATTAGATAAATTTTCGTTATATCCTGCTTGTCATTGTCATTATCGCTGTTGAAAGATTTTCTTAAGGGTCAAAGCAGAGGGGTCTTTGAAACTCCGAAAGAATATGAGTTGTTTGTATTAAAACATTCGTTATTTACTAATAAATTTAATAGATTGTCAGTTTATAATAAAAGTGTTTTATTTCAGGCATATCTATTATTTAATACACCTCCAGGAAATAGCATATGTGATTAGAAGCCTAGGATTCAAAAAACTTGCCCCCTCCAATAAGAATTTCTGAATATGCCACATCGACGAAGTATCGCTTTACGCTCTTAATACTATTTGACATGATTTGCGTATGATAATTTTCCGCTGATTGGTATAAAATATATACACAGTTACCAGGCAATAAAGATTTACTTTCGCACCAGAGGCAAAACTACAAATTCACTGCCAGAGCTTAGGCTAAATTTAAAAACTCGGCCTCACGGCCATAAAACACCGTTGCGGCAGTGACTCTGTAACTGTTCAACATTATCATCATTATCTGTAACCCTTTTTGTATCTTTTGGTGTAAGGGTGTGATAAATTTTTTGTTGCTCAGCATTCACCCGTCCAACATATCGCTACTGTGTAGCCTGCTCGGACATGCCGATCATAAAGCTGACACTCTAACCATACTCCTGTACTGCCGACGCCTTGTTAAACAAATAATTATTATTAGAGTCTGAAAGAGTTTGAAAAATTTTGAACGCAACAACATAATAAATATAAGAATCACCTAGGTTGATGTGTCAAGATCAACATGCAATGGACGCTCATATAGAATTATGGATCCAGGCCAATACAGGAATTATCTATGTCAGTAATCAACAATAAATGTGGCCACTTCTCTGCCATAGTTTCGCAAAAATTTTGCTATGGATATGAAGAAGGAATTGCCGGAGAAGCTGTTTTGGCCGTCCTTGAAATGCATTAGTCCTAAGTTATTACAATTACATTAAATACATTTAATAAGTAATCCAGAAGACACCTTAGTTTGAGTCAATTGGAGATGAGCATAAAACAATGCACACATGGTAAAAATTCATAAAATAGAATAAGTTATAGTGAGTGCAAAAGGGTGAGAAATTGTACGTCTTTCTCTCTCTATTTATATTTGTTAACTAATAAAACTGATTAGGTACTTTAAACACGTCATGAATGAAACATGTTGTATTGTTTTTAGCGGACGTTGAAAAAACTTTTTGTAAAATAAAACCCACTTTTTATATTTATCAAGCATTGTGTATTGTGATCATTTATAGCACATAGGTTCAAAGTGTAGAAAGCTAATTTATAATGGAAATTTTAATTAGATAAGCAAACAAGCATAGTTTAACCAATAATAAGAGAAATTAACTTGATACAATCTTATCTTAATAACCAACAACACCTAGCTCATATCTCACTAATTATTTCTTAGCACAAATTCTTTTGTTTACAGTTAGGTATGATACGTCCTCAGATATAGGTTATTCCTCAGTAGAACTTTATATGTATTTAATTAATCTTGTACTCGTCTTCATCTGAATGTGAGAAGAGTGATAGCTCATCTGTGTGTTTCCCGGTTTGAATATACAGTTATTAGGCAGATGCCCCGGGATCTAATCACATTGTAACCGCTGCACCCGACGGGCGAGATCGCACTAAACCGCACGCATCGCCAACAGAAGAAAAGATCACAGATCGTGTCGTGTTCGCTTTGCACTGGGAGTTGTTGCTTCTAGGTTAAGAGTTGCAAACGTAAAATAGAGGTTAGGTTTCTGATGATTGCTAGCAATTTTAATTGATTTGACGTGTATATGATGTACATAGAAAAAATAAATGTGTAGACACAATGGTTTTCTTGGATATTTAACAATTTAGGAATTGACAGATTTTGGGTTCAAATTATGAATTTGATAACTATTATAGAACTAAAACCTTGACCGTTAGTATGAATAACTGAATGAAGGTGATTTGTGAGCATTGTTTTTTTTCTCTGACAATCATTGATGGATAATTTTAGAGAAATCTTCTTCAAATAACAGTTATAGAAATATTTTTTTCTAAAATAATCCATAACCTACTGAGATAGAAAAGCAATCACCCTTAATCAGTTGTTTATACTAACAGTCATTGTCGTATAAGAGTGCTTTAAAATTCACCATGAGCTGCAAATTTTTATTATGTCGTAGATTTTTTAAATGTATCAGAACGAAAGTAAAATTGTTGTGAAACATAAAATTCAAAAGATATCTTGTTAATATCTAGTATTCGGCGTCTCCGGCTAATTTATTACAATCCGGCCGAATACCGATTAGTAAAATATCCGGTGAGTGTGATTATATGTTCATATTTTCTTTTGGAAGTAATATTAGTTTTGTTTAAAATTTATCAAATTCAAATACAATAGGTACTTTAATTATATGCTTACATATATCAGTTGAGTCAACATGAAAGTGGCAAATTTCGGGAGTGTATACTTTACATAAATTAAAAAACCCCACTGGCCACATCAAATTCTTTTACTCGTATGTTTATGTGTATAGTACACTCCTGAAGTTTGGCACTTACCTCCTCACTTAGCATGTATACAGGATAACGTTTTCAACACGGGTATCTCAAAAAGTATTATATGGAATACAAATTCGATTAGTTAGACAAAAGTTGTCTTATTAGGAGACCATTGTAAAAGATTTTCGTACTTCAGAAGAAATGCCTAAGTCGCTATAGATATAAGCAGAAATATAAATTTTATTTATTTTAGCAACTATTAAAACATACTCGTTAGTACAGTTATGGAAATATAAGATGCTGCTTATACTTTTGTTCTTTTTTTAAATCAGGTAAAACCTCTTACAAAACTAGAATGTACTTCGATTTAAATCAACCAATTGTTAGTAAGTACAATACATTATATTATAAGAAACATTAAACTTGAAACGAAATCAAGAACACCAGTGAAAGATGATCTTTGATTAAATTCTCATTTCAATTGAGTTGTAGACTATAACATCAAATTTATTACATTAACAGTTAGATATCTGTGATTGTAATATTATAACAACTAAATTATTGTAACAGCTACTAAATATTTCCTCCTTCGCTGGAATTAATCTGAAACTAATCTCACGGATAAAATACTTGAAACGTATTAATCGGTTTTATTTGTATTTCATCAGAGCTTGAAACAGATCCATCCAACCTGTAATTATATCAGATAACATCAGTAAACAGGAAACATAACAAAACACAAACCAATCTCTTGTATCCGTATCTGTTATCTGCGCTGGTGGTTTCAGGAAAAACTGGCAACGCAAATAAAATAAGGATCAGGTGTTTTGCACAACTTCTTACCTTACATTTTATTGATGATACTTTCTTTTGCTCTCATTAGAACAGAACGCATTACACACGTTCGGAAACGTTTCTTGTGTAGTTTATTTGCTATTTTATTACAAATTCTAAACTATATAATATATGACGCAAATTAAACAGTAACAGTTTGTGAATCAGATAATTTAAGATCGATTTCAGTCTTAATCACTTCCTATTACAAATTATTTAAATTTTGAGATCTTGTGATTCTAATGGCCCGGTTTTAATTCGATCGAAGTCAACGTGAAAATTGTTTTTAATTTTCATATCGCATGAAAGAGATTTTTACGGTATCCGTTAGGTGATACCCCTTCTATTGTAATTCGTAATTACCAAAATGTGTGATTCAAACTTAGATTGGTACATCCAGAAATGGGTGTGCCATGATGAAATATTTGAATTTGGAATATAGCCAGTTGAGCTCTTTTGTGTATATATATATATATATATATATATATATATATATATATATATATATATATATATATATATATATATATATACTTTTTTGTAGGGTAAAAACAATGATTGTGACAATAAAACAAATGAAATTTAAGTTAAGTATTATCATCTGTTTACTTTTAAGTTTATTTTCTTCATTTTCATTAAATTTAATATCTTACTCTACACTGAAATACTTTTCAAATTTCGCTTTCAATATGTCATTATATACTATGACGTCCAGATAAAAATATATTATTTCATTACTCATTGAGTTTACCCCATAAATTTATTAATTGTTACATTTTTGCGTCCGGTACAAAGATATACCTATATCGTTGGCAAGTTAAATAAAAACTATTCACTATTGCGTCCAAATAAAAATTACAACTATTGCAACTTAACTTAAAATCCAACGTAAATAAAAAAAAATATAAAAACCATAAAGTGCTCTAAAAAGTGAAAACCAAAATTCTATATCTATTATTTCGTATGAAGAAGTTATTTGCAAAGAAAAATTGATTTGCCATGTTAAAAGCCTATGGCGCACTTTTCGATTTACACGCTGTTCAAGGATGTTATACAATTCATGAAATGACCTGTACATTCAAATATAAAAAAATATAAAATCGTATTCTCCGGACCTTAAAACGTGCTTATTCATTCATTTTTTGTCCAGATACTCCTTACCTAAAGATGACAGAATGTAAAAAGAAATACTAGAGTAACGCTAGAATTATTAAAAATAATTCACACGGTTTAAGCTTTTCCCTTCAACAATAATAAAACACTTTACCATTCTTTCCTTCTACTTCTTAAAGGCTCCCAATTAATACTCTTTTGGATGCTTTCAATATAATAATGAATAATTACTATACAAGCATCAATCGCTTCTTCAGTCAAAAATTTTTCGGCCAAGTAATTCTTTTTTAAAATTCGAAAAATAGCCATAGTAGCACATTGCCAAATCAATTAAGTTTGTAAAGTTTTCTATTACTTTTATTTTTTTAACAAAAACAAAAAAAAATACTCTCTGGTTCATTCCATACTTTACTCACAACGATTGAAATTTGATTAACTAACTTAAAATGAAAGTTTTGTTTTCCATGGCCTACCTAATTTTCTTAATCTTATTAATTCTATAACGTTAATATGTAGTTATGTGTAGATAAATGTATTGCTTCTAAGCAGGGTCGTGCGTCTACGCGTAATCTATGATAGAATACTTACGGGCGTAAAAAAAGCGTAAACAATGTAAAGAATGATGTCAAATGTAGAGAAATTATAAACTACATAAACTTTGTATATATTGCGCATGCGCACTAGAGATTTAGCGAAAAGCATCTAAATTCTTACATAACCTAACACTTTAGTGAAAGTCAGTAATTATTATTATTATTATTATTATTATTATTATTAATATTCTTATTATTATTAATATTATTATTATTATTAATATTATTACACTAGAAGTAACAAAATATAAAATACTGAAGAGAACATAATAAGATATTCGGTCTAATTCACTAAGATAGCTGTTAACATAGTCGTTAAGTAACAACTGAGAATTAACAACGATTTTTAGCAACTCTTGTAACAACTGTCATTCAATTGGTATTCAGTACATACATAATTAACGACATTGTTAAAAACGGTCGTTCTGAACAATCGTTGTTAAATATAGAATTGAAGTTATAAACAAGTGAGTTAAAAGGCATGTCGATTCTCAATATTTATAGATACATATTTCTACTCTATTGACAACGTAAAGTGACAGATTTTGATTAGTTTGACGTTTGAGTTTTTAATAAT
Source organism: Harpalus rubripes (assembly GCA_963082715.1). NCBI lineage: Eukaryota > Metazoa > Arthropoda > Insecta > Coleoptera > Carabidae > Harpalus > Harpalus rubripes. The sequence continues at coordinate 22,003,161 of OY720457.1, forward strand.
GATTAATAAGAAAATTCGGAGTGCAAGATTTTCCGCGGAACAATATTCTCTAATGATAGATTTCATAATGATTTTGGGCTATTTAAATGACAAAGCTAGTTTTGCATTTCATTTCTGATAACTGTTAGTTGGAAATTTTGCAAATCGTTGATTGACAGCGTCTACAATTTTTGGCAGTAAAAGTAATACAAATTTGTTAAAATGGCTGTTTAAATTTAAATGTGTAAAATAATGAAAATAAATTACACAAATGAATTTAGATCTATTCGGTAGAAAATCAGAAAATTTGTTCAAAATTAATGTATTAAGAATTATTACATTTAATTTTGGAATAAATGTATGTGACATGAGACCTTCGAGCATATGCTGACTCAGTATGATTGAAGCATGAGACCATCCAATTCACTAATTAAATCATGAACGACACCTTGCTCAGTTTGAATATCTCCGTAAATATTTTTTTTACAGATACTGAAAATGGATTACTAATATTTCTCAAATTTCTTTGCAAAAATCTTATCTAAGAATGTATATAAATATTGGTCATAGGTATATATTAGTTTATAAATAGTTTACCTTTTTTGTCTTCCCTCTATTTCCAATAAAAGTTTATTTCCTAACGCAAAATTTTCAAGAAAAATCATTTAACAACGATTGTCAATACTAACAATGGGAGAAATGCAGTTGCTAGATTAACAACTCGACGTAACGACTAGTTGTTAAATTTTAAAAACTTGATGTAATAGAGAATTGGAATTTTGAACTTAGCAACTGACGTTCAATTTAACAACTGAAAATAGTTGTTAATTTTAACAACTTTGCTTAGAGAATTAGGCCGATTATATAGAAAACTTCTAGTGACGAGCACAATCAACTGCAATAGAATTTCCTTCACCATCTACTTGGAAGGTTTGGACAGTAATTAAAATGGGAGGTAGAAAAGCGAACTAGTTAAAAAAGTTAAATTTTACTTTAAACCGCGTAAAAGACACATAGAAAGTACTACACAATGTTTATTTAAAAATGTTACCAATACCGGTCACGTTTTTGTAAAAATATGTGCTATTAGCATACGATGTCTGTTTTTTTTTCACCAGAATAGTATAATTAGCATCCCAACAGAATTGGTGGTTCCCAGTCCAACAACTATTGACATCTATTGGTGACAACGTAAAATACTTCACTTTACTATTTTAATAAAAGGACATATAAACTTTCAACGGCTCATTCATATATCCCTTTTAAACTAAGAAGTAATAGCACCATTTTTTTGTGTCTTTTTAAGCAAAAATAAAATAAAATAATTATAGTCTACAACATACGCGTAGACAATATACAAATTTTAATCACGTTAACATCATTGTCTACGCGTAGAGAATGACGTATTTTATGTAGCATAAATTACAGGCACAACCCTGCTCCTAAGAATAGGTTTTAACATTTTAACCTTTATCCGGTCAAGGCGTGTCCATTGGACTCAACGGTTAAGTTTTTTTTAAATTATTTTAAACAACTTTTATAATAAACAATTAACCTTTTGTGAATTCTTCTAGATTCATAATTACAACATAGCCATATTGAGAAAATAAATTTAAAAAAATTATTTTACAAAATATAAACAATTTAATAATTTTCTGACCTAACCGTATAGTATGAGTCCGGCGAACTCATATCTTATATATTACGTAATGTTCACGTGCAAAAGCAAAATGCGCATGTGCTGAATTATGAACATGTGTTGCTTCAGCGCTTGATAATAATGGTTTTATATTCATTGGTCTAAAAGTCATTTTGTAAGCTAACTTACTCGTATTTTCACCTTTGTGTACAAGAACGTGTATTTTTATCAGGTATGTACCTTCCACATAATTCTGATAAATATTATAAATTTGATCAAAATATTGTAGCTAGTATTTCAATATTACAGAGATTATGACAAATAGAGGGCTCACTGACAAGACTGCAAGAAATTATTGACTGCTTGTCAGACGATGAAGAAGCATATAACATCAATTATTCAGACACTGAATCAGCATCTGAAGATCGTCATATATCTACGGCAAGTGATATATGTTCACACATTTCAGAATATTTATACCTAAAAAGTTATTACTATTATAAAAACGGCATAGAGTCCAATGGACTCCAACTATGCGGTTACGTTCTGAAATTGAACTATCCGGATAAGGGTTAAATGAAAGTTCGTTTAATTTTGAAGCAATTCGTAGTATTAAAAAGTCTTAATTGTTTTTAGTTTAATTGCATTTGATTTTTAAAGTCAATATGACGTCACGGCGACACTTCAAGCAATCTTTCTCTCGCACTAGTACTATGCAGTAGGTTGCGAGAGAAAGATAGCAAAAGTTGTAACGTCACAGCAACACCGACTGCAAATTTCAAATATCTCGCAAAGTAATTATGAGAAAAATGTTTTTTTTAACTTAATCATTATTTGTTGAGTACTACTTTACGTATAAAGTATTCATTTTATTTTTTTAGTTATTCTGGAGGACCCCATTAAACAAGAATTACCAATTGTGATATCTTACCGGTATTAAAATATGTGGCTTAGCAAAACCTCGCAATCTTTAAATTTCATTCTACCAGCATACCATTCAAATACCACATACCACTTCATTCACCTGCAAGTTTCAAATATTTTATTATCTACTCCCGTCATATATCCACTAAGCAATGCATCCGCCTTGCTGTAGATTAGGATAAATTATGAGGCCAGATAATCTTCCAGTTATCAACATCGGTTCGGGCACGAGGCTCGGCCGGAGTTATTCGCGGAGCCCGGACTTGTATCTTGTATCGGCAATCGGTGTATCGGTGGCCGACATCGCGGAGTAAAGTGTCCGCGCTTCAGATTGAAATCAGAACGAGAGAGGGATAATTTATTGTGTTATTGGATAGGAAACTATAATTAAATAAGATTGAGACTGCAAGGAATTCTTAGTTGTTTGTTAACGACTAATTGAGAGATTGATGGTTGCAGGTTGTTAGAATTGGAATTTCTTTAGAATTTTAATATAATGGTTCAACATGTATAACGTGCTCTGCATGAGAATCTCGAGAATAGGGTATTTGACCATTTTGTAATACATCTAATTTTAGAATTTAAAATAATAAACCCTTACGGCCGGTTTCATAATGTTTCGTAAAAGTAAACTTTAAATAAAGTTAAACTTTATTTTAATGGTCTTTATATACGCTTTATAATATGTACGTTTCATAATAAAAATTTCCTTTACTTTAAGTAAAGTAGTTCTAAAGTTTTAGAAATGATTTTAGAACAAACTGTGACTGTCAGAATAATATTTTAATTATGTCTAGAAGAAATAGAGGCGGAAATTTCACATTTGATGAATAATACACCTTGATTTAATTAATATATAAACACAAACATGTGTTGAAATGTAAGAAAACCACTATATTCAATGAAAAGAAAAGGTAAGCAATTTTATAGGTTAGGTTAGTAAATATTTTAATATTTATTTGCGCAAAATTTTGTAGGATCCAACTTGACAAAAATAGCTAGAAAATATGCTTTGGAAAAACAGGACAGTGTCAAGTGGTGGCCCGCCAACAATAAAAGATATTGGATTTAGTATTAGAATTATTAAATACATAATGTGATATGTGAAACCATCTCGAAAAAAAGTTAATAAATACCTCAATATTTATTTATTTTTTGCTAATTTTTTTATTTGTGTTCCAATACAAATAAAATTGTATTTTTCTTAACCTAAATCTGTCATAAAATAATTTTTCGTTCCACATATTCAATTATTAATTCGTGGCTAATATAATTCTTTCTTTGTTTAATATTAATATCTTCGACGGAACTCATTGTCAATAAGTTATTGATGAAGAAGTTAAAGAAAACATTTTTACCAAATATGTGGAATCAAAACTGATAAGTTAAATATCCACTTTAAGCTCGTAAAGGAACTGTCGCATGACTTTATTTTAAAGGACTTTAAACTAACAACTTTAACTTAAAGTTGAATTATGCAACGCTTTTTTCATTTTTAGTTCAAACTTTAAAATTAAAGTAACTTAATATAATTTTTCATTAAAAATTGTTAAGTATCACTTCCGGTTGTCCTATTTTACCTAAAATCTAATAAACTTTTTATATGAATGTGTCACACACACACACACACACACACACACACACACACACACACACACACACACACACACACACACACACACACACACACACACATTATCGTAAAAATAGTAAAAACGTGTTGTGGGGACCCTAATTCGTGCTTATTTAGTGAAAACTCATCTCAAATTTTTGGACCGATAACATTACCTCTCTTACATACGGTATGACGGGAGGTAAAAATCATCAATAAAAGTTAAGAAATCAGCGCCAAAATCTATTTTACGACCAATGTTATGATAATTATTGTACATATAAGATAATTTGGGAATATGAGTTGTACGTAGTACAGGTGTAAATTTGTACGTAAAATAACAAAAAGTATGTGCGAGAAGAACGAATTAAATAATTTCGATTTATTTATTCGAGTCTAATCTATACAGAATATTGTATGATTCAAATTATGGTATCAATCCTGCTTGGCAGTAGTCAAGCCTTCAACATTCGCAATGATGATGGACAAACGAGGTTCTAATCGGTTCGATGGTTGGCGCTGTTATTCATTCTTGAGATTTAACCCTCAGAAATTAATATAGATTGGTTGCAGAAGAATTAGCTTATTCGTAGGTGAATCATTGCCCAAGGGTCGCGACGTGGACGCTTCTGCTGTGACCCCCAACAATTTCAATGAAGAAGTATGAGATAGTACACAATTTTGAGTAGTCATTCCAAAAACTTTAGTGTCCGGAGGTTCGCAACACGGACATAAGTTCGTTTGTTTGGCTGACAGCAAATGACAGATTTACTACATAACCTATAAAAAAAAATATTCTTTTCATTTTCTTAAAATTTCAAATAAAATTTAATATGCACATTGAGACGGAAGTTCCTTTTTATCACTCATATGGTATATTTTCCTCGACCCCACAGCTTCGGCAACCAAATTCAACATTTGTGATAAAAAGTAGAACTTTAGTATCTTGAAACATAAATAACTATTATTACATGATATGTATTTTGTTTAAATCATCATCTTCTTACTTGACGCATCATTGATGTCTCCATATTGTACTCATTTTATTGGTACATGGATGTTATTTATTTTGAAAGAAGATATTATCGGACATAATATAAACAAATAATCAATTAATTGCACGTAAATGATAGTGGGTTCGTTTCGGTTAGCTTAGATATTTATGATTTGCATTCAAAAGTGCGTGGCACTGCAGATACTTCTAGAAACATTAAAATTTCTATGTTCTTTAAATTTAGAGGAGTCGATATTGTTATGATTATGTTTGTTGCAAAATTAGTGAATATGCAATCTACGAAAATGTTTTTTTGTTTCAATAAATTTATAAATGGGTGCATAGAGAAAAATATTTATTCAAAAGTTAGTAATTCGTGCAACAAATTGAAGCAAATAAAATAAAGAAGATAAAGACATTGAAAATTTTACTTACCGGAAAAAAGATTTTTTGTACAGTGTGTTCGATAAAATTCATAACTTGGAGTAGGCTATAAAGAGAGAAACGTATGTCTGATCATTATTTAATTCGAAAGTAAAGATGTCAAAATTGATCTTGAAATGTAATTTTACGGAAAACAGACAGTAAAGAAAGATACAGTATATTGACATTCGCCGTATTCTAATTTGTTTCCATTTCTAAAATAAGATTCTAGAAGAAAAGCTTTGATTCCTTTAGATAACTTTTTTGGTAATATCTCATGTCAAATTGATATTTAATTAAATATTTTTAAATTGACATATGTTTCTTTGTTCATAGCCTACTCCGAGTTAAGAATTTTTTTGAACATACTGTAGTATTCTTCACGTAAATATTGTACTGCGATATAAAAAGTATGATTCTTGAATATAAGTTCACCTGTTCATAAGGCGAGATATGTTGTAACTCTGTTCAGGAAATAATTTGTAACTGACAACATAATTCGAATACATTGGCGTGTATTTTAGCATTTTTGTGTCTTGTGTTGATTTTACGTGATTTATCAATAATACCATAAAAAAAAACTATTGAAAAGGGTTAGATGATAGTCTTGTTTGCATGTGCGTTTCTTGGTGCAGAAAAATATATTTTCCTGGTAGGTATAAACACAGATTATAGAGCGAATTTAACTAGCTATAAACGAATTATTATTTCGTAATACCATTCTTACGTGAAGAATACTATATTTTGCATGTTTCGAATTATATTTTTGTAATCCCGATTAGGTAAGAGTAAACAAATTTTTATAGATGACAACAACATGGCCGTACCAAGCCTGTTTGACGAACATGCACGGTCGCACCATAGTACAGCTATTCTACGACCTAAGGCCGTGAAGCGTCCGTGGATGCGCATTTTTTAATTTTTTTCGTTTGTGTAGCAAGGCTTCGTGCCGTAATTGTTCGCCAAATGGACCAGGTACGGCCGTAGTGCAACCAAGTATTCTTTTTACACGGAATCATATTTTTCTTGTATGAAACAGCTTTATTGTGAAGAACAACCTTTTTTATACTAATAATTTCTTTTTGTACAAACATACATTTTATTGTATAAAAAAGCCTACCTATGCTTGCAACGCATATTTGGAAACTAATCGCTATTCGGCCTCTTCGAAAATATTTTTATTATTTCGTCGAATACCAAATATTAAACCGGTATTAAGTCGTTGAATTTTGGGATATTGGGCAATTCTTATCTGAAATAAAACATGCAGTATTTTATATAAAGTAGGTATGTTTTAGTAAGAATCAGATTTTAATAACAGTAACAAAGTCTAATATTCGGTATTCGATTTAGAGCCGGATACACTATTCCTTGCAAATCGAATTCTAATATTACATGTAATAAATATTAGCCTTTACGAATTAATTAGAAACTCATATATGTTTTATTTTAAAATAACCAGGAACAAATAAATGATAATTTTCTATACAAAACTTCTACGGGTAATACATAAATTATTGTATTGTTTTGCAAATGTAGTTATATTAGTAATTACATCTTAATGTGGGTATATCTCATTACTAAACTATTATAAAGCACCGATATAAAAAACCTGGTATTATTACAACTTAACCTATTCATTACTCATCATTACAAGAATAATTAATTATTATCTAGTTCCAAGTTCAACATTTCTCATTCTAACTATGAACTAATAGAAAAAACACTACCAAAAATTATTCAAAAATAAACTCGAGCAAAAAATTAATAACCTAGCCGTTGGGCTATCATCAATTAAAACTTTTTATACAATTTCTCATTTCTAGTATAGAACACATGTCGTAGTAAAATGCTAGATCATAGAAACATACGGACAGACTCATCGCAGTTGCCTTGGGCGCGGGATGCAATTGTTACGGGAAAAGTTGAGTCACGTTCGGCTCATTACGCTCAGATGTTTTAATTATGGACATAATTGATTGCCGCGCGTGCGCGCACAGCCCTTGGCACGCGCCCCGTTCATTTGTTTTGAGAATGAGAGCACTTGATCCAAGATTCCTGCTATGTTGTTTTGTTTCGTTGAAATTGAAGTTTTATTCTTCGGTTTGTATTTGTTCATGGTAACAGCAGCACTGTCATTTGTGCTGTGTAAAGTGGTGGCATTTGTTAATCGTAGGAGAGATATACCAGGTACCAGGTGAGTTTATGACCAAGCATATTTTAAATTCTACTAATATGAAACACCCTCTTTTTGTTAATTCAAATTTGAATTGTATTTAACAGAAATAGTTTTTGTCTTGTACGGTTAGTTACATGATAGAATAATTGAGTAACGGACTGTACGATTTAGTAATAACATTTAACGTTAAACGAAAGGTGCATTCACAAATGAAAATTAGGTTTAGATTTATGGTTTATACTTTAGATTTAAAGACTTTGGCCGCATATTATGTAATGGCACCATTCACACTTCAGAATTTAGGGTCTCTACATCCATATCATAAAGATAAACATTGCAAGGTCCAAACTTTAAGTTTATGATTTAGTTTGACGTCACAAACTTCATCAATGAGAACGAGTCTGAAATGATATAGATATATACACCCATCTTTATTTAGTATCCACTTTGTGGATTCGGCATTTTAAACAAATGCGAAAAGAACATGGATACTGTCAAAACTTAATTATTGAAATATAACCAATAATGCCAAGAATGACAGTTTCACGGTGCGCGGTTAAGTACTGCTCTACCGATATTTTAATCTCGTTTTTGAAGCATGTACATACCAAAACTAAATTAGAGTTAATTTAAACTTACATTTATGAATACTTAAACCTAAACAAAAACCATAAACCTAATTTTCATTTGTGAATATACCTTAAAAGTGGAAAAAATATACGATTTGATAAAAAGTAATACGAGAATATTTATTTGTCTCAAAAAGTAATAATACATTCGTCAATATTAATATTGTTCCCTTCAATATATTTTCCAATGCCATTAGATATAATGCGCTTATGCCAACGTTGTTTCCAATTTGCAAAACAGTTATGGTATGCTTTCAGCTCTTGCAGTGATATCTATTGTGTATTAAGGATAAAGATCGGCGGAATAATAAAAAATACAACTATACGAAGTGTACGTTTAATTCACTGTTGACTGTTGCTGAAGGGGGTGGCTGAATGCCCCGTTAGCGCATGCAAGTTTTAAACATTTTACAAAAGACCAGTTTTTAAATACATACGAGTATATGTAGAATAGATGGCATATGGAGTACCAAAACGATCATTTACAATATTACTGGTTTACATATCAATTTCCTCTTTTGTCACTCACAAAAGGTTGTTCTTTTAATGTCCTCTTTATCTTTGGAACATGGAAAAAGTCACAGGGTCTCTGTCTGGTGAATGCGGTGGCTGCGGCGTCACGACGGTGAGACAAATTTGGCTGCCACTTGTTTCATACTCATAATGTTAGTAGAAAAAAATGATTTGCATGAACCGTCTGAATTAACAACTTTATTAGCAACCTCCATTAAAGTGATTCGACGATAACCTTCTAAGCTAATACCTATATCTTCATTTTTGTCACATTTTAATCGGTGATTGATGTGCTAGAACGCCCAGCTCTCTTCTCATCTTCCACGTCTTCAAGACCTATTTTCATCATTTCACTGTACTTTATGAATTTCTTTATTTCTATTCAATATCAATTACATGTCGGACAGTGGTACTAAAAATGTACAATTCAAAAACCATACTCTTAATTATGCGAATTTTGGATTATTTTTTGTCTCATTATGAGTACGTCACGTTATGAAGTATCTGCCATTTAATTTTTATCCTGAAGTTGTGAAACATCCTGTATACAAGTGTTCTAACAATATATTTTTTTTACCAGCGCTCTATGAAATGGAATAGTAATTATCATTTTATATTTTATTTATTCAAATATAAACATGGTTTATAAAATGTTATCAAAAGAAGATGAATGTTTGAAAAAGAAAGTTCCCATTTGTAATATTTCATATGGGCGACTGTACTCGTACTCTTATAATGTTTTAATTAATACCATCGTAATTTATGAGAATCCAGAGCAAAAGGCTTGCAGTGGAATTTGTTTTGTTCTGTAATTCCGTATTACAAATTGCTGTGCCGCAGATGAAAAATTTCACCTGCTCTTATAAACGGTCATTATTTAAATAACACTATACATCGCTGTTAGCAAATACTGGGCTCCTTCACATGAAATTGCGAAACAATTATTAATATCATGTCATTTTTATAAACACCAGATTAAACTCATTTATTATAAAGATGAAAATAAAAATGCAAGTAGGGCTCCGCAAGAATACAACTTTCCCATAAGAAGGAATTCAATCCATGTTTAAAAACAGAATACTCATATTTCTTACCGTTACATCATCGAGATTTTTTCCAAAATTAGCTACAGAGTGTTGCAGGTTTAATATGCATGCAATTTAATAATAGTTATATATGGAATAAGAGTAAAAAGTTGAATATTAACTTCGTGATTAACAACATTTGTCAAATCACACTACATAAGTAATAATTACCTACATTTTTACTTTTATATATAGCGAATATTTTTCTATACTTGTAATTAAATAATAATAAAAAAATGTGTAATTGAATGTTTTTTTTATATCTAAAGATGAAGATAATCATCATTAATTTAAAAATGATCTACATAGTCATGGTGTGTATGAATAAGAATTAAATTAATAAGAAATAATACGATGTAAAAAGAAAGAAATTGTTTTTGGTCAAAACATTCGATAATGAGTTTTTTTTTATATTTTTGAGCACGTTTTAGGGTCTGTAGAATACAATTTTTACCTTCCGTCGCCTGTAGGTAAGGAAGGTATTGTCTTTAGTCAAAAAATGCGATGGCGAGGTTTTGATGAATAAGCACGTTTTAAGGCCAACGCGCACTTCAGCGACCGTAGCGAAGAGAAGTTTTTTCATTCAATGTAATATTATGTATATGCGCACTTTGCAGCAGCGAAGAGCAAAGCAACGAGGCAACTATTCAAATAAGAATACATTGAATGAAAAAGCTTCTCTTCACTTCGCTTCGCTTTGCTTCGCGTCGCTCAAGTGCGTGGCGGCCTTTAGGCCCTGGAATAACATTTTACTACTTTTACGATAATGTATGTATGAAAGTGTGAGATGATTTTTTCAGATCCGATAACTCAAATACTACAATTAAAAATATTATAATTCTTTTGTTTTCCTTTTCTTTACATCCATGTGAAGAGATGATTAGATTTTGGTTATAATTGGTCAACCGAAAGTACTGTAATTTTAAGATTTTAACAGTTTTTCTTGAAAAAACACTGTAAAATATCATTTTTCCATATTTAATGCTATAAATATCGAAGAATATTTTATTCTTTATACGATTTGATTAAATTTTATACTTCATATTCAATGGATATATAACTATGCTATAACCATGGAAACCGCTACTATATTAAGAAAATGCTGATTGACAAATGTCATTGTCAAGTACAATTGATATGTTTGTGTTATAATTTTCCTGGAAATACAGAATTTTTTAGGTACATGAAACTTTCTGTATGGAATTTGTATAAAATACATAGAACTGACAGAAGGTAATGTACTTGAAATGTGGAATCTTATGCAAGGAACTTTCTGTATGGAATTTGTACAAAATATATGGAATTGACGGAAAGTAATGTGCTGGCCATATCATATTTTTTATTTTTTATAATTATGTCTGTATGTGAGTTTGTGTGATAACTGCAAATTCAAAAATTACAATTTTTCATATTCCTTGTTTTTGTATCCATATGAAACGCTAATTAGATTTTTGTTACGGTCAACCGGAAGCACCACTTCATTTAAAAACAGTTTTTCTTGAAAGAATGCAGTGAAATATAATTTTCTGATATTTTATGATATTAAATACGAGTGTTAAAGAATATTTTTTTCTCTAACACTACTATGGAATTCACAAATTCTGTAACTGAAAATTGTTACAGAATGAACACATTTCGTATCACTGTTACAAAATATCACAGCCAAATAGTTTTTCAATTCACCCACTCAAAATACATGTGAAAACGCTAAAACGCAATTGTTTTCAAAATCAAGCCGGCTTTGCCTGGCGCTTTGATGCTTTGATTTTGTCACCTCAACTGCCTAAACTGTCAAGTTATAAACGAATTCATTACAAAATCTAATTATACGCCTTGTTTTACGCGTTTTGAAGCTTTTACAAGATAAGTTAAATAAAAAATTATTGCTTATGTAACATACCAATAATATTTTACTATTTTTATCAAAAATGTCAAGTGATGAGTAAAATATATTTTTTAAATAGTGTTAGAGAAAGTATAGTCTAAAACTCGTATGGAATAGTATTTCTGCTACTCGCGAAACCGTAGACCTCGCCTACGACTCGTCCTACAAACTTTTCGCTCGCGCGCAAATTATCTATTCCATACTAGTTACAGAATATACTATTTTCTATTACGGTTGGACTGAATTTTTATTTTTCATATGCATTACAGATATTGTAAAGATAGTTAAGTTTAATAAATCTTGCAACCTATGGATGCTACATACCGTTGAGACAGTTCAGATGTTTAAAACAATGATGTTAGTATCAAATTCAATTTAAAAAATATGTTTCTGATAATCTTATAGGAAACATGTAGTACCTAGTATTTACTTAAAATTTTAGTCAAATTACGATGTTTACCATTTAACAATTAAAAATACATTAGTACAAGTAAAATATAATTGAATTTATTATTTTAGTCATAGCTTAATCAATTAAAAGTAAACACAGTTCTAATATGAGGAATGAAACTTTTTTTCTTCACAAAATGTGCATTTCGGTTACTGTGTCTGTATATAGCCATCATCAGTTGTACAGTCATAATTTTTTACAAGAGACTTTCGGTAAGATTTTATTTGTATAAATTTAAAGAATTTGGTAAATGATTAATATTAACTGAAAACCAAATAATATTTAACAGTTATGTTGGAAATATTCGAAGAATTTTGCAAAATTTTGGGGATATTTTTATATTTTAATAAATTTTGAATAATGAATGTAAGATAAATTTTAATGACAGTTTCTAAATGCTTTGCGTGAAACTTTAATAAATTATTATAGTTTTCTTACTTATTAATTAATTTTATTTATAATTAGAAAGAAATGAAAAAAAAATTAATAAATATATCCTTGTTAACACTCTTCTATGTAAATGAGCCACTAAAACATTTCATTTTATTTTTAGAATGTGCAATTAAACAATTCCGTAAGATAATTTTTTATACCAAAATTTTAAAAGCTTATCTATTGTTTTAATGAAGCGATTTGACCTAAAAATTTAATTGTTTCCTGAATTTAATTAGGTGCACAAACATCTGAAATAAACAAACGTAGGAAATAGGATTAATAACTTATATTTCGCTCGAACTATGATTTAGTATTATATCGTGTGGATTTAATACAGTTTGAATGATGGTGATAATGAACGTATTCGATTTCCTGATTCCATTAAATAGGAATGAAATCATCAACGTCATCGCAGTCATCATCATCTAATTGCGGTGACCTGTGTGACCTCTAACCTTTCCTCTTGAGCCGTGATAGCGACTTGCGTACTTAGATCGACCTGCAAGCTAACTGCCCCGAGCAGAGCCGTATTTAATATTTTCTAAATGCGGCAATGTTCACATTAAATAAATACGAACAGGAAATAATATTTGAAGAGTTTGCCAATAATTGGTAACTTTTCAAGTTTCAAAATTCACTGCAATAAAGCTTTAATAAATAAAGGTCTTGCTGGGATGAATCAATTGGTTATTGCTTAGTATTATTTACGTGTCGTTTTATTAGTATTTATTGTTTTCTGATAACTAACAAGTAGTTGGCAATATACAACTCATTTTGATATAAATGTATAATATTTCAACAATACAAAAGTTGAAACTTGAAATTATTCTTACAAGAAAGAAAACCAATTTGTTTAAAATTAACTTCTTTTTTAGAATTAAATAAATATATAATCACGGTTTAATATTATCTATTTCTGTAGGTGTTCCATACAGGTTCTATTCGCTAATGACGATTTATCCGTATCGTTAAATGCGTTTATCAGGCGTCACCTATCGGGTGAATGGTGCTTTTTACCTCCCGTCATACCGTAGGTAAGGGAGGCAATGTTAGCGGTCCAAAAAGTGTGTGTGTGTGTGTGTGTGTGTGTGTGTGTGTGTGACGATTTTTTCGTCCACGATAACTCTTATAACAACCTTCCAAATATTTATTTCCCGTATTTAAGCTTTCTGCATTCATATAAAGAGTTGATTAGATTTTAAGTAAAATTGGATAACCAGGAATGATACTTTACCTTTACATGAAGCCCATAACAGTTTTTATTGAAAAAAAAAATCCAAAACTTTCCAATTTTACTATTTAAGACTTTGATATCACAGGGAAGAATATATTAGATTTTGGTTAAAATTAATAAACCAGAAGTGATACTTTACTTGAAGCTCTCGATAGATTTTCGTGGAAAATATATCGATATATTCCAAAACTTTTCAAATTTGGTATATAAGATTTTTATATAAAGGGAAGCAATATGTTAGATTTCTTCTCAACTTGATAGACCGGAAGTGATACTTTACTTTAAGCTGTGAGCATATTTTCGTGAAAAAATATATGATATATTCCAAAACTTGTCAAATTTAGTATTTAAAACTTTTATATAAAGAGAAGCAACATATTAGATTTTGGCTAAAATTGATAAACCGAAAGTGATACTTTATTTGAAGCTATGAACAGATTTTCGTGAAAAATAAATTGATACAATCCAAAACTTTCCAAATTTGATATTTAAGACTTTCATATTAATGAGAACGACATACTAGATGTTTTGTAAAATTGGTAAACCGGAAGTACTACTTTACAGGGAGATAAAACAGATTATCTTAAAAAAATATATAAAACATGATTCAAAACATCTCAAATTTGTATTTAAAACTCATGTATAATTTGAAACAACATTAATTTTGACTATACCTATATAATAAACAGGAAGTGGTACTTAATTTGGAGCTTTTAACAGATTTTCGAGGAAAAACAATAAAATTTAATCTAAAATTTGGTATTACAGACTTGTCCATTTATTGGAACAACAAATTAGATTTTGTTTACAAACGATCAACCGGAAGTGATACTTTACTTAAAGCTCATTGCTTTTTCAAACATGGCATTGACGGAAGGGTATGTGTTGGTCACATCAGATTTTTAAAATTATATCATATCTTGTTTCGTCTGCTTATTTACTAGGTATGGTTCAAATTAAAAGAGGTTTGCAATTTCTATATAGATTTGAGAACAAAAAAAAAGAATGAACTGAAAACATAAAACAGCATTTACGAGTATATTCGCAAAGTTCTTCATCTTCACAAAAGAGGAAAATATATCAAAAATTATCCATGTAAGAATTATTGGTGTACATGGGACATGGGGAAGATGCGCCATCATATTTTACAGTGATATTATTATGATTTAACAAATTTCTACGGGGTGAAAGAACTAATGAAAAAATCATCAAAAAGATTGAAGATTTTATTTTTACAGAACGAAAGATGAAAACATTAGTGATTTCAAATAAAAATGAGGATGACAGGAGTCACTAAAAATAATATTATATGAAACTGCAGATAGCTGTCTTCACGTCGGAATTAAATAAAACCTTTTGCATCCTATTCATTCTATAAGGGCAGAAGAATGATGCTATTTGTTCCTAGTAAATTTAAATTGCTACATATTTGTCCACTCTTAAATTTATGCGTAAAATCGTTTTGATTACTATTATTATTCGTGTCCAAACCATATATATATATATATAATACATTACAACAAATATTTCTCACTCCTTAGAAACTGAAGTGACAGATTTTCGGTAGCGAAATACCGCATCCGGACCACATGGAGTGAGTTAGGTGAGCTTGTTGTTATAACCATATAAATAGTCAAATTTGGAAATTATGGAAATAGCATCTTCTCCGAAGATTCTCTTCTTCATGCCAAAAGAAAAACCGTCCGCAAAAACCGGCAGAGAAGTGGCCTATCTAAATATTATTTATCCAAAACATTACACAGTTTATAGCATCTGGTGTTGCCTTAGCCAGATCTTCTCTCGTGCATTCCTCTTCTAAGCTGGCGCACGAGAGCAGGTGGGCGATTGTTTGTTTGTAATAATATGGGTTTTGCTTTGTACCCCCAGTTGAATATGTTTACTGCACATTTTCCTACTAGACTTCGTAGGCGATTTAACGATTTCCGAATGGGCCATTTCTGATCATTACCTGGTGGTATTTTCTCATCTGGCCGGATACCGCTTGCTTTATCTTCTGGCTTTAGTGTCTCATCCCACATTAAGCGTCTTGTTGCAGTCTTGGTCTGGTTGCACTGAAGAGAGGAAACTCTGTCCAGATTTTAGACGTGACCGTTTTGATATACCTACCGCAAAATGATTGGTTGGATACTTTCAGTTAACTACTTTGATTTATTATAGATACGTATTACATTATGAGGGATATTTAGGAAACAGTTGTAACTAGTGTTATGTAATTGGTATATTTGGTAGTATGTCGAATTTAGTATTCGAATAGAAACGGTTTCTAACAAAATTTCTCTATATCTCTTTATAATAACCAATGAAAATTGCTTTTGCTTAATAGGTTATCTAGAGAGCCTGCCTAGTTGTGTTTACTTTTTCATTCTTCTGATATGATTGTATTATCTTTTTATTCTAGTTTTCAAATATGATTATAACAGACTTATTCATCTGTCTTCACTTATAAGCAAAAATGTTTTATTCAATTCTTAGGTGAGAATTCGATAGATATACATGTAGTATTTCATATATAAATCACCCTTGTATAATTTATACAGTAGTTGTCGCTTAACTGTCTGCAGATACAAATCTATACTGTTTCCCAGCTTGGTTTTTGGTAATCTATGAAGAATTCTCCTGAGTCCATTCCTGGTAGTCGGCTTGGTATCCCATCCTCTCCATCTCCATCTACATCCTCTTCTCGCAGTCACACTCGCATGCAGTCTCAGTCGCATGAAGTCGCACGAGCCACAGATAAATTTCAACATCACGTTGTTAATCCGGTGAAAAGAGACGTGGAAATGTTTTAATTATCTGTCGGTGTCCGACGGCCTCTTTGCCCAGCTCCGGTGCTGTGATACATCACCAGGATGCTGCACCGTATGCCCTAAGCGAACTTTGATGGTACATTGATGATAGAAATTAGGTAGAACATGCCTGGAGTTCCTAAAAAGTTTAATGAAAGAAATTGGTTTACACAAAGCATGGATTTCTTTAGTATGAACCACGGTGTAGATTATGCATTGTCAAAAAATGTTCTAATCTTTCTACTAATGAGGGTTATATTAATTATGTACTTGTACTAATTTTGTAACTGTAACATTTATTTCTCAAATTTTTATATCAAGTTTACCGTAACCAAATCTAACAATTGAAGGGATATTATACTCTGTATTTACACTTAAGAGAAGTAAATTCAAAATTTTCATATTATAGGGAAAAAAAATTTTGGACAAGCACAACACCTTTTGTCAATTCAATTTTGCCCCAAAGAGATATGTATACGAGTACATTATACATAGGTATGCAATTGTAGCATAATTTCCGCACCTCCCTTACCGGAAAGTAAAAAATAAATTGATTATTTTTAAAAAACTTGTACTTTGTTCATAATAAATGAGATTTCTACGAGTATATATTGATAATGAATAAGTCTCATTTCTAGGTTTATTTAATTTAAAAAATAAAGTCATTAGTCATCATACTATTCCTACTTATTTGCAAATTTGACTCATGCATATTCGTAGACTTTGATACGGAACTCGTTCATATATAATCCGGGAATTGTTTGTTTAAAATCATGTATATTGACACAAATTATAAAAAAGACATTTATTGAACAATTATCTACTGCCACTTTTTATCGATCACTTTCAAATAAGTACACACATTTTTACTTATTTGTAATTATAGCACAAGTTTTCTCGATTTACCTTTTCTTCACAATAAATTTTCACATCCTTGATCTTAATTTATACCTACCTCTCTTTTCCCTATGTAAGGATGTATATCTAGTCATAGAAATCGTGCAAGATTTTGCTACCAATTTTTGTTCTACAGAGTGCTCAAAAATATCTGCTCCATACGAATTTGACATTTGCCGCTTACTTAGTATGACAGAAATTCTATTTCCATGGGCGTACCTTTCGAATTTTGTTAGCTGTCATAAGAATAATCCTTAGACCGTCTTTTTTATGTTCACCCGAACGAAAATGTGCTTCCAAAAGAAGTTTGTCGCGGTGTTCATTAAAAGCCATAATGATAAGAAAATACTTCAAGATTTTTCACGAAGTTATGCGAAACAAATATCAAATGAATCAACTTACGGCAATGATATTAATCAAAAGTCATGCTTTTTTCAAGTTTTTGTCGTATGTGGAATATAGTTTTGATATTTGAAATACAATTTTGACATTATTTTGGAACGAAAGTGGTCCCCATGATCTTCAGTCATTTTTTATCACTCTGTATTACATTATTATATAAAAATAAGTCTATTTTAACCGATTTTCTGAAAATTAATAAAATTTCAGAGGGTTCAGTACAAACACAATTTCTTACATTACTTTTTCTATGCTGCACTGTTAATTTTTTATATTTGAGCATGTATTTTATATTTTTTTATTTCTCGTTTAAGTAAACACTTTAAATTTATTTTCATTGCTTCAAAAATGTACTCCACTTTTCAATTCTTCCAATTGAATGTCTCTATGTAAATGCATTTATATCTATATTTCTTTATAAGTGTAGGATTGTTAGCAGCTGCTTTATACAGGGTATCCAATAACTTCAGGTACATCTTAGAAAGGCATATAGTACTTAACGTACTGATTACGAAACAAAAAGAATTTTTTTGAAAATCCGAAAATTAGTTTTTGAACTTTTTGAGGGAAACAGTTTTGAATAGGTAGTTTTAATATAAAATATTACGTTGTATTATACTCGTATCTTTACGTAATTGCATTTATTAATTTCAATGTTAAATTATTTTACGTAATTGTTATAATTGATATCTTTATTTCAAATATTATAGTATTCAGAGGTACAAAATTGTTCTTCTTAAGTGAAATATCCTAATTATAGGAATTAAAAAATATTTTTGTTCCGTAATCGATACGTTAAGTACCATATGACATTCTAATATGTACTTCAAATTGTGGGACACCTGTATAGTAGCGGGTCTAGTGTACTAGCTTTGACCTTTGACTAGCATCAAGTAGAGGTTATTTGATAATGTTACCATTTATATTAACCTTAAAATTTTCCTGATAAATATTTCATATTTAAGCAAAGATTGCGTGAGATTTGTAGAGACCTACTATTTACATACGCTAAACGGTATTGCATTTGATTCTCGAAACAGTGGTTCAATTTCTGGCATTATTATGGAATTCTACAAGTTTTATTTACACCTACATCTTCTTAAAAAATATTGGCCCATATTACGAGCACTCGTTTATAATAAAAGCGCTTTTATGGGGCACACTACTGATAAAAATTTAAAAGCGCACTCCATACAAGCGATTATATTATAAAAGTGCGCTCGTAATACGGGCAATTATTTTACAATATATGACAAAATAGAAATGAAATTAACTGACGTAAAACAGTATTATAACAACGAATGCAGACTTTATCGAAAGGTCGCGAATCTGGAGAACCGGGTTCGATTTCGACCGAAGCCAAATATTTCGAATTTTAGATGGCACAAAATTGACCCCTGTGGTGCATTCTCCACGCCAGCAATGAATGCCCGTGAGGTGACGCCTATGGTAAGCGCCCGATTACCGATATCTGTGTACAAGCTAGATTGGCACATTGGGTATACGCCGTAATGATATATTTATATTTATTTATTTATAAACATATACAGGCTGTCTCACAACTCGCGCCCCAGAGCGAATGAGGAAACACGAGACTGCACTCGGATGTGTAATTTCGAAGAAAATAAAATCTAGCTTAAAAGATATTCGAGAAAAGACGTCTTAAAATTGACCAATCAGAGACCTACACCCTTTAACGTGCGTTTGCCGTAATTTTACGTTACTATGGTTCAAATCAAATCTTCTTTAAAATGTGTGGGCGACTGTAGTTTTCGAAAAATGCAGCACGAGTCTAATCGGAACGTTTTCCGGATAGAAATCTTGTGGATCATAAAGTGATATTGAGAGCAATCGCAAGGACGTATGAGACCGGTCAAGTTATGCCAGATCAAATGACTATAATATTTTCGTTTAACACATTTTACACAGCTGCTACAAGACGTTACACTGTACGATAAATGATAATCTCGGATGACATCTTCGCTAACGTAAATTTGTTGACAGTTAAAAGTCAACTCTAAAGTGTCAAAATTACAGTAAGTCAAACAAATTTTGTAACTCACTAGTAGTATTTTTAAAACCTAGCAACCAGTTTTATTTTGTAATAATATCATTACACCTCAAGATATCCTTCCGGGATTGGTGGATTAAAAAAATTTGTAACTCCGTTATGCAAGCAGCCGCAAATTATTTTCTTCTATTTGTTGGCAACCTATTGTCGTCGGCAAGTGTCAGTTTCGTCTGGGGCGCGAGTTATGAGACAGCATGTATAACATTGTGTATATAAATACAATAATCATACAGGCATAAGAGGATTTAAAAAAAATATCAAAAATGAAAATGATACTGTATCAGTAGGATGAAATAGATATGTGCAATTAAAGTTCTACTAAGGAAAGCACTTTTAAATAAAAATTAGTGGGCGAGAAATAATGTGCTGGCCAAATAAGACATATTATTTAATCCACGTATTAAATTCTCAATATGAATAATCATCATTTATATGCAGACCAGCCCCAAACACTTGGCAACTCTTTCCAGTTATTAATAATCGCTTTGCTAGATTTTATTAATTGCTAGGGAGTGCCGCATATAGAAATTTACATCGCGATTTGAAATATTAAAGTGAATAACACCTTCTGCATGAATAGAATCCCGCGCCGTGTTAATCTTAATAGATCATGTTTCCGCCATTCTAGCTACTGGGAATTAAATCCTCTTTATTAGATATTTTTAATTAATTATTAGGTGACTCCTACGCAAGGGTCATTAGCATGGGTCTAATTTATGAATGTTTGTAGGAGATTTCTCACTATAATGAGATTCATCTTTCGGTAGCAAACCCATTTGCATATATTTGAAATATTTTTGCTGGCACGTGGATAAAAGTTATGTATGAGTTTTACAGGAAATTCCTTTGAATGTCAAAGAAATTTTTAATAATTTTTAATGATGTACTTGATTTGGACACTAAGATAAATTAATTAGCTACTTATTTTCTCTAACAATATTTTAATTATATTTTTAACAGTAGGTACTGATGCAACATGATAAATATGTTTTCACAATGCTCATTTTTTGTTATTTTCAAAATATTAATATTTTTTTATTAACGTATGCGTATAAATTTACGTT
This sequence comes from Harpalus rubripes, assembly GCA_963082715.1. Lineage (NCBI taxonomy): Eukaryota > Metazoa > Arthropoda > Insecta > Coleoptera > Carabidae > Harpalus > Harpalus rubripes. The sequence goes on from OY720457.1 coordinate 22,024,381, forward strand.
TCTTTTATTTATAATCTATCTATTCAGCAACTTTTTTATTTGCATTACAATAAATATATTGTCAAACTAAAATTCAGAAATGTACAGTTTAACAAATTTCTATGTAAGCCTAGATATATTTTATTTGTTATACATCGATACACGCTAATTAAATTTCTTGTATTTTGTTATACTATTATTAGTTTGTAAGAATTAGAATACATTGAATAAACATAAGATTTTAAGAGTAAAACAAATTTGTAAGAATAATTTCTTTAAAGTGAATATGAAATATTGGTTTCATTTAAAAAAAAATGTAGGTAAGTTCGTACATATCTCTAAAATTTGAACCTCTCTAAAATTTGGAAATAAAGAATAAGGATATAATTTTATTCGAAACATTTTGAATGGTAGTTTACGCAATATTTTTCATAGTAATATAAAAAATGCTAATAATTTATTATTTTCGTAAACAATTAAATAAAAAGATTGGCCTAAAAAATAGTCATGAAAAACAACCCCCCACTCCTGTGACGTCGGAGCATCCACAGTAGGCCATACATAGCCAATAGAAAAACAGTGTACGTTATTTAAATAAATAAAAGTAGGCGATTGTTAGTCACATGTTAAACTGTATGCGCTCTGACGTCACATTCTGTTTTATATTACATGACTTTTTCAAAATATTACACAAATTTAAATAATTAATTGTAAAATATCTAATCGATATTTCGTGATATTCAAATTTATTTTAAAGAACATTACCTTTTTAAAAAAAATTCTTGCAACGACCCTATTATAATGTTTTGCAAGAAACTTTCTGTATGGAATTTATATAAAATTGTTATATAATTGACGGAAGGTAATGTCCTGGCCACATCAGATTTTTTTTGCAAAACTTTACAAAAACCAGAATCAAAATATTTTTTTGTTTTCTAGTAAAACAAATAAACTTAATTATGCAGTGAACGATTACAAAATATTTTTTTCTAATAATTAAAAATTCAGGATATGTTATAGTTAAACAGGTGTAAGTAATAATATTTAAGGAATTTGAATAATACATATCCCTTATATAATACAAATAAAACCACTATCGCATATAGAGACATCAATGATGCGTCAGGCAAGAAGCTCCCAATCTTTATACCTCGTTCCACTATCATCAAATCAGTTGAACATTTTCTCGGACAGGTATCTCACATCAAACCACTTACTCTCTCAGTAAAAATGCTAAAATCCGAACAAGTAGCTCCTATCGTCTTTTTACGGCGACTAAAAGCACGCATTACGCGAGCTATGGCCATATAAGTCACGCATATATTAACTCTCATCCATTAATTGTTAATGCGCGCTCCACTATATATTAGATTATCAAAATATGCTCCTGTATAATCGCGGAGTTTTTTCCAGCCGGCTTCGCAGGTATTTATGCTATCACTGCGAGGAGAGCATTGACGGAGAATGCGTGTGGGATGATGGGATATTGGCTGGCTTTATAGCCGATGTATCTGTGTTTATGATTTTATTTGTACAGATACCACGATCGTTTTTAATGGACTGATAGTGGTAAATGAAATGTTGAATATGTAACAGGGAATAAACTTGGAATTGACAGATGTTAAAATACATTTTGATAGTAGTTTTTTAAGCCTAAATACTCGTCATATTTGTATGTAAAGTGAATATATTTTTTACACCATCGAGTTTTTTTAATGGTTTCTGTTAGGGTTTCCAAGGCCGTAAGCTTTATTTACAAATTATTGATCGGTAAATAAGAACAGTCATCAAAGTTTACTTTAAAAGTGACAACCAAAAATTTTTAATATGTCAAAAACATTTTCAAATATTATTTAAAAAATCTGATATGGCCAGCACAACCTCCCGTCAATCCCATGTTTAAAATAGCAATGAGCTTTAAGTAAAGTATCACTTCCGGTTGATCATTTGTAAACAAAATCTAATTTGTTGTTCCAATAAATAGAAAAGTCTGTAATACCAAATTTTGGATTATATTTTATTGTGTTTTTCCTCAAAAATTTGTTAAGAGCTCCAAGTTAAGTACCACTTTCGGTATATCATATAGGTATAGTTAAAATCTAATGTTGTTTCAAATTATACTCGTGTTTTGAACACCAAATTTGAGAAGTTTTGGGTCATGTTTTAATACATTTTTTCAAGAAAATCTGTTTATTGCTTCCTGTAAAGTAGTACTTACAGTTGATCAATTTTAGAAAACATCTAATATGTCATTCTCATTAATATAATAATCATAAATACCAAATTTGAAAAGTTTTGGATTGTATCAATTTATTTTTCACGAAAATCTGTTCAGAGCTTCAAATAAAGTATCACTTCCGGTTTATTAATTGTATCCAGAATCTAATATGTTGTTCCCCTTCATATAAAAGTTGTAAATATTAAATTTGACAAGGTTTGGAGTATATCATAATATATTTTTCACGAGAATCTGTTCAAAGCTTCAAGTAAAGTATCTTTTCTGGTTGATTAATTTAAGCCAAAATCTAATGTGTTGTTCCCCATAATATAAAAAGTCTTAGATACTAAAATTGAAAAGTTTTGGATTATATTTTAATATAGTTTTTCATTAAAAACTATTATGGGCTTCAAGTAAAGTATCACTTCCATGTATCCAATTTTACCCAAAATGTAAGCAACTCGTTGTATGAATGCAGGAAGCTTAAATACGGAAAACACACACACACACACACACACACACACACACACACACACACACACACACACACACACACACACACACAAACACACCGTAAAAATAGTACAAACGTGTTGTGGGGACCCTAATTCGTGCTTATTTACTGAAAACTTACCATCGAATTTTTGGCACGATTACATTACATCCCTTACCTACGGTATGACGGGAGGTAAAAAAAATGTACATTGATCGTGCAGAAAATCTAATAAGCATTGCGGTCAGTAAGTGTTGTTCTACCGGTATCGGATGTATTGGAGAACTCGAATTCGTCTCGATCTCTAAAATCATCGTCAACCAGTAGGAAGCACTTACTGCCCTTAATACCTAAACAACTATTGGATTTTGATAAGAAAAGCATAGGTACGTGACGGCTGAGCGTCGGACAACTGGTCGAGTCACATTGGGTAAAGAGCAACTGAGCGTCGCGAAACCTGAGCGATGGGCAACTGGGCGACATTAATTTAAAAGTTTTGAACGCTTAGCAGGCATACAATTTGCTAAATTTTTGCAGCAGACAAAAATGTTACCGTGTCCGTGAAAGCATGCACATATATTTTAGGAATCGTTGGTGAAATCGGCCAGAATGGAGTGGAATGGTGTAACCACACAAGTTAAAAAAAGAATTCACGTGTGTGTTGCACATTATACTTTTTCTACGAGCGATTCATCATGTAATTCTAAAAGATTTTTTCTACACTCTTAAACAACTATCAAAATGAAATGTCGAAATACAATCATAGCAATCTATGTATCATATTTTTTATCCGTATCAAAAATTATAAAGGCTCATATAGGTGTGTAAAATAAACTCCATAAGAAATGCATTGTATTTTACGAACAGATAGACATTATTTATTTTTATTTATTTAATCATTTAAATTTTGTAGAAATTGTTTATGGCAAGTCATGTATTAGATAAAATTTGAAATTACATTTCCATTGTCATAAAAGTAATTGGTATACTTTTCCAAGGAGTAAAGACAGTGTTTCAATAAGAAATTATTTATTTTAAATTTATATGCATTAAAATTTATATATTTAGGGTGACCATATTTTTCAAGGCACAAACCGGGACGCTCCTCTAAAAAAAACGGCAAATGCGGAAATAAGGTATGTTTTCATTTAGATACATGTGTGAGAATTTGTTTGAGATAGAAGTGTGATGAAACAAAATTTGTATGAGCCTAAAAGTTAATGCTATTTCTTGCTAACTCAAAATGTATCAGGAAATTGTACTGTTTAAACAAAAAGTATGAGCTCTTGTATGAGGTGATGTTTCACGATTTGCTTATTTGACATGTATCTCACACAAATTCTCATACATGTATCTGAATGTAAATACCTTTACCAAATGCGGTAATACGAAAAGTTTATAGTTCATATATACATCTTTGTCTGCTTTTATTGGATTATAAATTTTGTACAAGTTTCAGCAAGATTTGTCTTAATTATTAATAATTTAGCAATGGTGGTAACGTCCATTCTACTTTTTTCCGAAGATTACTGTATTTTGACTTGACAACAAAGCAAACTGAATAAGTAAATTGAATTGTTTTAGAGGAGTTTCATTGTTTTGACAATGTACAAATATTTATAAATACAAACATCGTGTAGATATAAATAAAAAAGAAATTTAATAATTTAGTGGAAATCGAGACATTACAAAACCCTGACGGGACGCCGGGACAATCTATGAAATCCGGGACTGTCCCGGCCAAACCAGGACGGATGGTCACCCTAACTATAGGTATAAATATTAAAGTTCAGGTTTTACATACTGAGATTATAATCGTAGATTTGCGGTCTTGGCTTGAAATGTGAAAATTTGGCTTGGCTCGTCTTGAAAAAGCTTGAAAAAATTAGTCAAGCTGCATATTAAAAACTTGAAATTTCACTTTTGTTGCTTATAATTTCAGCCAAGTCAAGTAGCGTGTTTGAAAAAATCCATGAAAAAGTTTTTTATAAGAATAAAATCTAAAATAAATTTATAGTTATTGAACATTTTTAAATAATAACATATTAGTTGTAAGGTTTTATTATTTATCCAAATAATGTTCTGTGTTATTACACTATATCGGTCATTACAGTTGCTAATCTTTAATCCAAGAAAATACGTATTATGATAAAGGTAATAGTATTTTATGAATAAAAATTAATTAATTAACTGCAATCAAATATGTAAAGTTACTACTTTACGCCTGGGAATAAAAAAAGATTTAATTTGCCAGTATGCTAGCGTGCGTTATTAAATATAATATAAATATGAAATCATAATTTTATCCTAATTTTTGAAAGATCTAGCAATGAACATTACATGTAAATTTATTTATGCTAATGTAGAAACAGATTAATTTGACTTTCGAACTTCACTGTTTCAGAACAACATGAGATTCACATCTAGATAATAGAATACTTACATATTTAAAAAAAAAATATTACAGCTTAACGAATAATAATAACTAAAACTTTCTAGGACTGCAAATCGATTTCAGATTATATCAAGAAAATAATAATAAAAAAATAATGGATGATATTATTAACATGTATCCATTTATTTAAAACATATTTAAAATTTCCCAAACTATCAAACTATCCTCAAAGTATAGACTCGTAAAGTATTTCCGACTATATATATATATATATATATATATATATATATATATATATATATATATATATATATATATATATATATATATATATGTAAATTATTTATCGCATGAAAAAAATATGGGAAATGCATTATTCCTTATATTTACGTAAAAGCAGATTGGCACACTAATCAACAAATGAAAAAAAATAGGATCTATAAATTACAGATATTTCCGTATTCTATACATTAACCTCAATTTTTATCCAACTTTTTAATTCTAACCTCACATTGTCTGTCCTAACCTAAAAATGTATCTGCTTTGCGATTGCGGGGGCGAGTTGTGACGCCACTGACCGCCAGGCCGCTTGCGGAGCGCGGTGCTACAGTGGACCTGCCGGACCGCATTCCGCGATTCACTTGTCTCGGTTTTTGTGTGACGTATGCCTCATGCCAGAGCAGGCCCCTCTTGCCTCCCGCACAAGTGTGACTGATCCTATTGGGACTGATCGAACAAGTCAAAATGAGGGAAGTGTGAAGAATTGCAAATTGCAAGATGGCAATCCTTCTTGAAGGCAGGATAACATCCTTCGTCTATTTTGCTGAGTTGTGTTGGAAAATCGTAACGTGCAGGAGTGTAGAAACAAATCAAGGTGACTGTCTACTATGAAATTCAGACTAGTTTGTTTATAATTAAATAATAAAACTGAGTATGTTATATTTATAACTACAAATAAAAACTATACATATGTACAGCAAAACCTGTCGAATATGGGGATCTGGAGAACTATAAGAGACACGAATTCGGTTAATTAGATAAATATTACCCTATTACTAGACCATTTTTGAGTATTGTTTCTCCAGATAAAATTTAAGTATTTATATCTAATAGACAACAATATATATTTTTTATTTTTACAAATAACTTCTATGAACAATACTGTATTTTGGTTAACAGCTCTTTAAAGCTTGTTATTTGAAAAGGGGATATTCAATTTTTTTACCTTCCGTCACCTTTAGGTAAGGAAGGTATTGTCTTTGGTCAAAAAATTTGGTAGTGAGTTTTTGAGGAATAAGCACGTTTTAGGCTCCCTAGAATACGATTTTACTATTTTTACGATGATGTATGTATGTATAAATGTGTGTGTGTGTGTGTGTGTGTGTGTGTGTGTGTGTGTGTGTGTGTGTGCGTGTGCGTGTGCGTGTGTGTGTGTGTGTGTGTCTGTATGTTCCAAATTTTTCTAATGCGATAACTCTAATACAACAATTCCAAAAATTATAATTCTTTCGTATTCCTCTTCGTTACATCCATGTCAAGAGCTGATTAGATTTTGGTTATAATTGGTCAACCTGAAGTACCCTAATTTTAAAATTTTAACAGTTTTTTTTAAAAAAAAAACGATGTTAAATATCATTTTTTCATATTTAATGTTATTATAAATATTAAAGAATATTTTATTCCCTTTAGGATTTGAAAGCATTTTATACTTCATAATAAATGAATATAGAGTTAAAAAATTATAAAGAAATTAAATATCATGTATTAGCCTGCTATGCTATAACCCTGGAAACAGTTGCTACATTAAGAAAGGTGTTAGTGTCAAGTGCAGTTGACAGTATGTTTGTATTATAATTTTACTGGAAATATAAGATCTTTTGCTAGAATTTGTATAAAATACATATAACTGCTTTAAGGTAATGTTCAAGAAATATAATCTTTTGCAAGGAACTTTTTGTATGACATTTATACAAATTCATAGAACTAACGGAAAGTACTGTGCTGGTCACATCAGATTTTTTTTGTCAATACATTGGATTTCGAGATATGATGCGAATGGGAAATGGGAACGTACAACTCTGTGCGAATATGTTATTTTATTGCATATAATATTTTAGATTTCTTTGTAAACGTAATTAAGAGGTATTCTTCGTGTAATGACGATTGAGTTTTAGAAAATAGACTATTATATTAACTATAACTGTCATATTAGCTATTTTAAGTTAATATTTCATTTCAGAATAGGTATGTTTACCTAACAATATTTCTGCTGTCCCCTGGCTATAGCTATAATAAATATACATACTTTATTTAAAAGTTCGAAAAATATATTCGTATGCGCACCTACTCTAATTTGTGAAAAAAGATGTTAAAGTATTTACGTCAAAGTCAATAACTTATACATATTAGCAATGAGCCATAATTTTCTAATATAATATAAGAATGTTGCTGCTGTTTCACAACAAGGGAAAGCAATGAAACAAACAATCTTTTGGTATAATTTTTGCATCTTTTAGTATGTAATTTAGAAGTTTCAATGAAGTATAGTTTGAATGTATATAAAAATGTTTTCCGTTATCATAATTTGATTTGTAATGCATGTATTTATTATTATAAACGACATAAATTAAAATGATAATCCGTCTGATGACTCATAATTCTAAGAATGTGACATATGTTACATAAACTCGCTTTCATATAATATGTAATAAACACGTAAATCACATATATTTCAACATTTAAATAGATTCATAAAATATTATTGTTAATAAGCACTTACGCATTATTTATGTGTTACAAGTTAATTATAAGCATAATTACACCATGTACTTTGATTTACACTTAAATAAACGTAATTGTATATGTGTATACGTGAAATATAACTAGAAGCCGACAATTAAAATTTAATTTAACCTTTACGAACTTCCATAAATTAGCCATCAAAACTGTGTAACAAAATTAACATTTCTTTACATATTGTTTACTTTCTCTTATAAAACATATACACCCACATAATTAGCATTACCGTTCTTTTCACTAATTATCAACAATTAAAATAAGAAACCTGCGAAGAGTTTTTAATTGTTATTTTAAGCTGAGTTTACAGTATAATCATTGTCACTTCTTTTTTCTTATTTGATTCGTATTATTTGCGTTCGCTGTTTATTATATATACTCATTACTCATTTGGTTTGTGGTTTCAAGATTTGTTGTAATCACATAAGTATGTTATGACTAGCGAATAAAAGTTGATGTTGAAATTATTTTATAGATGTGGTTTCTTTTGAAACCCTAGAGAAGAATAGAATTGTACGAAATATTCAGGTATAATATTTTTGCATGAATCCATTTAAAGTTCTCAAAATTGAGATGGAAAAGGGCCTAAGGTTTATTTTTGTGCTATTCAGGTTTGGCGTCGGTGGGAATCGACCCCGAGCTGTCCGAATATAATAATTTGATGGTGCATGCTTAATGCAAAGTATGTTTATAAACAAATTAAACTGTTTTTCTACATACTGCAAAAGTTAAAGTGGTGGACCAGTGATAATATCAGCATAACATTCAAAATCAGGTCTCAAAATTTATATGATTCTGACTAGGTAATATTAAAAAAGAAATGTTTCACCTCACATGTAACAATAAATAAATACCAACACAGTTCCTCAACTTAAGTTTACTTAAAAATCAACTTAATTTCTAGGAAAGTTTTAAATTATTAGCACTTCTGGAAATAAAATTATAAACTTCTTTATTTTATTTAAAAGAGGTTAAATACCTTCATAAAAATCGTCCCAAAATTAATATAACATAAAATTCACAATAAGAATTGTTTCAAATATTTAATAAAAACTTTAGAATCTCTGTAATTAATTAGTTAATTTCTCAGTTAAATGATTAAAAATACGTACCAATATCATTAAATATGAAAGCCGTAAGAAATTTACTAACGAATAAAGTTGCAACGGGCTCCGAATTATTTGGCTAATTTTCACTATCCGACCGAATTCCGGACAGTGACCTAAAATCTGGTGAATTTAGGCGTTGATGAAAACGAAATACCTTTACTATTGGGTACATAGGCTTTACTTAATTTGAGGATAAAATCGGCCATTATACACGTAAAATAGATTTTTTGTTATATGATCTAATTTAGTAATGATAGTTAGTTTTACTGTCTTAAATTTAGTAATTTCGAGGATATGTGTGAAAATTAGTATTTGTAAATTCAATATTTCCGACCGATCTAGACAAGAATCAAACTCGATAACTGGTATCCGGCCAATTTACTATCCGTTGCATCACTACTAAAGGTGCATTCACAAATGAAAATTAGGTTTATGGTTTTTGTTTAAATTTAATTAAGTCATTCATAAATGCAAGTTACAATTTAACTCTAATTTAGTTTTGATTGTACTGACATGTATGTAAAGGTGCATTCACAAATGAATATTAGGTTTATGGTTTTTGTTTAGGTTTAAGTACAGGTGCATTCACAAATGAAAATTAGGTTTATGGTTTTTGTATACGTTTAAGTAAGTCATTTATAAATGTAAGTTTAAATTACCTAAAAATTAGTTTTGATATGTACAGACATCTGTGTAAATGCTTCCAAAACAAGATTAAAATATCGGTAGAGCAGTACTCAACAATACACCTGTGCGCCGTGAAACTGCCATTCGCTTGACACTATTGGTTATATTTCAGCAATTAAGTTATGACAGTCTCCATGTTCTTCTCGCATTTGTTTAAAAAGCCGAAACCACCAAGTGGATACTAAATAAAGATGGGTGTATATAGTATATCTTTTCAGACTCGTTCTCATTGGTGAAGTTTGTGACGTCAAACTAAATCATAAACCTAAAGTTTAGACCTTGCAACGTTTAGCTTTATGATTTGGATTTAAAGACCCTAAATTCTGAAGTGTGAATGGAGTCATTACATAATATGGGGCCAAAGTCTTTAAATCTAAAGTATAAACCATAAATCTAAACCTAATTTTCATTTATGAATGCACCTTAAGTGCTTGCAATTGTTATTACAAATTGAAGTTAGTAGGTAAACGCTATACTGTTAATTTTTTTAAATATATCTGATCAAACTCATTTTCGAATTGTATGACATAAGATTTTAGCTCTGACTAGTTTTTCAAATTCTGTAGCGTCGCTTACTTAGGTTTTATGGTGATATATAAAATACTACTGTTATTTTGTTCTTATTATTATTATTATTATTATTATTATTATTATTATTATTATTATTATTATATTAGGTATTATTATTTATTTGTTTCTAAACCATATACAATATACATAAATAATTAAAAATACACAATAAATATCTAATATATTACAACAAATTTTTCTCACTCCTTACAAACAGAAGTGACAGATTTTCGGTAGCGAATACCGCTTCCTCATCCACATGGAGTGAGTCTGCTGAGCACTTGTTGTTAAAACCATATAAATAATCAAATTTTGATATCATAGGCCTGATGCATCGCCCGGCATAAACTAGTACGGAGAGGATACATCTTCTCCGGAGATTCTCTCCTTATCGTTTGCAAAAACTGGCATTCATCCAAAAAATTGCACAGTTTATAGCAGCTGGTGTTGCCTTAGCCAGATCTTCTCTCGTACATTCCTCTTCTAAGTTGGCGCACGTGAGCAGGTGGGCCATTGTTTGTTCTTGACCACAATGACATAAAGTGGGTTCTGCTTGGTATCCCCAGTTGAACATGTTTACTGCACATTTTCCTACTTGACTTCGTAGGCGATTTAAAGATTTCGAAATAAGCCATTTCTGGTCATTGCCTAGTGAATTTTGTTATTATAAAAGTGTATGTTACAGTAAAAGATTTCAAACATAAAAATAAGTCAACTGATAAGTTTATTAGCAAATGTGAAACCAAATACCTATAGAAAACATAATTTACAGATATAGTGACACTATGACATAAAATAACGCTATACTCACGGCAATGAATCAACTAAATATATCTGAATTAGTAAATAAACTTACGTAACAGCAATAGTATTGTCAACAACGAGCTTCGTTTTAAAAAAGCATTTCGTATAGTGATGCACGCGAGACGAGACGAGACGAGAAATATAAAATATCGATCTTGTCTCATTTTCGGATCTGTAATCTCGATCTCACTCTCGTTCTCGCACATTTTTTTGAGTGTCATCTCGTTGTCGTACGAGAGTATCGCGAGAGTCTCTCTATAAAAATAAGCGCTTGCGCACTACGTATTTACGTAACTATTTAACTACAAGAGACAAGTTCGCACCAATAGCACCGTCTTCCATGTATTTGCAGTCGTAAACCTATAATAAAGAGACGAAACACTAAATTCTGGTCACCAAATTGTTTCAATACGAACATAATGTTTATTCATTTACGGTCACCAGAAAATGTGATGTTAGTAATAATTTAATCCAAAATATCCAATTTGTCATCAAATTGTGATCTCTAAACTATTTCAATACGAATACATTCTGTCATCAGTAAAACGAACTGAACATTAAAAAAATATTTTTTGTAACTAAAAGTACCTACACTTTTTCATTAAATATATGCCACTATTTAAGTAAGATTAAGTCATAAAAAACCGCCGCACTGGTAACTCGCTTGCAATCAATCACTCCGCTTCTCTCCCTGTTGGCACCCATCGACGCTTAATATAAGGATTTTTACTTTTCAGGGACGGTATTTTTTTTATTAATTATGGTTTTAACTGGGATGAATTAGGCGCTGAAATGTTGGAGAAAAACTAGTTCTATTAGATGCAGAACCGATTTTGTCTTTGTTTTGCATTTCCTCGCTCTGGGACCGATACCAATAGACTCTAGATACTCAAAAATATAGTGAATTCCATATAATTTTGTGTTCTATGCACGAAATCTCGTGGACTCCACTCCTTGTGCATCTTTCATTGAATTTATGAATCAAAGCTATAAAGTTACAAATACTTTTTATTGCGAGATTCTCGCGAGATATCTCGCGAGATTTCTTGCTTCTCGCAGTTCTTATATCGATCTCGCCTGGAATTTTAAACTGCAATGTCGCTCTCGTTCTCGTCTCGCATAATGCAACGAGACGAGACGAGATGCGAGAGTACTCTCGCCTCGTCGTGCATCACTAATTTCGTAACTTAGTAGCAACAATATGAATTTTTGAAAGACAAACGTCCTTCTTTATAGCTCACGCTTCTTGTCAATATAAATATGAGAGAAATAAATGTATGTCAACTTATTAATTCGTAGATGATAAAGGTAACCTTTATCGGACATCTCTAAAAAATTGAACCGCACACGTAAATATACAAGGAAAAAAATCACGAAATTGTATCACTGTTTGATGTAGGTATCAGTTTGGATAACATAGATTTCAGTAAATGCATCGATATGTGTGATGTCACCATTTCACTGGCATTAAAAATCGTTGTGGAGAGTATTGCACAGGTAACATTTTATGCAATAAATAATCGCGGCCAAATTGTAACTCAGGTAGTATAATCTGTCTGTTAGTAGCTAAATGCGGTATACCTCAAATATATAACTTGAAAAATAATGGTTGTGGACGCAGCTTTATGTCATCCTCATCTCCGATAAAGAGTCAACCTGTGCCCAGTTCACCCGCAGAGCAACGTAAACAACTTTCTTAACTGTGCCAAATACACCAGCGATTAATTTATGCGTATTCTTTATTTATTCGGTAATAATTTCCGTTTGAACAAAAGAGCCACATCATTTGGAAGCAGTAAACTGAGGTTTTATTCAATTTATTATACAAAATCAATGGCCAAAGTGCTAAACAAGTTGTACGGTTGATGTGAAAGGTTTATTAATATTTAAAACGATTTCTTGGAATCTTATACGTGTGTTTAAGGCGGTAATGCATTGTTGAATTGTCGTCAAGTTGGCTATGATCTTGAGATTACTTCAATGTAAGAGCCCACGCGTTTGTTTAGATCTACTCGTGCTGTAGAAACAATCGGAATATTTACATATATTTGACTTTTTATTATTACATAAATCAGGAAATATTATGGCGCCGTTGTTTCAGAAGGTAGCACTTTATATATTTACCTAGAATTTAATGCAAATTGATAACATCTATCTAAACAAGTTATTTATAATAAATACATATTTTATACTACTACAAAAAATACAGTTATATGTATTACACATAAATATGACAGTTCTATCAATATTTCTAATAATATTTAATTAAATTTATAATTTTGAATAAATTTGAGTAAAAATTTTGTCATCACTTTTTTGCAAGTTTAGTAAAAAATATATCTATATTTCCATAAATTAAAAACCGCAGACATAAAAATCTGATATGGCCAGCACATAACCTCTCGCCAGATATTTTACCTGGTTGTACGCATAAAACAAAAAAATATTTTTAAATACAAATACATATATTCATGTCTCATTACAAAATAATTCTCACATATATTTGCAAAATCTATGGGATATTTTAATATAAATTATGTACAATACATACATTTTCTTTATATTCAATATCCTGAAATTTTCTTTTTCTACTTTCCTTTTCTTTTTTATATTCGTCATTTTTTCGCAACTTCCTTTTATATTCTTTTGCGTTGTTGACTTTTTTTATTTTCATAATCTTCATAATGTTGTAAAAATATTTTTGACAGTGGCATACAAATATTTTTGACAGAGACATTTATGTGTCAATTACAAACATTTAAATTTCTTGCCTTGAAGTAGTTTGATCTGAGAATTTTTACATCAAATTATTTTATATGCATTTCTTTATCTCTAAATCTATAGAAGATATAATAATGAATTTATATTTATCGAATAAAAAATATAACGTTCTTTAATATAAGTATTTACATAAATTTTCGATAAATCATATGTAGATGATTTTTTCTTGTAACTACTGCTTCCGGTTGTCCAATTGTTATCAAAACTTAATCAACTCTTCTCATTATTGTTAGATTGAGGAATCCGTAGTTAAAAATGTCTTAAGTCTTATAGTATTTGAGAAATCGTGGATCCAACATCCGCACACACATTCACACACACATCCACACACACATCCACACACACACACACACACACACATCCACACACACACGCACGCACATACACACACATACACATACACACACATACACACACACACACACACACACACACACACACACACACACACACACATCAAGACACACACGCACACACGGACATTATCGTAATAACGTTATAATCGAATTCTAGGGACCTTAAAACGTGCTTATTCACTAAATCTGGATATGCAATTTTTAGCATGAATTCAATACCTCTCTTAGCGAGAGGTAAAAATGAAGAATAAGGTACAACAAATAGATTTAATTATTCGAGTATATTATAATTGATGTTAGTCTTAGATTATTTCTTGCTTATATATACATAGTGCTGCTAATACCTACTTGTTAAATGAAGTAAGACGTTATTTAAGTATTTATCCAAAATTTACCGTAGCTAAGCATTTACTGGCGAGCTAGTTCAACCCGAGTCGAGCCCGGCAGGACGAGATATGTGAACTAACGAGACCGTAATGCAGCTACCGGCACCGACCATGTGTGGTATAAAATTTTCTGTATACTCAACAACAATTTTGAAAGTTATTATCATTTAATCAATAGCGTCGTGGTTTTTTTTTTGAGCAAGTTTGCTGTGATGAGTTTTTAACGTAAAATTTATTAAACGCAATTTTTACCTATTTTACTATTTATAAATTAAGTAATAATTAATTTTGAAATACCTACCGACGTCGTCAAGACGTTAGTTACTATATACTACTGGCCTAGGCCATAAAAACGTACCTACCGCACCGGACTCGTTGCTATATATAAGAAAGAAGATAGTTGTTTAGTGAGTATACAGAAAACAACGTAACGATGAGAGGAAGTCGCTAAAATCTACGAGTAAATCTGTATAATAAATAATCTAGTCAGTTATGCATTTTATTATAGCCACAGTATTTATTTATCAAATTTTATAGATTTTAAGAAAAAAATAACCCAAAATTCCAGGAACAGATTGTGGAAAACATACTATCCTTACAGATCGACATAGAAGATAAACAAATTATTTTGCATTCACTGTTACAAACATCTGTAAATAAAATTGAATTGGTATTTCATCACAGTTTAGAGACAGACTATGCGGCATTCTCATTTCTAAGAGTAACGCTACTCCGAAAAATCACTACTACAACTACTCGAATAAAAAAAATGTCAACTTTAATTTTAAAAATTAAAGTAATAAGTACAAATTAGATTTTAAATAAAAACTGAAGCAGAGAATATTGTTCTCGCCGTATACACGGTGTTAAAAATAGGATATTTTTTAGGGCTTATAGTACTGACCAAAATGATTAAAAAGAGCTTAATCAACATGGGTCCGATTTTCGATAGTTTCTGAGATATACTGCAATACAGTGAAAAATGAGTTTTTACGGTGTTTACCTATGCTAACTCGAAAACGAGAGTTACGACTTCGATTAAATAAGACTTTTTGTTTACCTCTCAAATGTCATTTTAAATGTTAATTTTTTAAAAAAAATCAATTAACAAAATATATTTTTGTCAGTTTTTCTTCGGTTCTAATACAGAATGGCGTCTATCTCGGAAACAGTTGAAGATCAGACCTATGATGATTAAGCTTTTTACTCATTTTGGTCAGTACCTATATATACCCTCTAAAAATTTTACCCTTTTTTAACACCCTGTAAGCATAGCTTTTATTTTCACAAATTTTAAGATTAGGGTTAATTTTAAATTTTAATATGAATTATATTAGCCTTAGGCTCGGTTTCATAAAGAAGTTAATCTATAATTAAATTTTACTTCCAAAGTAGATAAAAAAATTATACAAATGCATCGCGATTTTTTACAGCAATGAATTTAATATCATAAGAACATGGAACCAGTTTCGAATTTGTTCATACAAATTGGATTACATTTACTTTTAAATTAAAATTTAATAATGGATTTTTTTTATGAAACCGGACCTTAGACTCCATAATATTAAGTTATTATACTTGTTTAAATATTTTCTTTCGCATCCACTTCATTTATTTAAAATTTCATTATATTTGTAGATATTTTGACACTTCAGGTATTTATGAATAATTGATTATAATTTAGTTATCATCAATGAATTATTTAATAAAAAAAATGTATAATGTCAGATTTATATAAATAAATATTTAATTAAATCGAATAAAATGATTGATATTTTATTAATAACACTAAGAGAAATCTATTAGCATTACAACATGATTCATTGTATGCGAAGCAGTCAATGCCACGATAGTCCATTCATACGCGCAATTCATTAATTTCCGTACGTATCGAAATCAATAAGCAACTAATATCTCTTCGAATAAATCTTTCCCACAATAGAATTGTTTAGAATCACACCTAGCCAGTATTTTATTCGCTTCAAGGACTATCTATCCAATCTTCTAGAGTAGAGTTAGGCGCCTTGTGCTAAAAAAAATATCGATAAATGCTTGATCCATCAATAAAATTTGAGGCTGGGCGCTGGAGGTTTTTGTAATGGACTTATTGTTCGAATATATTAAAATAAAATAATATCATTGGACCACCTATTAACAAGCGATAATAAAGAATAAAAGCTTTACATAAAGTACATACTTCGCATTGTTACTATAATCGATATTGTATTATAGCTATAAATGTTGGCATTGATATTATAAAAATGTACATATTCATATGCATTAATAACAACTAAATACAATGAGAAGAAAATTAAAATATATTTGAGTTTTTTTTTTGTTCTTTATAAAATCAATTCAGAGCTATTTATATATTTACTACGTTTACATGCAGTTTTGAGAATGGTTTCAGTTTTCAGTCAAAATTACGCGAAATTGTTTACATGCAATTTTCAAAACTGGTTTACAGATTGATTTAAAAACAGTTTTGGCGCATGCGCATTTGTTTGATGTAAGTGACAGATCTTCTTCACTCCAAATTCTTTGTTTTGCCATTATTTCATTATTTTTGTCTACTTTTTACCACTATGCACCAAAACTACATAACTATTTATTTATAGGTTAGTAACGCCAAATAACACAAATTGACAGAAACGTTATGCTATATACGCATGCGTAATATCGAAACTGAGTTTTAAATGTTTACATGAGTAGATTTACAAGTAGTTTTCAAGTCAAACTCATAAATTTTAGTTTTGGTTTAAGATAACTCAAAACCGTTTTGACACTGTATACATGGCGTTTTTAAAACTAAAAACGTTTTGAAAACGGTTTCAAAACTGCATGTAAACTAATAATTGTTTGTTACCTGAAATACCTATGAATATACATATGTATGTAATAAAGGTATCCGGTTTTCGATTTACACTATTGAGTTTTCGAAAACTATCAGAGATATACGATGTCAAATAAATGGGACATCTGATTATTCTGGTTCGTCTTTGGGAGGTCATCTTAGATGTTCTTTTGATTTACCAAAAAAAAAACTGATTTCATAGAAATTTTCAATAAATTCAAATAAACTCTTAAGCTATCAGTACCTAATCTAAAAATATTTTAAATATAAAAGTTAAATATTTTATTGTTTGTCCAATTGCATAATTACACATTCCTGCGCACAAAAATAAGGCGATTTAACTAAATATCTATATCCGAAAGGGTACCGTTTAGTCAGTATACTCTTCAAAGTTTGTCTATAAATAAAATAATTTTGCTTATAAAAACTTAACACTTTGGCTTTGTGCGATTTGAATGAAATTTGATATGACAAACTATATGGATATGTCATCTTTAGCCTGCATCTTTAACAAGTAGTGATGGTTAATATATTCGTCATTAGTTTTAGTTTCTGATTGACTTTTTTTTTAAAATATAGTAAATAATTAAACAGGAGTATGCATTCGTTACTTGTGCATAACAAAGTTAGGAAGGTATAGAAACAAGAAACAAACACGAAAATATTCAAATTATTACAGAAATAAACGAATAGTTAAAATCGCTGGAGTCTCACAGATTATTAGTGAACCATTGGTGTATGAAACTTCGGTACACAACCATGTCTGTCTATGCATAAACTATGATATTTATAACGAAAATATATATATATATATATATATATATATATATATATATATATATATATATATATATATATATATATATATATATATATATATATATATAGGTAATACACAGTGCAATTTTAAAAATAATAAATTTAATCCAGCGGCCATCCAGATGTCTAACAACTAATTTTTAATGACAGTAACAACAATGGAGGGTTATACAGAGGCATATTTTCGAGGTGCCATCTATTGATATTTTCCTTGCACTACATTTGTGTTATTTTACAAACAAATCGCTGTCATTGTCATGGTGACAGTTGCAAGATGGTGCCAAATATGAAGTAATTGTATGGTCTTTGCAACAGTGACTCTTGCTATAATTATAAAGATTACGTAACAAATTGTGAAATTCTTTAAGATTCCACAGCCATCCGAAGACATTGAATTAGGTAAAACTCAAACATCAAAACACAACTGACCGAAGATAGAACTTTAAAATTGGCGATGGTTTGTTTGTAATCTGATTTTCCATCTTAACTTCTACATCGCTCGCTCTTTCTTGTGTGTGACATCAAAATCATAACCCTCCATTGTTTTTATTTTGTCAAAAATCTCCTTTCAAATATACTAAATTTAGTAACATCCGTTTCTTAGGCTTAATAGTATTTACTGCTATTATTATTATAAGACGACTAAATAAACAACTTGAGAATATTGACTACTAATTTCTTAAATTTATTGAGTTATTAAAGATTATCACCACTAGTTGCAAACTTATTGTTAACTGTTGGTTAAATTGACAATATCGTATCGAAACGAAATGTCAAATGAGTTGTTAGATATTACTGTCAAAATTTCGATACGCACTTTTTTGTTAACCAGTAATTAACACATTAATAATATGATGTGCAAATGGCCATTAGTTCTTAAAAATTTGAATTTTTGCCACTCTCAGTCGTGTAAAAAATAGTACTACGGCTTCAATTGCATCTCGAGAAAAATCATACGTTTCTTTCCCTTAATTTATGATATAGGTATTGTTACCTAAACCTAAAGTTCCATGTTCTTCAATTGGCTTTTTTCTTCTACTAGTGTATTTCGATAAAATATTATTTGTACGTGTAATAATGTGATCGTCTATTGTTCTTTAGTTAGAAATGGTAAGTTATGTATAGCTCAATACTTATATATTTCATCATTCGTTACAACCAGTATGAGCATATTTGTGTTTGACATTAAACATTTCCATTATTTATAATTACAAAAATACATTGACTCGCCTTTCTTCCAAAATTAGTAATTCTGATAAAAATTCCATTACGCCTTACGGTTGGTTGTAGGAGTGAGGTCAGAGGCGAATTCTCAATTCTCGCGATTTCGCGACTGTGTGATAAACGACCTGTGTCACTTGCTGCGCCAGTATTTAATTATGAAAGCAGCACAGCACAAGCACGGCCGCTGTCACATCCTTTTGTCGCTTGCAGCCGTAGCGCCACCAGTGCCGTGCAAGTGGGGCACTGGCGCCAGCCAACGTCACTAGATCCGTGTAAAAAGGAACAAGTAATTGCTTTGAATTATGAAATGTGGATTATTGTTTTGCATATATAGCAACCAACGATTGCTTCAAGTGAAACGTGAGCCGCACATAAACCTTATTGTTTTTATGATTGTAATTAAATTTGTGCCTAGGTATTATTACCATAATATATCACTAGTTAGCTAAAGAGAATAATGGATGTTAGTTACTTCCAATGATTCACAAATAGATCGCAAAGAAAATTACAAAAAATTGGTAAATATGTATGAAAATCATTTTTAGAAAAATATTTTTCGACTACTAAATACCTTAAGCCTAGTTACATAATAAGTTTTGCAAAGCGCGTAAGTAAAACTATACATTTTGTTAATTAATTGAATATTTTTTTAGATTACCCAACTACCCTTTATTAATGGGAAGGAAACTTTTCTAAATTAAGATATTTTTACACGATCAGTAGGCGGAGAGGGTAAGTAAAAAATTTGATGTGACCAACACTATCCCTTCCGCAATTTAATTTTTATTAATTTTAATGGAATATTAAAAAATGTATTTAATACAGTTTCCAGCATAAATGTAAGTATACCGGGTGTAGAAATGAAAAGTGGCGCATAGCGATTTCAATGTTATTTTTTTAATATTATAAAGGTAACTCACATATTAATAAAATAAAATTTTCTTTTAGAAAAATCGTTGTAGTGTTTTGAAAAATGAAACAAGTAAACTAAATAAAATATTCACTTCGATATTTGTTGTATAAATTCCGAACAAATTAAGTTTATACCTAAAAGAAATTATACAACGAATAAAAAATGGTAAAGTGAATATTTTATTCAGGTTACTTGTTTCATTTTTCAAGGCGCAATTTCTCTTAAGAACATTAAATTTTATTTAATTAATATCTTGTGAAATATAAATAATTATGTAAGTAAGTTACCTTTATAGGATGCCTTTTTAATTTCTGAACAACTTATATTCTTACCTTTTTGCGCGAAAATGAATAGGTAAAGAGATATATCAGTATTAAAAAAATAACATTGAAATCGCTATGCGCCACTTTTCATTTCTACACCCGGTATACTTACATTTATGCTGGAAACTGTATTAAATACATTTTTCTACAGTCTATATACAAAGTAGCCATATGCGCTCTCTTTTGTCAACGCAAAATGTCACTTTGCCGCTCTAGAGCGACAAAGTAGAAAAAACGCTCGCTCCTCAAATTTCTAACTATATAATGTTGAGAAATGTTACTTGGCTACATTCTTAATGGAAACGTTTAGTCAGGAATTAATGACACTGTAGTTACACATTACCCACTTAACAAGTCAATCTGACATATAACTGCTCTGTCGGTAAACCAAACAAAATGCCGCACTGATGTGAAAATAAAATAGGGCATTCATTTACAAAAACGAAAATATAAAATGCTTAGATTAGATTGAAGCAATAGCTCAAGAAGAATGGAAAATACTGATAAGTAAAAATAAATAAAAAATTAATTTTTGTTATGGTGGAGCACCCCATTTTGGCGACTGTAGAAAAAATCTTGTGTGTATTTCGAGCGCAAATGGACATTGTCGATTTCGAGAGAATGCCTCGCTCCTGCGTCGCGCGGCAACAACCTCTCAATCGACAATGTCCCATTTTGCGCTCTTAATACAGAAATAGATATTTCATATAACTGTTGTTTTATTACTATTTTCTTTTTAAAACGTTACTATTATTAATTTAAAATGATTAGTTCTTTGACAGTGACATTTATCTGTTAGTTATATACATATGAGATCTGAAGTGTATAACCAAGTAGTTGTGTTTGTTTAAAGCGCAGGCTCCGTGATTTAAATTATAGATAATTTTATAAATTTATCCATAAAATTTATAGAAAAAGTATTAATGCCAACCTGTACAAAATTTAATAATCTATAATTTTATAACACAAATCTCTAAAAAACAACATTTAAAGGTATTTTTCGAAGAAAACCATTTGAGCTTCAAGTAAAATGCCATATCCGGTTATCTGATTTGTACCAAAATCTTATTCTTTCCATATTAGAATAAGATAGAAATACAAGGTTTCAAAATTTTCTGAATGATAGTATTTGAGTTAGAGTGGAGGATCCACTCATACATACACACACACCTTAAAACGTTGTCATTTACCAAAATCTCGATATGCAATTTTTAGCACGATCCCCATGTCTCCCTTACCAAGGGTAGCGGGAGATAAAAACAACAAAGCTTACTTAAAAAATGAGAACTATTTTTTTAGTATGTCAAAATAATTTACAAATGTATATTTTTTTAAAATTTTGTTTGTCGATCGTACAAAAAGCGTACTTTATAAGCATTGAGGTCAGTAAGTGCTCTTCTACCGGTGTTAGATGTATAGGAGATCTCGATCTCCAAAATTATCCTCAACCTGTAGGAAGCACTTACGGACAAGTTTGAAAAAAATTGCATGACCCAACTTATTAGTTTTACATTTATCTCTAAATCGCCCAGATACTATCTTTTACCGTACTGGGCCGGCAAAAAGTAAGGATTTTTTATGGTCATGATCACTGTTCTTTGTGCTGTCAATTTTATAGTATTTTTGATTGAAGAAATTTTACTAAATATACGAGTCTATACTTAACATTTTTTGTTTATGATATTTTTCTCCATATGGCCTATTTAACTACGGGCATTCATAGTGAAGAGTGTACCAGAGAAATCACTTTTCTGTGATAACTAATTTGCGAATAATCAAATCGGTCACCTAGTGTATATATAAAACAAAAGTAAATAAACCGAACGAATTGTCGCTTTCGTAGGCGTAGTTTACGTCCACATTCCTTTAATTTAAGGCTAATTAATTTTAATGATCCGTATGATACATTAATTAAAAAATATTATCTATTCACTGTATTTTTCTCGTATACAGTTACGAGGAGTTTTCTTTTTACTCCGGTGTTTATGACTAGTAATTTGATAACGTCTACTTTCACAAAACCTGGAGAAATTATATTTACGCAAAATTTTAATCAACCATCAGATTCGTTAAGAATCATTAGAAAGTCTCAAATGTACTAATATAAATATTATTATAGAAATTCCTCTCTTACACAATAGATACCATTGTGACAACATTGTTTAATTTCGAATCACTGTTCTTTTGTTTCCATCGATGTGAATTAAAATGTTGGCATGGTTATCTTGATTCTGAATTCCTGTTCTGAAAGAATTTACTTGTTTTACGTTTCCCAATAAGCTTTGAGCTCGGCTTTGAATTACAGATTTTTATTGGTTGTGAATTATTATAACTATCGTGTTTCTATAATATCAAATTTTTATTAGAATACAGAAGTAATAAAATATGATACAGCTAATAAATAATTTTATTATTTCTTGAGCAATGTATGGTTACAACAAATTATTTTCTATCTGATGTCAAGTTTGCTGTGAAAGTAAATTATATTTGTTAGACAGAATAGTAAATTTCATCAAATATGTAAAATAGAATTTTGCATTATAGATAGACACGCATTTATTTTATTTTTTTTTTCAAAAAAATACGTCGTCCTTGTTCAAATAAAGGTATAAATCAACAGTAGGTACATTAAAGTGTATAATTAACAGAAAGTTAACAGTCTTTGGGGTCCATTCTGTATCTCAGGGGTTAATATTTAACCACTGGTTAATTTTTTTAACCAATCAAGTATGTTGACGTATAACAAAAAAATCTGATGTGGCCAGCACATTACCTTCCGTCAGTTCTATGTATTTTGTACAAATTTCGTACGGAAAGTTCCTTGCTAAATTAAATATTCTATTTCTTGTACATTACCTTCCGGCAGTTGCATGCATTTTATGCAAATTTCATACAGAAAATTATTATTTTGTGACGTTTTCTATATACAGTGTAATGTATCTGCAGAAATAAAAGATTTATTATTATTATTATTATTTCTTGTACATTACCTTAAAGCAGTTGTATGTATTTTATACAAATTCCATACAGAAAGCAAAAGATCCTATACCTATTTCCAGTAAAATTATAAGACAAACACACTATGTCAATTTCACTTGACACTGACATCTTTCAATCAAAATTTTCTTAATATAGTAGCTGTTTCCACAGCTATGGCTACTTTATGAAATTTAATTTCTTTATAATTTTTTAACTCTATATCCATCTAATATTAGGTATAAAATGCAATCAAATCGTATAGAAAATAAAATATTCTTTAATATTTATAATAACATTAAATGTGAAAAAATGATATTTAGCATAGTTTTTTCAAGAAAAACTGTTAAAATCTTCAAATGAGGGTACTTCCGGTTGTCCAATTCTAACCAAAATCTAATCAGCTCTTCGCATGGATGTAACGAAGAGAAATACGAAAGAATTATAATTTTTAGAATTGTGGTATGGAAGTTATCGTAGACGAAAATTTTGTTACACACACACACACACACACACGGACACACATACATACATACATACATACATACATACATACATACATACACACACACATACACACATACAGACATCATCGTAAAAATAGTAAAATCGTATTCTAGGGACCCTAAAACGTGCTTATTCATCAAAAACTCACCACCGAATTTCTTGACCAAAGACAATACCTTCCTTACCTAAAGGTGACGGAAGGTAAAAAGGGATTTTAGTTGTCAAATCAATAACTATTGGATAAAAATTTTAACCAGTGGTTAAAAATTAACCACCTAGTTACAAAATAGGGCCCATTAGGGCCTATTCTGTATCGGGAGGAGAGCAGCCAATAGCTTAGTTGGTTAAAGCACTATCCCGGCAAGATAGGTGTCTCGCGTTCGAATCCCGATGGCTGATAATTTATATAAGTCTATATAAGTATTTAAAATAAATTGTGAAAAAATTATGTATGCCACCGGGAATTGAACCCGAACCTTTTACTTTGCTGGAGTAACGCTCTAATCTTCTGAGCTATGGCTGAAATGATTTTCCAGTTTAACCGCTAATGTATCTCTCAATTGAGAATACTCTTTTCTGTCACGTGTTATTAGATATCGGGATGTATTTCAGCCATCAGGATGGATCAGGTGGTTTGACTGTTAAGCCTCATTCACAATACGAAATTAGTAGTTCTAGTTAGTGTTAGTAGTTATGGTTAGTGATTATAATTAGTAGTCAAAGATTAGGAAACAGCGTTCACAATAACATGAAATTAACAATTTCCCAATAACTATTTTTGTTAGTAAAATAGTATATTGGATTCAAAAAATTTAAGAGCTGGTTTAATTTAATACCTACTTCTTGTTTGGCGGATTTAACTATTATTTAATATTTTTCTTTTTTGTTGTATAAAAAAGTTCCACAGAAGAAGTTTGTATTGCGTCAACCTCAAACCTTAACAATTGACATAACATCTTTCATTCTACTATGTTCTGTGATTGGCGATTAACTACCAACCATAAGTTTGAAGCTTACAAACTCTTGCGCTAACTGAAATTAGCACAGGCCTACGCTGCGCTAATTTCGTTATTGTGAACGTTCTAGTATAACTACGTATGTCAAGCTTTCAGCGCTAACCGTAAGTATTAATACTAACCACTAATTTCGTGTTGTGAATGAGGCTTTACTCCGGTAAAGTAAAAGCTCGGGTTCAAATTCCAGTGGCTGACATGATTTTTGTTAATTATAAAAAAATCTGATGTGGCCAGCACATTACCTTCCGTAATTTTTATGTACTTTGTATAAATTTCACACAGAAAGTTTCTTGCAAAAGATTCAATATTTCTAGTACATTTCCTTCAGTCAGTTCTATATATTTTGTACAAATTCCATACAGAAAGTTTATTTATTTCCAGGAAAATTATAACACAAACATACTATGTCAATTGCACTTGACACTGACATCTGTCAATCAGAATTTTCTTAATATAGTAGATGTGTCCATGTTTATAGAAAAGCTGGCTGTTTTATGAAATTTAATTTCTTTGTAATTTTTTAACTCTATATCTATTAATTATAAAGTATAAAATGTAATCAAATCGTATAGGGAATAAAATATTCTTTAATATTTATAAAAACATTAAATATGAAAAAATGATATGTAACAGCGTTTTTTCAAGAAAAACTGTCAAAATCTTCAAATTAGGGTACTTCCGGTCGACAATTATAACCAAAATTTAATTAGTTCTTCATTTGGATGTACAGAAGAGAAATACGAGAAAATATAATTTTTGTAAAGGTGGTATTGGAGTTATGCGATCCGAAAGAATCGTCACATACATACAGACATCATCGTAAAAATAGTAAAATCGTTTTCTAGGGACCCTAAAACGTGTTTATTCATTAAAACTCATCATCGAATTTTTTGATCAAAGATAATACCTTCCTTACCTATAGGTGACGGAAGGTAAAAATGGAGCGATAGGGCCAATAGTAAACTTTGACATGTTCATAAGATTTAAATGCAGTGGTATCCAACCCCACATCTAATAACGAATAAAAATATCCCCAATTGGGAGATGCATTAGCGGTTAGACTCGAATATCATTTAAGCCATCGTTATAAACCAGCCATTGCTCAAATGGTTAGAGACGTTAGAGCATTACTCCGGCAAAGTAAAGTTTGGGTTCAAATCCAGGTGGCTAACATGATCTTTTCACAATTTATTTCGTACATATTAATATAATATTTTATCTACTTCCATATGTAAAGTAGTAGGTTCATATATTGGATCGCAGAACGTGAATTTTATGTGCTACGCCCATAAGAGGTCATATTGACACGGATACATTTTATATTAGATTGCTGTGATTATTTCTTGACTTTTGTTTGGCAGTAGAAGCAAAATATTTCGAATTTTCAATACTTTTATTTAATCCATTGTATAAAAATGTATAGTATGCAAAGCTTTTTACACTCGTGTGATTGAATCACTCGCCTGCAGCTCGTGGCACAATCTCCACTCACGTGTAATAAATATTCAGTTTCACGATTTTGTTACACAAGATATTACGAGTATAATGTTCGACCGGGCGTAAATGGTCAGTTTATATGTTTCAATTTATGTGCGCTAAAATGTCACTTTACGGATCTGGGAAGGACATGTTTTTTTATGTAAAATGATCAGGCGTTTTATAAAAGACCAATTTTACAATTTTTACTTAATATTTAGGAACGCAAATAATCTTTTGCGACCATTTTAATTGTAGGTACTTAATAATTGGAAAATGCGTCAGAAAATACTGTACCTCTCATTAAGATCCCAAAACATGATTTTCTTTTTCAAAATATTGAAGTACCTATCAAAATTTCTTACAATAATTGTTTTTACTGAACATACAACTAAGTGGAAGAAGATTTATGAAATCTGGGTCCAAAATGACCCCGTTGTGTATTAGAAAGATTAATATAGATTGTTTAAATAATTTTTTAAAATTAAATGATATACTCGTACTCGTATATACATTTATGTAGTTTATATTTATAAAGCTAATGGCCCGTATTACGAGCGCACTTTTAAGATAAAAGCGCTTATATTCGTATATGGAGAGCGCTTTTCCATTATATCTTATTCTTAAGAGGAGTGTGCTCCATAAAAGCGCTTTTATATTAAAAGTGTGCTAGTAATACGGGCCAATATATTTAGTGATATGTTTTCGCAATTTTTATTTTATATATCACGCTGTCATTTTGAAAGTGTTTACGGCGTATTAAATGAAATATAAAAATCTAGTGTGGCCAACACAATATTTCTCGCCATTTACAGCCTGAGTCACAAAAAAGATTAAGTGAATCCTTATTTTTGGATTAGCGAATTTTACTCTAATTTTGATAGTTTATTTCTTAAAATATAGTCTAATCTAATCCAAGTAACTACTTTTTTAAAACCCCTCAACAGGATTAAATTCCAATTACAGAGTGGGTTAATATTCACACACATCCATGCCTTAGTGGGATTTGAACTTAGAGCCCCGAGGGCACTCATGATATGAGGCGTTGCTCTAACCATTGAGCCACCGAAGATATAATAAAATGAAGATTAAATTTTAAATACCGGGATAGAATAGAATTCATTAATCCAAAAATGAGGATTAGCTTAAACATTTTTGTGCAATCGTTAAACTTTTTTAATCTAAATACATACTTATGCTGAAAACTGTATTAAATTTCTTTTATATTGTTCTATTTATTTTTTCTTTTTAAAACGTTATTAATATTATTCTGAAATAATTAGTCCTTTGATAGTGCCATTTATCTGTCAGTTACATACATTTGAATAACAGCGTTTTGTTTATTTAAAGCGTAGGCTCTGAGATTTAAATTATAGATAATTTTATAAATTTATCCATAAAATATATAGAAAAAGTATTAATGCAAATCTATAGAAAATTAATAATCTTTAATAAGTTAAAAAATAACATTTAAAGGTATTTTTGAAGAAAAACTATTTTGAGCTTCTAGTAAACTGCCATTTCCGGTTATCTGATTTTCCATTACAGAAAAAGTTCGTAATACAAGGTTTCAAAATTTTCTGAATGATAGTAGGTATTTGAGTTAGAGTGGAGGATCCACACATATACACATACACACAGACATCATCGTGAAAATGTTAAAATTGGATTCTAGGGACCTTAAAACGTGGTCATTTACCAGAATTTAAAAACGGAAAACGAAAAAACACTTTATTTATTTACTTTTTAACATTCAACTATTCTCTGGTTACTTGACCGAATATTCATTAAAAATATTCGGTTGCTAGATTAGCTGTAACATACCTAAATAGCATGCAAATATTATATTTAACAGGTTATAAATCATGTTTAATTTAAAACAATGACGTTCATTTTGCATGACTTTTAGGTCAGTTAATCTATCCCTATTTTAAATATAAATGGTATAATAGCCTGTAGTAAAAATTTATGAACTTGTACCTGAAATAATATCAACACTTTAGGGTTAGGTAAAATATGACGTAACTCTTCAAATGTCAGAATAAATGTAAACTATAAATCATATTTCACTGTATTTCCAAGAAAAGATTACATACATAAACGCAAATCTAAATCAGTGAATAAAAACCGTAGAATAATTACTTGTAGATATTTATAATCAACAACAAATTATAACATAGTGAGTAATGAGAGCGCTGTACAGGGCCGGTTCTAGGGGGGTCAGGGACGTAGTTAACACATTTCTGATTTTTCACCGGGCGCCACACAGCAATTATATCCTGCTTGGAATTCAAGGCCAGAGGGAAAGATTAATAAAGATATTATGCGGGAGAGAAGTAGCTGTTTGTTATTGACCTTACTCAGGTTCACTAACAATGCGCTAAACTTTCATTGCAAAAATTTATGAAATGCATTTGTCACATTGCTGGATAATTTATTTTAATTTCATTCAGCTATTCCATCAAACAAATATTACCTTGCTAAGCACTAATCATAAATAAGGATATACATTTCAATGTTTATTTTGCTAATAATGCTTGTAATATATTATTGGAAGGATAGTCGTCTTACATTCAAATGTAAAATTTTGAAATATAGATGTAGTTTTATTATTGGTGTGATGTGAATGTATTATATTATTTGTAATAAAATTTAGAATTATAGATAATCAAAGACAACTTATAAGATAATATAAATTATACTAAATTTTATTAATGCTTGCTTCCAGTACGATTGCTAAAATAAAATAAATAACTTCACAACTTTCATTTTAATAATTCAAGTTCAGATATCCTTCTTGAATTGATTCATGGACACAAAACACACTCCTTGGTGAATACGTATTGTGTATTTTGCTTACTGAGCGTGTTCGGTCTTGGGGCCTGACATATACCCACATATAAATTCATTAGCTCAAAAATGAACAGAAGGTATCCTAGTTTTATGAATGTGAGTTTTGTGCGTTAGGTTATGTATTGGTAAGATAATAATAATATGTTTAGAAACATTGTAATAGAAAATGTCCACATGCCAGATACAGACGAAAACAATTAATGAAAATTATTTAGGTAAGCAATTTTCTATACAGAAAACTCATTTTCTATGTAGCAAAACTCCATGGTATTTATAGTAAAAATCTATCATTTTTATAGAGGGAAATATGTAAGTAGTAGTTTAATTAAATTTTATTGCAAAATCGTTGTTTCTATAGCACAAGATACAGAGAGAGCAACAATAACTGATTCAATTCAATTCAATTGACAATACAATTCTGGAGATCTTTTTATAGCATAGTTTGTAAAACACCAAGCGGAAATACTATTTGACATGTCATTTTGCAATAAATACACATAAATAGGTTATGTTAGAGGAAGGGCCTGACAGCTAATAGGATTTTGAGTGATTGAAAAACTTTAGATTATTGCTCGGTGGGTAATGTAGGAAAAAAACTGGTGTGGCCAACACAATACCATTTACCGCCCGAGTCACAAAAAAAGATTAAGCTAATTCTTATTTTTGCATTAGCGAATTTTACTCTAATTTTGGCAGTTTATTTCGTAAAATATAGTCTAATCTAATCCAAGTAACTACCTTTTCTGATAATAAAATGAAAATTATATTTTAAATACCGGAATAAAATATAATTCACTAATCCAAAAATGAGAATTAGCTTAAACTTTTTTGCGAATCATTAATTTTTATTAATCTAAATACATACCTACATATTTACATATGCTGGAAACTGTATTGATTTCCTTTCCTATTGTTCTATTTACTTTTTTTTCTTTTTAAAACGATACTATTAATAATTTGAAATGAGTAGTTCTTTAACAGTGACATTTATCCTTTATACATTTGAATAACTGTTCAACCAAGGAATTTTGTTTGTTTAAAGCGTAAGCTCCGGGATTTAAATTATAGATAATTTTATAAATTTATCCATAAAATATATAGAAAAAGTATTAATGCAAGTCTGTAGAAAATTTAATAATCTTTAATTCTTATAAATTGAAAAGTAATGCTATAGAAGCGTGTAATTAAGAAATTACTACTAAGATAAATTGTACAAATGCGAGAGAAAGACCCCGGCGTCAGCTGATTTTTCTCTCGCATTTGTACAATTTAATTCTTATAGTAACATTAATCTCGAAAAATATCATTTAAAGGTATATTTTTCGAAGAAAAACTATTTTGAGCTTCTAGTAAAGTGCCATTTCCGGTTATTCGATTTACACCAAAATCTAATAAGCTCTTTCCATTACAGAAAAAGTTCGAAATACAAGGTTTCAAAATTTTCTGAATTATAGTACTTGAGTTAGAGTAGAGGATCCATACATACATATATAGACACACACACACACACACGCGCTCACACACACACAAATACACACATATACACACACACACACATACACACAGACATCATCATGAAAATGTTAAAATTGGATTCTAGGGACCTTAAAACGTGGTCATTTACCAAAATCTTGATATGCGATCCCTATACCTCCCTTACCAAGGGTAGCGGGAGGAAAAAAGGATGTGGGTAAAGAAAACAACGATTATTTTAATAAGTAAAATTGTAAATGTACTCAAATTTAATTCTCATATGCCACTGTCAATAGTGTCAACAAAAAGAAGTAAATTTATGTATCAGTCTTACCAATTTCAAGTAATTTTTTTAATTCCCAACTGAATTAGTTATTTTTGATCACTCACATACCTATATCAAATTTCATTATTTCATATACGTGTAGCAGTTATCATTTTCTAATGTTATTTGTAGATTTATTAGCATTAACCATTTTTACAGCATTTGTTCACTTCCTATATAGCATTTTATCACATCCAAAATGTTATTAGAAATTAATGAAAACTGCATTTAAAATTTTGATTAACGGTATGTTAATGGCAAAACAATTGATTGGGTTTGAATTATAAATTGTCACGTAAAAACAATAATTGTGCGTGGTAAATTAAATTGTGTAGGTACATTAGTCTTTCTCCAAAAGACAACAACTCGTATTTAGGAGTTGTAATAAAATCGGTAACAATTTTTCAAATAATTTTATTTAAAAACTATCAAATTAAAAGCCTAATAATCAAAGGTTTATTTTGGATAAATTTTAACAGAATAGTATCAATAATTTTACTGTTTCAACATTTTATTTTGTCTGAAATTCATTCAAGTTCAATTTTACTGTTATATTTAATTTTTAGTAAGAGTTGTAGGCGAGCCTTAAGGCCTCCGATTCCATAATAAAATTCATAGTCATCCTAGTAGCAGATGATGTTACAAATTTAGAATAAATTTTGCAATTTTTCTTATACATATTTGTGGACCATTACAAAATCTTGTTTGCAATACATTACGAAAACGTGATTCTGAGACTTTATGAAATTCTCACGCTCGCTGCCTTTTTTCGAGACACCTACATTCGTTTTAGTACCTCTAATTTCTCGCACTTGTTTTAAAATAGTTATTTTTTGCATTTGGTGTGATCGGTTGAGCTGCGGATAGCGAAAATTCAATTTCAATAGAAATCAAGCCCACTGCACCATTAAAAGCCTGTGAGGTGACGCCTGGTAAACGCCCTCAGTGATACAAATATTTCATCATTACCGAAATCTGCAAATGGAAGTAGATTGACACACTCAGAATTCATTTATTTAGTTTCAGTTATATTATTGTAGAATATGTCTAGTTATTATTCATATGAATAACAGAATATAATGTTCTTCGCCACACCTTTTGGCATAATAGTGACACCAAATTTTATATCCTCTTCAATAACTTGTCGTCACCTCAGTGGCGTATCGTATGAAATTTCTCCGCGTTGTGAAAGTGCCCCCTGTGGTTACGACCCGCATTTGACCTCCGACCCGCCCGCTTCGACCCCAGAGAAGTTCTATGTCTTCAGCTCGGTCTCTGTTACAGTTTCTCTTACACTTCTGTTTCTGATTTATTTTTATTGATCTTTGGTCGATTGTTTCGTGTAGTTATGGCAACGAAACGTGTTGGTTATTGGTTTAATATTTAAAATCGTGCGATTTGATGATGTTAAACATGAGTGTTAGAATTTATTAGGTGGTTACAAGACCATAAGGTTCAAGGAAATGAATAAAGTATTTTCATATTTGTAGGTGGTAGTTGTAGGTGATCTAGTTTTAAATCATAAAAATATTTTTTGTCTTGTTAGATGATTATAATGGCTGCCAGAGTAGCTATAAATTTTCTTTTATTATTAAATGTTTATGATGTAACTAAATATATATCTTGACACATCATTTACTCGTATTGGGTGGTAGCACGAGCGTGGTTCTAACACCCGTGTCAACTAGAACCATGTGAAACACTATTTTTATAGTACTAGGTACTCGCCATAAATTATAAGTACCTAAATTGTTGTTGAACATGGCCTAGTGTTATATATAATTTATCTAAATTAATGGATGAATTTAGAAAAATTCTCTATCGAATATCGAATGAGATAACTACAACTTTCATTTGGATAATTTTTTGCTATACCTAATAATAAGAAAAATAATCGAGGTGTCCCATTTTTGTGAAACATCCTGTACAGGATGATTCATCGGTATGTTCTTTAACAAAACGATTATTTTAAATACTATGGAAAAAAATTCAAACCAAGTTTATTTTAAATCATAATAAATGTACAGTATAAGTTTTTCTACAAGGTGTTCCATTTTTACGCAATGGTATGTATCTTTATATTTTCAAATGGAATACCCTATATAAATAAATAAATAAATATATCATCACGGCTTATTACCCATTGCTGAGTGTGCCAATCTGCTTTGTACCGAATACCCTATATATTTATTCAAATTTAAAAACTACATGAAATTTACTATCCAATAGTATAAAAACAATCATATGTTATACGAGTATTATTATTATTAAAAAATACAATGGCGAATGATTTAAATATTTCATATTTATTAAGTACAGAGTACAGAGGGTTTTTGCATTTCGTTATTTTACATTACACCAGAATAAGTCTAATGCAAAACATATTACAAAGCCTTCTGCATTCAATAAAAATATAATGTTTTTCTATTTCGGTGTTTTTATAGATCTATTAGCGCATTGTTTGATACAATTTATTAATATATGCAATATAGACAAAATTTGCAAATGTAAAATATTAATTGTTTAACAGAAGGCGCTACCGACATAGCTAACAAAAAAATCTGATGCGGCCAGCACAGAACCTCTCTCCAGATATTTTACCTGGTTGTACGCATAAAACGAAAAATATTTTTAAATACAAATACATATATTCATGTCTCACTACAAAATAATTCTCACATATATTTACAAAATCTATGGGATATTTTAATATAAATTATGTACAAACATACATTTTCTTTATATTCAATATCCTGAAATTTTCTTTTTCTACTTTTCTTTTCTTTTTCTTTATATTCGTCTTTTTTTCGCAAATTCCTTTTATATTCTTTTTTACGTATATTCTTTTGCGTTGTTGACTTTTTTATTTTCATAATCTTCATAAGATTGTACAAATATTTTTGACAGTGGCATACAAATATTTTTGACAGTGACATTTATGTGTCAATTACAAACATTTGAATTTCTTGCCTTGTAGTAGTTTGATCTGAGAATTTTTACATCAAATTATTTTATATGCATTTCTTTATCTCTAAATCTATAAAAGGTATAATAATGAATTTATATTTATCGAATAAAGAATTTAACGTCCTTTAATATAAGTATTTACATAAATTTTCGATAAA
The DNA here is from genome assembly GCA_963082715.1 of Harpalus rubripes. Taxonomy (NCBI): domain Eukaryota; kingdom Metazoa; phylum Arthropoda; class Insecta; order Coleoptera; family Carabidae; genus Harpalus; species Harpalus rubripes. Next base: position 22,058,839 of record OY720457.1, read on the forward strand.
TAATATTTAGATGATTTTTTCTTGTAACTACTAAGTCCGGTTGTCCAATTGTTACCAAAACATAATCAACTCTTCCCATTATTGTTAGATTGAGGAATCCGTAGTTTAAAATGTCTTAAGTCTTATAGTATTTGAGAAATCGTGAATCCAATATCCATACATCCACACACACATCCACACACACATCCACACACACATACGGACATCATCGTAAAAATGTTATAATCGGATTCTAGGGACCTTAAAACGTGTTTATTCATTAAAATCTGGATATGCGATTTTTAGTAGCGAGAGATAAAAACACTCATATTTTTGACAAGTCACATTTTTTAAATGTCATTGTTAAATAACCTCAATAGAAAACGTAGTATGCCTGTTAATGATTGCCGTGTGATACTTGTTTTTTAATGTACTATTTAATGATTCCCTACTATATTTTTTAATAATGTAAGATATGATTGTGTTTATACTATTGGATACTCACGTATTTTTCAAATTTTAATAAATATATAGAATATTCTATTTGAAAATAATAAAGTTACATACCATTGCGTAAAAATGGAACACTTGTAGGAAAAACCTATACTGCAGATTTATAGACATTTTAATTTCAAATAAACTTCGTTTGAATTTTTTTCCCTAATATAAAATAATCGAGATTGAGTTATTAATAAAGATGTCTGCTGATCTAAGATTATGATTATAATGTTTTTAATTCTAAACTATTAATTTGTTTAATGCAGTGAAAGATTTGTGCCCAGTTAAAGGTAAAGAAAATTGTACGAGTAATTTATTTAGGGCTTCTACATAAGTGAAATTTATTACGGAAACAACACAATGTGGTTGTTGTGTTAAACTAGACTTCTATACTATACCTTCTAAACAATAAAAGTAATATCAGCTGTTCATATTGGTGCAATTCTGCATTACATTGGGATTTTAAGAATTTCCTCGTTGATTACTTTTATTTTCAGTAAGAAAGATCGATCATACTATCAAAATTTCTTATCAGTTTAATATAACTGAAACAAGATGAAGCAGCGTTTCAAGAATACATTAATATTCCCCTCATTAATCGTATCTTCGGCTGCAATGCATGCCGACTTGATAAATACATATTAAAAGAGATATTTATCAAAAGAGTCAACAATAATTATATTTCTGAACAGCTTCAATGACTTTATAATTTATTTCGTAAAATGTTTTCAATAACAAGTTGAGGCGCCTGCTACTAATTTCCATAATATTACAATTAATCTGACGTTAGAATCAACCGAAAAAATTAATAAGCGCGAACCACTCCTTGAAAACTTTGCAAAATGAGAAAAAGAAACATTGGACTTTTTGCATAATCCCAAATATGAATAATGAGTATTAATTTTACGCTACATTTAAAGTAGAATATTGGAATGTTGCCTAAGAACAGTAATAAACATAACTTAAAGAATTATTTATTTATTTGTTTATTTTTACATATTGAAAATATTTGAACTATAAGAAATGTAAAAAAGTAATTTCCTCTTTTTTCTAATGCTAACTAAAGGTTATATGTAATTTAATATTCTATTCTGAAACAATACAGATTTTGAGAATTATGACAGATGAAACAATAAGATTTATTCATCACTTTTTACAAATTAACTTTTGCTTTTCTGTGGAATATTTGAAATAGAAGCTACATATATTTGCGTTGTCAATTTGTCTAATTTTTTTTTCTTATCTCAGTAATAAACTGGCGATTGCTTTCTTGTACGAGAAAAAGTATTCTAAAAAAATATTTGTTTCAAATAATCGAAATCTGTTTTTCCTAACACGGTATATAAGTAATAATTTAAGGAGTGTAACGAACCGAACATGGGATCACGGAAATCTAAGAAATATTGTCGTACCCAACGATCACAAATACACTAGATATAACTTCAAAGCATTTGTTTTATTTTCGGCTGGACAGAAAGAGACAACTAAGGATAGAGATATTATGTTAAGTCTCCTCACGGAGTATTCGCCAGATGTAACTGCTTGTTCTATTAACATGAACTGTGCTATATTTGAAACATTTGAATTATTATTAACGAAAAGCAATTATCAAATGTATGAAACAAATTGATATTGGTATTAGGAAGGATAAAAAGAATTGTATATAATTATTTATATTATTCTATTGATTTTTATGGGGTCTCGTGACCGCGTGCCTGAGTGTCAGGTCGCGAATCTGGGGAACCGGGTTCGATCCCGACCGACGCCAAATATTTCGAATTTTAAATGGCACAAAATTGATCCCTGTGGTGTACTCTCCACACCAGCAATGAGTGCCCGTGAGGTGACGCCTGGTAGACGCCCGCACGGTACAAATATGTAATCATCATTACCGAAATCTGCGTACAAAGCAGATTGGCACACCCAGCAATGGGTAATATGCCGTGATGATATATTTATTTATCTATTGATTTTTAAACAATATTGTTTTTGTGTACAGGGTGTCTCATTTTCGATGTTTTTTAAGGTATCTCTGGTAATATTAATGATAGGACAAAACCGTTTGCACATTATAGGGTCAACTTTTCCAGAAAAGAATAGTCATCACAGGGATTTTCAATCTTCTTTTGTTTCTGAGCTACAGGCAAAAACTCGTTTTTCGCTCATCTTATTTATTATGATAGTTAGAGAAAAATTGTTTTTTCAAAATTTTTACTGTTTTTTATTTAGAATAAAATGGCGTAATTAGATTTTTTGAGACCATAGTAATTCTCGAGATATAACATTATAAACTTATGATTTTTTAAATGGGAACCTATATTGAAAATAGTCTTCTCTTTTTGCTTAATTTATAAGCTTTTCAGTGATATATAACAAGTCTACATTCTTTTGTTTTAAACATTAATAAGAGACGAATTATTAATTTATTGAGGTGAAAATATTGGAAATTATTAAGAAACAAATGAAAAAAATCTATTACAGATCATCATTTGTTTATTTTGATTTTATATCTCTTAATTATGTTCTCAAAATTATTCTTAACCAATTATTTTCGGGTTATTTTAATTACTATTTATCGACGTTACAGTTGGCTTTAACACAATCCGAGAAAAATGGTTTAATATGCTTTTGAAGTAAATAAATTGAAAAAATGAGTAAAACTGAAACAAATACTATTAGAAATATGCAAATGATGATCTGGAATAGATTTTTTCATTTGTTTCTTATTAATTTCCAATATTTTTACCCCAATAAATTAATAATTCGTCTTTTATTAATGTTTAAAACAAAAGAATGTAGACTTGTTATATATCATTGAAAAGCTTATAAAATAAGCAAAAAGACGAGGCTATTTTTAACATAGGTTCCTATTTAAAAAATCATAAGTTTGTGTTATATCTCGAGAATTATTAAGTTTTCAAAAAATCTAATTACGCCATTTTTTTCTATTTAAAAAACGCTAAAATTTTTGTAAAAACATTTTTTCTCTAACTATCATAATAAATAAGATATGATATATTTTCAAAATGAGCGAAAAACGAGTTTTTGCCTGTAGCTCAGAAACAAAAGAAGATCGAAAATTCCTGTGGTGACTATTAAACATTTCTGGAAAAGTTGACCCTGGAATGTGCAAATGGTTTTGCTCTATCATTAATATTACCCGAGATACCTTAAAAAAACATCGAAAATGAGAGCCTGTACATGCTTATTATTTTTTTCTAAATTTATTTTTGTGGTGGATCCGGATTTTGAAATAAAAGTCTAAAATTAAATTGATCATTTGAATGTCATGATTATTTAATGGATCCTGGTCCAGGATATGGTTATGTATATAGGTATTTATGTATAAGCATATATGAGCTGAACCGGACACGTTTGTAATTTAAGACGTATAATATTTATCATTTAAAAACCTTGCACAAATTACTATACATCCCCTACCTGTTTTCGAATTTGGGGTATAAACATCTGTTCTTCCACCCACGAACGTACCCTTAACCGGAAGTCCTTTCCGATACGGAACACGTGCTCATTTCGCGAACGATTTCGTACCTGTTATCTAATACCGCTAGGCGTGACGATAGCAACAATAATGCTATTTTGAACTCTATTCGCACATTACATATAGCTTTAGTAAACACCAGCTTCACAGATGGTAGTAGTGAATTATGGCAACTGTGGCAACGATCGCCAAATGTTCTTGATTATGTTATTAGCGTGATAAATGAAGAGAGGTTAAGTGATTCTGTGGATAAGGATAATTTGCTAGATTTGTTTTTAATGCTATGGTAGTGTTGACATCTTTGTTTGTTTCTTTGTTATGTATTATGTTGTGTGTTTTATTAATAAAAGATTAAGTTGTAAAATCCACATAAAGCCAAATATGGCAAATAACAGCCCATAAATACTTTCACATGTTGTGAAGGAATAAATTGGGAACACGGAATATGTATAATGATGAATAATTATATAACAAAACACAATCGTAATGTGAAATTTTGCGGAATAAGTATTATCAATAGAATTTAGAAATTGACATTATATTCTTCATTTCATTTTTCAAATTTGAACATAATATATGGTATTTCTTATACTTTTTTTTACAATTTCCTTGTAAAATAGTTTTGGTAGGTACCTAATATCTTTAACGCAATTGCGTATCGCAATGACCTTCATTTCGATAAGCAATTTTTTGTTTTAGACGATTGGTACTAGATGTCGTTTCTTTAACCCACTTTTACCTAATTTATTTTTAGTTAATTGACAATTCATTTTAATAATATAATGTTGAAATTATTATTTTTTTTTTATTTAGGGAAGATTATTTACATGAAAATGTACAAATGGTTACTTATATAATCCCCAATTGAGTAAGTAAATGTTATTGTAGAAAGCGCAAAATATAAAAAGTAGTATAAAGAACTCATTTTATAAGACTTTCTTTCGCACTTGTCAATTAGAAAACTCGCTACCGCTCGTTTTCTAAATTTTGACGCGTGCGAAAAAAACATGTCTTATAAAACACGTTCTTTAATATACTTTTATAGAAGATATCCAACAACCAAACTAAATAAAATGTTTTAATAAAAGCAAATTAATTTAAGTTATTTAATACACCTTTTCTATTCTTAAATTAACACCATTATGAGTGATGTACATGTACAATATCATATTTCAATTTTCTGCAACATTTACCAAGGTGATAATAAAACAATTGGACCGTCAAATTTGTATGAATATACCGGACAGACAACTGGGAGATGAGGATCAACTGGACGATAACCAAGTCGGCACTGGACATCCAGACGATAAAATAGCAGATCAATAATTTTACAAAGTACAAAAATGCAATAGGAAAAAAGTTTTTTTTTCAGAAATCCTTTGGTCAAAATACCTCTTCTCTATTCTTGTTAATTGGATGTGAAAATGAAAAAAAATATTTATACATTATTATTGATATGTTTTTTTATTATAATTTCAGATGCTATTGTGAACATAGGCATGTTTCACGAAATTGTAAGACTATTTTTAACTCGCGCTGCCCTTGGTAAGGAAGGTAGGGATCGTGCTAAAAATCGCATATCGAGATTTTGGTAAATGAACACGTTTTAAGGTCCCTAGAATCCAATTTTAACATTTTCACGATGATGTGAGTATGTGTGTATGTGTGTATACCGTGTTCTATTTAAGCCATTCAGTATTACAGAGCATAAGGAATAGTTTTGACCTCTCTAATTGGCTGAAATTGAAGACAAGAGACAAGTTTACCCAATGTAATTTTGGCTACTTCAAGTTTGCGCTGTTGCCAGCTCCATCTACTAAATGACTTAAATGGAACAGAGTATATGTGAGTATGTGTGTATGTGTGGATCCTCCACTCTAACTCAAATATTATCATTCAGAAATTTTTTAAACCTTATAATTCGAACTTTTTCTGTAATGAAAACAGCCCATTAGATTTTGGTGAAATCAGATAACCGGAAATGGCACTTTACTAGAATCTCAAAATATTTTTCTTTGAAAAATACCTTTAAATGATATTTTTTCGAGATTAATGTTATTATAAAAATTATAGATTATTAAATTTTCTATAGATTTGCATTAATACTTTTTCTATATATTTTATGGATAAATTTATAAAATTATCTATAATTTAAATCCCAGAGCCTATGCTTTAGACGAACAAAACGCAGTTATTCAAATATATGTAACTGACAGATAAATGTCACATCATATTAGTACCGTGTTAAAAAGAAAAAATCTGGTGTGGCCAGCACAATACCTCCCGCCATTTACAGCCCGAGTCACAAAAAAGATTAACCATTATGCCACCGGAGCTATAATAAAATTAAAATTAAATTTTAAATACCGGGATGGAATAGAATTAACTAATCCAGAAATGAGGATTAGCTTAAACATTTTTGTGAATCGTTAATTTTTATTAAACTAAATACTTACCTACATATTTACTTATGCTGGAAACTGTATTGAATTCCTTTTCTATTGTCTATTTACTTTTTCTTTTTACCAATATTATTTTGAAATGATTAGTTCTTTGATAGTGACATTTATCTGTCTGTTACATACATTTGAACTGCGTTTTGTTTGTTGAAAGCGTAGGCTCTGGGATTTAAATTATAGAGAATTTTATATATTTATCCATAGAATATATAGAAAAAGTATTAATGCAAATCGATAGAACATTTAATAATCTTTAATTTTTATAATAACATAATAACATTAATCTCGAAAAAATAACATTTAAAGGTATTTTTCGAAGAAAAACTAGTTTGAGCTTCTAGTAAAGTGCCATTTCCGGTTATCCGATTTTCGCCAAAATCTAATGGGCTCTTTCCATTACAGAAAAAGTTCGAAATACTCGGTTTCAAAATTTTGTGATTAATAATATTTGAGTTAGAGTGGAGGATCCATACACACATACACACAGACATCATCGTGAAAATGTTAAAATCGGATTCTGGACGTTAAGACGTAGTCATTTACCAAAATCTCGATATGCGATTTTTAGCACGATCCCTATACCTCCCTTACCAAGGGTAGCGGGAGGTAAAAAGTAAGTAGAGCAATAGAAAAGGAATTCAATACAGATCCAGCATAAGTACATATGTAGGTATGTATATAGATTAATAAAAATTAACGATTCACAAAAATGTTTAAGCTAATCCTCATTTTTGAATTATTGAATTCTATTCTATCCCGGTATTTAAAATTTAATCTTCATTTTACTATAGCTCCGGTGGCTCAATGGTTAGAGCAACGCCTCATGTCATGAGTGCTCTCGGGGCTCTGGGTTCGAATCCCACTAAGGCATGGGTGTGTGCGAATGTGAACCCATACTCTGTAATTGGGATTTAATCCTATTGAGGGATTTAAAAAAAGGTAGTTACTTGGATTAGATTAGACTATATTTTAAGAAATAAACTGTAAATATTACAATAAAATTCGCTAATCCAAGATTAACTTAATATTTTTTGTGACTCGGGCTGTAAATAGCGGGAGGTATTGTGTTGGCCACACCAGATTTTTTTATTCATTATCCTTCATGTATGATATGATCCGTAGAATAAAAAATAAATGGATGACTTTTTCGGGGGAAATTAATTCTTTGAAAATAAAGTAAATAATAATACCGCGAATAATACTGATATACGTTTGTATGTATGTAATACACTGAATAAATAAATTCTTACATTTAAGTGATATTTTCCAATTAAAACCTATATTGTTTATCTGAAGTTATATATTGTTTGCATTTATGAATTACTGTAACGGTTTATTATCATCGTAAAACTTAAAACTTTTTTGGAAGTACCTACCTACGCCTCATCAAAATCTCAATTTTTTATTATCAAATTTGAGCAATAAAAATTATCATCTTTACAAGGTAGTAAAACCAAATAATCACCTGTTTAAGATTTGAAGAATGTTTGAATAAAAATTACAACATATTTAAATAGTTGATTTGCATAACACTTTTCAAAACCAGATTCCTTATATAACTTTAACACTTCACGCTAGCTTAATTGCATCTACTTAACCTTTGACGTAAAAATAACTTTACTAAATCTTTTCTATGTCGGAAATCACATGTAGGTTTCAGTTTTAAGTACAAACATTACGACTTGATATCAGCTTAGATGGGATAATTTCATTGAAACCGCTTTTTAGGAGATATAAAACGGTAGTCAGGCTTAATTGCCGTTATCAGCTGAGAGAAGTGTGGGTGGGGTGAATTATCGATTAAAAAATTTATGGGGCTATAATTCATTCTAATACAAACATCACACAACTCAAATGTGATGATTGTAAAAAATTGTTACTTTAAAAATCTCAGAGGTCCTCAAAGTATCTTTATTGATAGTACGTTTCTTTCAAATAATTTAAACATTTAAATGTAGTACTTTGTAGATGGTCATTTATATTAATATTTTTTTATGTATTTTTAAACACCAGTCCGAATTTATATTTAAAAATTATAACACTTACCCCCGGTATTATCAACAGACATTTAATTTTAAATTAGCATTTAACGAACAAAAGCATGTCGAAATGATATGTTATACGAGATTTATAATATTGCATTTTTGACAAATGCGCATTTAAAATTAAATGTCTGTTATATATCCTGATTGAGTCTGGAGATATGTGCCAAACTTTGGAAGTATATACTACACTTAACTATAAATTTTCAAAGATGTATCGATGAATGATGGCTCTCCAGACAATTTTTTAACTCGTTTACCAACAACTTGTGTTTCTCTATCGAGTTCATTTTCATGTTCCTTTATGGGAGCCACAAAATTCAAAATACAACAGGCAATGGCCAATAAAAGCGCTTCTAAGGAGGAGCTTTCTCATAAGAATTTAATGTAAAAGCGCGTTCCATAAATGTGCTTTTATTATAAAACTGCGCTCGTAATACGGGCCAATAAATTTGTGAATTTTGATTATTTGCATTTGTTTTGTGCACGTTACTTTTCAAACAACCGTCTAATGGTGCTAATTGATATGTGGCATTGTTTATAACTATATAATTAGTAATGTACTCCCGAAGTTTTGTACTTTTTTCTCTTGACTCACCTTGTAAGTAAAGTAGAGTAACTTTCTAAATCGTAGAATTCACGAACCTCCCTGAGATTTGAACCCAGTAAGGTCCATGAATTTTTCACAATTTTTTACTTCGTTAACTTAAAATTCTCTATGGTCTGTAAAGCCTATTTCTCTGACTTAAACATTAATATTCGTCCCCAAATAATTCTTATTAAAGTAACTATCCTTAACATTTTTGAAATTAATTGTACTACAATACGAAAATTCTGCATACCTATTACAAAAATCTGATGTGGCCAGCACATAACCTCTCGCCAGATATCTTACCTGGTTGTACGCATAAAATAAAAAATATTTTTAAATACAAAAACATCCTATTCATGTCTCACTACAAAATAATTCTCACATATATTTGCAAAATCTATGGGATATTTTAATATAAATTATGTACAATACATACATTTTCTTTATATATCTTGAAATTTTCTTTTTCTACTTTTCTTTTCTTTTTCTTTATGTTCGTCATTTTTTCGCTAATGTCTTTCATATTCTTTTTTACGTATATTCTTTTGCGTTGTTGACTTTTTTTATTTTTATAATCTTCATAATGATGTACAAATATTTTTGACAGTAACATTTATGCCTTGAAGTAGTTTGATCTGAGAATTTCACATCAAATTATTTTATATGCATTTCTTTATCTCTAAATCTATAGAAGATTTAATAATGTATTTATATTTATCGAATAAAGAATTTAACGTTCTTTAACATGTGTTTACATAAATTTTCGATAAATAATATTTAGATGATTATTTTCTTGTAACTACTACTTCCGGTTGTCCAATTGTTACCAAAACTTAATCAACTCTTCCCATTATTGTTAGATTGAGGAATCCGTAGTTTAAATTTCTTTAGTCTTATAGTATTTGAGAAATCGTGGATCCAACATCCACACACACATCCACACACACATACGGGCATCATCGTAAAAATGTTATAATCGGATTCTAGGGACCTTAAAACGTGCTTATTCACTAAAATCTGGATATGCGATTTTTAACATGAAACCAATACCTCTCTTAGCGAGAGGTAAAACTTTTATCTGTTTATTTTTAGTAGTTTCATGACATCCATCATACATAAATATTTTATAGTATTGTTTATTAGATAAATAGATAATAAAAAAATTCCATATTTAAAATAAATGACACTATGTGAATGTTTATATTTTTTTGGTATGTGCTTTTTCCAAATGTTTATGGAAAAGAGAATTGTTAAATCATTAAAAATATGTCTAAATATCATGATACCACGACTATTTGCTTTTGATATAGATTTGATAATGAAATTGTTTCACGTATTTGCCGGCTTTATACCCACTATTCAAAAAATGCTGGCAAGAACGGATTCCAATTAACTGGAAGGAAGGACCGATAATTAACTTACCTAAGGAAGAAAAACTCGAAGACTGCACCAACTGGAGGGGCATAACACTTTTAAATGCTGTAAACAAAATCATGACCCAAATACTATTTCTCAGAAATTCCGACAAACTCGAACCCAGACTTCGGAACGAGCAAAATGGCTTTCGTCCTCATAGATCATGCATTGATCACATCAATGCCTTAAGATTAATAATTGAACAATCTTGCGAGTGGCAGGCCCCGCTCTATCTGATCTTTATAGACTTCAAAAGAGCCTTCGACAGTATCGATCATAAGCCAGTGTGGAAGATCTTGCAACTAATAGGGGTTCCACAGAAAATTTGCAATCTTATTAAAGAACTCTATAATGAATCTACTTGGCAAGTATTTCACAACGGTAAAACGACAGAGAAAATAGCAGTTAAAAAGGGTGTCAAACAAGGTTGCGTACTATAACCCCTCTTATTTAACATCGTTCTGGATTGGATTATTCGTAAAGTCAACAATCAAAATAGGGGTATTCGCTGGGACCTACAACACTTCCTAGAAGATATTGACTACGCTGACGATATTTGCCTCTTCTCTCACACCTATCAGGACATGGAGCAGAAACTTGCTCGCCTCGTTCACGAAGCAAAACAAATTGGTCTAGAAGTCAATGTCCAGAAAACAAAATGTCTAAGAATAGGCACTGCCAACGTATCCGTTTTTCGCATACACAACGAACCAGTGGAAAATGTGGAAGAATTCTGCTATCTGGGTAGCATCGCGACTGCAAGTGGAGGTGCCGAAGCAGACGTAAACAATAGAATTAAAAAAGCTACCCAAGCTTTCGGGATGCTCAGAAGTATCTGGTACTCTCGAATTCTTTCCACGCGCACCAAAGTCAGAATCTTTAACGCCAATGTTAAAGCAGTCTTACTGTACGCCAGTGAAACGTGGAAAGTCACTCGCTCAATTGCTCAGAAATTGCAAACTTTTAAAAGTCTAAGAAGAATCTTACGCATAAATTGGTTTGACCACGTCACAAACAACGAAGTACTAGCGCGAAGTAATCTGCAAGACATCAACACTGAAATTAAACGAAGAATGTGGAAATGGATCGGCCATGTACTAAAACGGGGTCCAAAAAATATTGCAAAAAAATCCCTTGACTGGAACCCTCAAGGATGCAGAAAAAGAGGCCGGCCGAAGATCACATGGAGAAGGTCAATACTTAAGGAACATGAACACACGAGGAAATGATGGAAACAAGCCAAGCAGATCGCTCAGGACAGATCAAAATGGAATTCCTTTGTGGAGGCCCTATGCTCCAACTAGGAGATTACGGACGAATGGAAGTCTAACTAAAGTCATGCATACATGCAACTCTGTACACATATTTTAGTTTTATTTAAAGTAAATCAGTTTAAAATACGTGAATACAATATAAATATTTATTTTAGAAAAATATTTTAATTTATTTTCACTTATTTACAATCTGTAAATGTCTCTATTGATCCTGAATATTTTTAGCACAACATATATTTTACACAACACTTATTCCATGCAAATCATTATCTGTATGAAATAGTAATACACACAATCACGAATCAAAATTAATTCAATTTCTATAGTAATTTGACTTTACTGAATTTAAAAATTTTAGACACAAGTACAAATGACAACTATAGTGACAGATAATTACCGATATTATAACACTACTTACGCCACCCCGTAGGTGAAATCTAGCTATGAATGCAGTCCCACTACCCATAATACTTTCTGCTGTCTGGGTACCACATTATAATGAAAGCCGGTAACCTTAAAATAAAATAAAAATCTTCTTTTCGAAACATACTATAAAATGTAAATATTGTACTCGTATAATCACACATTGCTAAGTCATGCAAATAAAATTTATCGAGAAACAGGTGCATTTTATTACCACTTACTCTATATAGGTGCTGGATACAATATTACATAAAAAATAGGTAGCTAATTGCAAAAACGCAAAACATGAAATTGAATAAACAATAATTTATGTCAATTATTTATGGTCTCAAAATTCATATATCATGATAGAGTGCATTTGTTTGGCCAATAAAACATTTGTTTATGATCTAAAGTATTTGTTTAGCTTAGTAGATCAGTTGAATAATTTATCTAATATTAACGTCAGGCACCGTAATTGATAGTAAATATAGGAAATTTACTGCAGTATAAATGTGGAATAAGCACACGACGCAAAGACATTTGAACGGCACTAACAATGCAAATTTTACCGCAATCGTTCGATTTTATGGACAATAAATTCAAACTTCGGGTGCACAAAAATTTCACCAACGAATAAAACACTCAAGGACGGTGCTGTAGACTGCGATTGTGAAGTGAAGCAAGCCAGTAAAAGGAAGATTCATGACAGAAGAATAACTACAAATAAATAAATCATTAGGTACTCAATTTTGACAGTGAAAAACTTATTCAATTTTTGTTAAATTCTATTAGTTTGTATTTTAAAAGATTGTTGTATTCTAATTATGTTTTGCATTTTAATTAACAAATGGAGTATTCTCATATGACTATTTCACTCATAAATTTATAAACCAATCCAAATTCAGGATTCTACCTAGTTACAAAGTTTCATTTCGATAAATTCCAACGACTAGTTTTTAACCAATCATGATGCAAAACACTTGAAAATTCAACCAATGGGAACAGTATTATACTAATAAAACTCCGTTACCCCGATAAATTTCCGCTAGCAAGTAAATAAACAGTTGCTATTATTTATAACTGTCAGTGTGAAAGTTAATTAATATTTTAGTTTAAAAATAAAATAATAATTAAATGGTTTCATTTTGCGTTGTATTTGGAATTTATCTCATCAAATACCACACGACCTCTCTGATTTTCTCAGATAAACTTTTATTTTTAAGCACTCAAGCTAACTGACATTAGGTAAAATCCCTCCTCTTTCGAGGTCGGGATTTCTCATGCAGTTTGCTTTCGTGTTTGTTGCTAGGTAAAAAAGTTCGAGTAAAATACAAATTTATCGATAAAATCAGGATGTCTTGTGATATTACATCTGACAAAACACCGTCACGAAAATTTTTCGTACCCTTTTACAAGTAAGTGAGTTTTGATAAGCGAAATTTTTTGACGATTTATGAGAGCCTAGAAGCCAAGGAACACTAGGAGAAATCACTTATGTACCCAGCCCTGATACCGTGCAGCGCCAAAAAATGGAATAGGATCGTATTAATTTATGGCACTATCGGTTAGGTAGAATTCGAAATAACCGTTTATCCAATTTACGTGCGCGTTTTGATCACAGTCACCTGCAAGGCTGATTGTACATGTTCGTATTCATAACTTGTTAGCTGTCAATGAAGAACTTTAAAAATATATTTTTTTAATTGCTCTCAATTTTTTAACTCCTTTCGGAAGGAAGTTATTAATTTAAAATTTTGTGAAGTATAATTTACGTTTTAATTACTAACATGCAATATTTTTTTATTCGTTTGCAGATATCATACAAATGCTGTTTGAAATCATGCCTTTTTTGAAGAAAACAGTACCCCTTCCGAACCCAAGAAAGTGTGAAAATCAACTGCAGACATGTATTGTACATACAAGCCGATTTGAAGGTACCAAACCAAGAAATTCGGAAGAACTTCAACTTCGTCCTATAAATATACTGCTGCGCCATATCTCTCAGATACTACATACTGGAAACTTACAAGATCACCAATAATGTTGTTTCCGTTATTTTTGTATGATAATTCTAAACAAACTGCTAAGTCCTTTAAAAGCAATTTTTTAAGAGTTATGTGAAAGAATTGATAAAAAGGTTAATCTATAAGATACTACGAATCGAATATGCTCGTAATAAAATATAAACCATAAAAAGTAAATAATTTATTTGAAATAGAGAAACCTTGCTTTTAATGAACTTAATGTAGGGGATATTTTGTAATTACTATGCATTATTTTGTATTTACAAATATTAGAATAATTCTGTACGTAGGTACTGTATTAAAGTTTATATAAATATACTGTCACATCCTTAAATATTTTGTATTCATTTTAAAAATTAAATTTTCTATTTTATAAGTATAAAATATGAACAACAGCGTTCTGAAAGGGTATTGCGGAATCGGATCAAACGAATCCCTGTTACCATGGTTGCTACAATGGTCGTGGTATCCTAGCATTGAATACTTACTCCATTTGTATCCTCCTTGCTACAAGCATATTGTTTACATATCTGTCAAAGTGTGTATATTTTCAGTGTTTCAGTTTTTATTAAAAACGAGTCCATTGGGACAGGAATCTGTTCAAGAACGTTGAAAAAGCAATCTTAAATATAACACCTCAAAACAAAGTACAATTAGAAAAAAATTTATCCAGAAAAAAACTATAAATTATTACCTGATAGTCATCCGAATACCATTCGTGGTTATATTTTATCCTGGAAAAATTTTCCAATTGCTTTACTCGATCTTGTTGCTAATTTATCTCGTGACATTGATCAAAAATCACTTGTTGGACAACTCGTGAATTTTTTTGTCAATGCCTCTCAATAAATTGCTAGGCAACCAGCTTTTGTAAACAATTTGAAAAATTTTCCGGAAAAAATTTACCACACACACAGACATTGTAAAAATAGTAAATCGTGTTGTGGGACCCTAATTCGTGCTTATTCACTGAAAACTCACTATCGAATTTTTGGACCGATAACACTACCTCCCTTACCTACGGTATGACGGGAGGTAAAAATGAAACATATAAGTTGGCAATACGCTATTTTCGTGCAATAGGTTGCGGCTAAGTGCTGCTGGTGCAATTTTCATATAACACTTCGCAATATTGCCGCTATTAATTGCAAGTTGTAATTTCATACGCAACTGTTGCCCAATGTAAAACAGTCAATAAGTTGATTAGTTTATTGTTGAATTTATTTAAGTGTAATTTACACTTTAGTATTTGTATTTTATAATTTTGTAAGTGTGATTTACACTTTGTATGCATTTTTACAGTAGCCCGTCAGCGTTTCTGAAGAATTATCCGGCACCATAGCCTAAAAATAACTCATATTTTGTGAGTTAAAAGGCGGGCTGGGGTCCAAACGAACCCTTCACGCACAAATTTTTTTTTTTTAATATACAGTACTTTAAATTGAATATTGCAGGTAGGTATATAATACATAGTAAACTATAGTTATTTAAGTATTAAAGTCAGTAAGTGCTTCCTACCGGTTGAAGAAACATCCTATACCGGTAGAAAAGCACTTACTGACCACAATGCTTATTACGTTGCACGATCGACACACACAATTTTAAGAAAATATTTGAAAATGATTTTCACGTATTAAAAAGTTTTAGTTGTCATTTTTAAAGTAAGCTTTGATCTTTGTTTTTTACTTACTGACTCCGCCTCCTGGTCGGTAAGTAATACACATCACTTCGATCGATCAGTAATTTATAAATAAAACCTACTCTTTTGGAAACCCTATCGGTAAACCATAAAAAAGCCCGATCGTGCAAATATATTAACATAAAATAAAAGAAATTTCAAATATTAAAAATTTAAAAAACGGACCCCAGTCTAAGAGTTAAATAATTATAGGTTAAAATTTAACAAGTTAGTTATAAGCTCTTTTTATGAGTATCATGACACGCTTCTTTTTATTTTTTGAATAAGTTACTTTAGTTACAAATCAGTGTTGAATTTTACGCACTGATTTGAACTGACACGATTTAAATAGTTCTTAACAAAAAAATAATGTAATTTACAACCTATTAATGCTTTACTAGGAAACCCCCACATTACTTTATATTAAACAGTTAAATAGATACTATCCTATTTATGTTCTGTTACATTTTATGCAAAATAACTGGACCGGGTTTAAATCTGTGTTCATTAATCTATAACTTGTTACTTTGTTTATGTAACCAAACTGTCACTGTTAAAATTATATGCTTACACATATGCCCAAACACAAAAGCACAATTTCGATTTCGAAAACGCTAGGATACTAGATACGGAAAAAAAATTACATAAGAGAGTAACACTAGAAATGCTGCATATAAACAATGATAAAAACAATGTCAATTTGAAAACAGACACAATGGGTATCAGCAAGATATATTATACATTTTAAAATACAAACAACACAAATAAAATAAAACAAAATCATAATTACATAAATAAAATGGACTCATCATTACAATAAAATCAGACTTAAAATTTTCAATATAAATTAAAAATATTTTATCTTTTATTACTTTACATTTTAAATATTGGCGGTTAAACTACTCATTAAAACAAATGACTTAACTTTTTTAAATAAATAAAGTTAAGTCACAAAACAGGTCAAAACTTTATTTAGTTGAAGGCTAGGCGTTAAGAATGTTCGACACATTTTTTATAAATTTTTTTCGCATTTAATATTCTTATACATGTATTTTATGACAGTACAATTTGTATAAATGTACAATTTCTATGTTTTATTTATTTATTTTTTCGACTGTTAAATTTATTTAACTACAAGTTATTTTTTATACAAATAATAATTTTCCATGCTTTGTAATTATACTGCATTCAACATTTTCATAGTATGCAATATTTTTCATAAACTTTTACTAAAAATCATGTAAGTAATTAAATATTTAAATTAAGTTACAATGTATTTTAATGTATTTTTGTTCTGATCTGTAATTATAGCCCCTGAGGAAGACACATGGGGTGTCGAAACCGGTCGGATTGATAAATAAAAGTTTACTGAAGTCCAGAAATATATTTTTTTCTCATATATGCTTAATGTTCGCACAAGAATAAAGAGAATGGAAATTAATAATTGTAATAATAAGATTGTATAAAAACCATATAAGCATAAATTCATTATCATATTATAATTTATATTTACTTATATGTCAATTTGTTAGTAAATAATATTAAATTTGTTATAAATTTCCATATAAATTACAAAGATAAATATTTCTCAGTAATAAAATTATAATATTTAAATAAAAAGTACAATATTTAAATATTTTTCATTAATAAATTATAACCTCCGTGTTTATAAAATTCGTAATGAAGTGATTGCTGAAAACAATAACGCAACAGAGTAGTGTTGCTACAGAAGCACTAAGTACCGTGCACATAGTGATAATGGCAGGTAATTGATTTAACAACACGACTAACATTGAGCTTGAGTAAGATAGTATCTACAGAATGCCGACGTTCCATACTATTCACCTGTTAATTTATTTGCCTCATAAGCACGTTTCAAATTCTTATTCAAATTAGGTCTGACTGCAATCTTTGCGTGTAAGACAAATTGATCACCTTTTATTACTAATTACGCGCGGGAGAGAAAATACGAAAGTTGTAGGAAATAACTAGAATAAGTAAAACGGAAAAGACGTATGTAATGAATTGCTATCTTTAATAGTTATATTTGGGTGTGGCAGTTTCATTAGAAGGAGGAACATAGTGTTCTTAATTATACATGTTGAAGAAAATTGAACAGTCATTAAGATGAATAGATCATTTTGTCTTATTTAATACGTAGGGCAGAAATTTCATAAATACCTAAGTACCTATAATTTTATTTATGTTTTAGTTATGATAACTTTTCTAGTAGGACAAGATTATACAATAACCAAGCAAACTGACTGAACAAAATATCTATGGCCTACAAAGTTTGAGGACTTTATAATTATTATGTTGATAGAATTATTAAAATATTTTGCATATAGGGAAAAAATGTAACAAAAATGAACTTAGGGAGTTTATGTAATTTTGACAGTTCATTCATCTGTAGGTTATAGACTACATATTATAATTTTTTTATTTCGTAGATATTAAATAAGTTTATCGGAGATTCCGTTTGTATTCGTATAGTCTAGTTTAAAAAACAGTTTAGATAATTAGATTACGACTCACAAGTTATTTTGGTTTTACGGTTTACCGTGGCGTCATACTTTAGTATTCGTTTGTTCTAGCAGTTACTGAAAAATTGCGTTCGTATTATACGAACGACATTACTACTAAAGTTGACGCTCCAAAAATCTTCATCTGCTCCATAAGTAAGTATTATGACAGCAGTTTTTATGCACGCACAACTAAGGGTGGTTTGCATGAAAGTGGGTTAACTCTCGAGTTACGCTAACCCAGGGATACACACACAAACAGAGAGTTTACAGCCTATTTGACAGCTAATCTTGGGTCAAAAATATCTCACCTATTTGCACGGGTTAACCCACAAATAGTAAAATGCATATAGCTGACAGTTGTCATTTCACGCGTCATATTTCATACAAAAAAAGTAATTTTGTGTTTTGTGTTAAATATGACGTGTGAAATGACAACTATCGCCCAAATGTATTTTGCTATTTGTGGGTTAACCCGTGCAAATCGGTGAGTTATTTTTTGACCTGAGGTTAGCTGTCAAATAGGCTGAAAACTCTCTGTTTGTGTATGTAACCCTGGGTTAGCGTAACTCGATGGTTAACCCAGTTTCATGCAATTCACCCTAAGGCCCGGTATTTCAGTACAAGGTTAAACCAAAAAAAAAATTGTTAACCATTTTTTTTATTGGTTAGACGTATTTCAGTTTCCAGTTAAGTGTTAAACGAGTTTAATGTAACCGAAAAGTTAAACCGGCATGTGAAGGTAGGTTAAGCCAAAATTTCATGGTTGTCATGCGCAGAAAAATGTTTTGAAAATTTGGTTATGTGAAATACTGAAATATATAATTTTGACGTTTGAGGATAGCACAATGGAAAATTCACGTTCTAAAAATTTCACAGAGGACGAAATAAATTTATTAGTTGAAGTAGTAGGTGAGAAACGAAATATAATAGAATGTATATAAGAAAACGGGGGTTGTAAACCACAAGCAAAAATCAGCGGCTTGGATAGAAATTATGAAAAAATTTAATGCACTTTCTGGTCGTGTGCCACGAACAGAGAAAATGTTAAAAGAGAAATGGGCAAATATAAAGAAAGCAGCCGTAAGAAACCATGCCGCAGATAAGAAAAAATATCAAGGAAATGCTCGACATGAATGTCACTTAAAATTCTACTACCAACACAACAAAATTCTCGGTTAGCAAATCTCGGTTAAGTTAACCTGGATTTAGATACTGAAATACGAATGCCGAGTTAAAATGACGGTTACAAGTTAAACCAGATCATGTAACCAAAATTTTAATCCCGTACTGAAATACCGGGCCTAAGAATCATATGCCAAATGTTTACTGCTAAACATCTTCATGTAAGTTTTATATGAGATTTAATGGACATGCACTGCGCAGTTTAAACTGGTGAAACCAATATGGAATGATCTAATTATAATAAAACTTTTTGTTAGTAAGCGATCGACTAGGTAGAAAAAAAATATTCAAGGGTGTCCCAAAAAATGCGCGCTGCATAGGGATGTCGAGGACTTCAAAACATACGAAGTCAGTTTAATTAGACAAAAGTTGCATTATTAGGCGACGATTTTAGTGGTGTTTCGTTACGTATTTGACAAAAACTGCATAAGGCACTAGGGAAAATGTATATCTTGCAGTTTTTTTTAAATTTGCGGAAACTTGCAAATGTGAAATAATAAATAATACTGGGTTTTGGTTTGCACCTCTTTAAGGCACTTTTTATATTCTTTCAAATGGTGATGCTAAATTCTTTATCTCTGTTGAATTCTGAATTATGATGTGACAGATTTAATTATCTATGGGCGCTTTTTAGAAATGTTACACTATTGAAAATTTTAGCTTTTCAACGATATATAACTTGCCATGTTGATTTGTTTCAAATAGTTAAACTACAACAATTATGAATTTTATAGAAACTTGAAACAATGCAAACGAGAGCAAACTAAATGTCGCGAGTTTACGCGATCACCTTAAAAATATCTCGCGATCGACTCTTTGAGCACCCCTGCTGTATATGCAAGTATGGCAACTTTTCAATGTTTGAACGTTTGAACCCGAAATAATTAATTAATTTCTTTTCGAGCCCCCCTTGGTAAATTTTGCGGCCCTCTATTTGGGAAACAATCTATTAATGTATTGAACATTGGCAGTTGTTTCGTCTTGAATATCTTGGAATTAAGAAATCTTGTCCGTTTTAAACGGTTTGAACTTAAACTCAATTCCAGCTGGCTGAAGATACTTGCTTTTGGACTTAAAATGAAGATTCAGATCCAGAATTAAGATCCAGGTCCGAAATAAAGAATTAAATCCGCATAAGAAATCAAGATTCAAATGTGGCTTCAAATTTGAAACATAAATTTATTTCGATATCCAAATATCGGATATTCGAGGAGCAAGATATTTTGAGATTCAGGTAATCGCATTCTATGTATGTCGGCGTTCATGTTTTCCTTGTACTTTTATTTTAAATAATGTAATTGTACGAGATTAACTGTATATACTCATATTTCATTTAAGTGGATTAAAACTTGCTAGTAGCTGTATTTCTTTTTAAGCCTGTAGGCTAACAATTACTAATATTATAAAGCAAATAAATATATCAAGTAGATACATGCAAAATAATAGTAATTATTATATCTATCTATTAGTACAGTAGCTTATGAACAAAACAAACAAATTCTCACTTAAACAATAATTGCTACTTCTATCATCTGTTTTAAATTACGTCAATTACTTGCCCCTGATTCAGTAGCTGCTGACAAAAATCCCTGTAATAAATGTGTATGCATTACTCCTAACATAAGTTTGCAATTATATTAGAGATAAAACCACGTATGCATAATCAAGCGATCATAAAGTCACGATCGTAATAATCATGAATTATCTCCTACAACAAGGAAACGCAAGCGGACAAGTGGTTGTGGTTGTGGTTGTGGTTCGAAGGCAATGATAGTAGCCTCAACTGGCCGCAGTGCAGTAGCTAGCTGGAGATGTGGTTAATGAGCCACACACCTCTACTGCTGCAATCAGTATAAATATTCATAACCTAATAAATATCTACCATTATGTCTATATTCTAAACCCGGGAGTAGAAATTAAGAAGTGGGAATTGATTTCTTATCTCGGATTTAAATGTACTGTGTAGGTTTTCTTTTTATAAAAGTGGTTTTGCTATATTTATAATACTTTATTGCACTATATTATTGCTTCAATTTTATGCACAGATATGCTAACCAATTTTGTTTTAATATAATTTGCATATACATTTTGTGTTTATAAACGAGTTCCGTCAAATATCAATTTTATTCCTTTATTAACTGAAATAAAATTAATATTTACAAAAATATACAGGTATTTCAAAAATATTGTAGAAAAAATTCGAGGGGATATAGTACTGACCAAAATGAGTAAAAAAGCTTAATCAATATGGGTCCGATCTTTCATAGTTGCCGAGATTTGAGGCAATGAAAAATGAGTTTTTACGGGGTTTACGTCTGCTATCTCGAAAACTATAAGAGTTACGACTTTGATTAAATGGGATTTTTTGTTTACCTTTCAGAATCCACCTTAGATGTGCTTTCGTTTTTTTTTAAAAAAATCAAATAATTGAACTATGTTTTGGCGACCTTGGCCAATATCTAATTTACAAATAACTTCAAAACTATTAGAAATTGAGAAAAACGTTTCATATAAAATTTTATTGTTTTCTTATAGTCTATTTACTGACAGAGATAAAATTTTGTTCGATCACTATCTTTGTCTTTCGATTTTTCGCTTTTCTCGAAAACAGTTAAAGATCAGCCCTATGTTGATTAAGCTTTTTTACTTATTTTGGTCAGTACTATGCTCTTAATTTTTTTTACCGTATTTTTTATACATCCTGCATACAGGATAAAATATGAAATGACTGATATATCAGTGGTTTTTAAACTGTTCCAAACTTTAAAGTTTTTTTTTTAAATTATAAGTAAAAAATCTGATCTAGCCAGCACATTACCTTCTGTCAGTTCTATATATTTTGTACAAATTCCACCCAAAAAGTTTTTTTGCAAATGATTCCATATTACCTTGAGTCAGTTCTATGTATTTTGTACAAATTCCATACAGAAAGTTTCTTGTAAGATTCTATATATTTCCAGTACAATTATAACTTAAACATATTATGTAAATTGCACTTTGACACTGACATTTGTCAATCAAAATTTTTAGATGTTTCTGTTTATAACACAGCTGGCTGCTTTGTGAAATTTAATTTCTTTATAATTTGTTTACTCTATATCCATTGAATATGAAGTATAAAAATCAAATCGTATAGAGAATAATATATTCCTAAATATTTATAATAGCAATAAATGTGAATATATACGTCACATTTCTACTCTATTCCAAAATCCTATTACTTTCAAGCATACTTTTATTGCCTTTTTGAAATCCGGAATCTATTTTGAAGTAAATGAATGCAAAAAATAACGAAAAAACTAAAGTAAACCAATATTTATTTGAATTTATGATGCCCTGTCAGATAGAAAACAAGACCGTTTGCATTTTGCATGAACATAAAAAATATGTTGAATCTTATAAGCTGCCGGTCAAAACTCGGGCTACCTATGTAATAATTTTTGTTGAATTTTAATATTTTAAACTGTCATTAGGGTTTATTCAGTAACTCAGTAGTTAATTTTTAAAAACTGGTTAAAAAATTTAACTAGTAGATTTTGATTTTACAACTAAAAATCCAATTTTTTGTTATATACCAACATACTTTATTGGTTCAAATTTTTAGCCAGTTAAAAATTAACGACTGAGTTACAGAATATGCCCGATTATTAACACCGTAGCAGCAACTACAAGCAAGAGTTTATTTGTTGGTGAAGTAAAACAAAAATAACTCACTCATCACATCACAACAGGTACGAAAATAACACTTTCACCACAGTTTTTATCAGACAGATCAGCCATTTTCATTATTTTTCACGACACAAATGACAAAAAATAAAACTTGTTTATAATTTATAAATAAACGATTCAGGCATGTAGCGTGAAGGGCTGAAGCCAATCTTGATATTCTAATGAATTTCATTTAAATTGGTACATAAAATACTAAATTATAAATTTTGTTTGTTCTAAACTTTCGTAATAATCCGTGTTTAATTTTTTTAAGAGCCCCTCCTCCTAACAAGTTCTGGATACAGGCCTGATAAAGGAAACTTATAATCAAAAAAATTTTGAGGCATTTTTTCTTAACTCACTTGTATAAATACCTATATAAATATTGAAATTGATAACTTTATAAGATTCCAAATATTAGAAAAGGCCCCTGTTTAAAGACAAAATGAGATAGTTTTCTAAATATATCTTAAAATAAACGTAAATGTCTGGTAAATTTTCCATACTTGTTTGTAATTCATACATATATGGAAACCTTGCTATTCATAAACAAAAACTGAATAGAATAATTGTTAATTATCTAGTTTACAAGTATTTATATAATTTTCTTAATACTAATGTAAGTAGATTTCTATTAACTGTTCTTTAAAATATGTGAATAAGAGTTCCGCCTATTTCAATTAATGATTACTAATAGAAGAAAAAATCGAGCAGTAATAATGAATATTCATTGCATACAATACGATATAAACCAATGCTGTTTGTTTTGCTTGAAATCAATCAGTGTGGTAGGTATAAGTTTTATCTTCTTCTTGTGTTAGTGGGTCATGCAGTGATATACGCGGGCATAATGCGAGGGCATTAGGCGGAGGAATGAATACATCATCGTCTAACTGTACTGCACTAGACACCGGCGAGACCTACGTGCCATATTATATTACCGCCCAGCATAATAGAACGGGCAAAAAGATTCTGCTCTGCTTTGCTCTTTCCAGCCGCATTAAGAGCACCGTGACGCGTACATAAATAAAGCACAGCTATTTTGCACATATGCTACAGATATATCACAATATTTATCAAGAAATGTTGCCACAAATAAATCAAAACTAGATTGTTTTCTTAGTTATATAGTATTGTATATTTTTCATTAATTTCTTTCTTTCTTTGCTTGTATTTATTTCTTTGTCCAATAGCCTTTATTATTTTATTCTCAATCATTATAGTAATATGTCGATTAAGAGGTTGGGAAATACGTCATTCCTAACTGCAATGACAATTTTATACGTGGGAAATGACAATTCACTCTTCCACCCCATGAATGGGAAATGTTTTTTGTAAAATTGCCTCGCAACACTAGTCTAAACAAATTTTAATGGAGCTGTTAAAAAAATATTAATAAAATTAAAGGTTAAGACTTAATTATTTATTTAGATAATTATTGATTTAAAAAGACGATGATTGTAAATAAAATAGTATACATACCTCGGTGGGAGTTTCATCACAGCGTCACGCTATATCTGACCTCGAGGCTTAATGAAATATATCCCAACTTGGATGTAAAATACTAAAATACATTTAATTGAGTATTGTAAATTTCAAACTTTGTAATTTATTATTATAATTTTTAAACTTGATATTAAATTACATTTTGTAAAAATATTGTAATTTTGAATGTCTTTGTTATTCTTCCAGCTCAGAAGATGATTTTAAATAAAACGTTCGCGGTCTGCTAATTGTTTTGCTACATCCTTGTCCAAATTCCGATTACATTTTTAACAGATTTTTTCGGACACTACCGTACGTACTATTTATAACTTGCTTTGGTCGTGACATGGAATTAAATAAATTATCGATAATTCTGTAAGTCTAAGGATTTCCGTGCATACATTATATTTTTAAATAATTGTCCGGAATTAGATTAACTTCGCGTATAAAGTCGCGTGGGTATATTGTTTTACCTTCCGTCACCTTTAGGTAAGGAAGGTATTGTCTCTGGACAAAAAATAGGTGGTCAGTTTTTAATAATTAAGCACGTTTTAAGGTCCGTAGAATACGATTATACTATTTTTACGATGATGTGTGTCTGTTTGTGTGTGTATGTGTGGATGTGTGTGTGTGTAACAAAATTTTCGTCTACGATAACTCTAATACTACAATTCCAAAAATTATAATTCTTTCGTATTCCTCTTCGTTGCATCCATATGAAGAGCTGATTAGATTTTGGTTATAATTGGTCAACCGGAAGTACCCTGATTTGAAGATTTTAACTGTTTTTCTTGAAAAAACGATGTTAGATATCCCTTTTTTCACATTTAATGTTATTATAAATGTTAAAGAACATTGTATTCTCTATACGATTTGACTGCATTTTATACTTCATATTAAAAGGATATAAAGTTAGAACATTATAAAGAAATTAAATTTCATAAATTAGCCAGCTATGCTAGAAACAGCTGCTATATTAAGAAAATTCTGATTGAAATATGTCAGTGTCAAGTGCAATTGACATATTCGTAGTATATTTGTGTTATAATTTTCCTCGAAATATAGGATCTTTTTGCTCGAAACTTTTTGTATAGAATTTGTATAAAATACATACAACTGTCAAAAGGTAATGTACATACAAGAAATTTAGAATCTTTTGCAAGGAACTTTCTTTACGGATTGTATAGAAAATACATACGCATTTACGAAATTTCTACTGGTAGATACCGCATCTACCGACTGTGTTCAAAAACATGAGTGGTAAAAAGTTACCGTGTGCGACAATTGTTTAATATCTACCAGATCCATCTACCGGATTCATGAAGAATCTAATCTCAAAAAAGGTAGTGATGCAAAGCGAAGCGCGCGCGTTAAAAGTGGAAATGTATTTAAAGTAGGACTCTGCTGCGTCAAATTTCTAACCTGTTTTAAATTTTCAAATTTTTTCATAGGTTATGGATCTACCCTGTTTACCACTTGCGTTCTTAAAATATCGATTCCGGTAGGTATAACCTGATAAAAAGCTGTTTACCGGTAACAGTTCACCGGTAGAATTTTCGTAAATACCTCATATAACTGACGGAAGGTATTGTGCCGGCCACATCAGATTTTTTTATATTCTGCGTTAATAATGAAGTCATTACGAAGCCCAATTGCGTATCGAAAGAACTTTCATTTTGATGAGAAATTTTTTGTTTTAAAAGATTGGTCTAGTACCCACCAACCTTCTAAAATAAAACATTTAGTTAATTTATGTTCATAAATCAGAATTGACATGAACTTTGAAATAATTGAATAAATGTCAATCCAATGTTACCAAAAAAATTTCCCTAAATCAACTCGGCTTAATATAACAGTTTTTTCAAAATATTTTAGTACAAAAAGGCGAAAATTATAAAGAATGGTATAAACGAAAGGACGTTTGATATTGTGCTACTTATTTTATGCAGACGCTAGAATTATTGCGGGTAAGACACGGCTCATATATTTTTTAGAATTTTATTGTAAATTTGTTCAAAGAAGACCCGTTAAAAAATAATACATTTCACCATTATTTCCTTCCACTTCTTAAAAGCTCTCGCCAATCATCTTTTAGAATGCATTCAAAATAATTTCTGGAAGTCTTAAAAAATGGCAAAGCTATTAAATTAGTTTCTGGTAACAAATTATTAAGGAACTTAACAAGTATTTAATTATAAATTTTGATTTAAAAATGCTCTGGCTAATTCAATGTTATTTTCATTCATAACAATACATTAAAAAAATTGATTAACCAAGTTGTAACTAACTTAACTTTCGACACTTAATTTTAAATGACAGATAAATAACTGTTTACTGCAAACTTTACCACAGTCTGATTTAATTATTTTTAAAAATTCTGGCGTGACCCTTTTACAATTCATTATGATTCTATACTGATTTGGAATTGTTTTAGTGGACATAAAATGTATGAGCCGGGAATTTAGGAAGTATATTTTTTTAAAAATGGGCCCGTCCAAGTCTTCGACTTTTTAGAAATTTCATGTCGCAAATGAATTTTGAATATAAATAGATGAAAACTAAATAAAAATTGCTATATATTTTCTATTTTTATACCTATAATAGTGTAATTAACGTTCTCAGCGTAAAATGGTCGCCATGTTGTGACGTCAGCGTCATTACAGTCGTCCAGTTACCCTGTGAAAATGTAAATATAGAGTGGACTATATATATTTTGCTCATAAATTTGGGATTAGCTTTACACATACTCTAACATACACATATTTAATATATCCGAGTCATTTTTTATAAGATCAAAAGAAAATTTACTTATTAAATAAATTTATATTATAATTTATGTTTTAATTATTGTAATATCAATATTTGTTATTGTTGCAATCATTTAGTAAACAGGAATTTAACTGTTGGATTACTTTTTATTATGAACTATGCTTTGATTATTGTAATCAATACTGTCATTGTTGTATTTATTTATATGTAAATAGAAAATAGGTTAAAAACTATTTTAGATATAATTATGGCACTTGGTGTGTATGATAACCTTCAATATTATTTTATAGAAAGCCTTAAATTCACATTAATTAAAGCAAATAATTAACATGATTTTGAAAACGAGCAAAAATTATTAATTTTACTTACCTGATTTTTATTTGTGTATAATATATAATCGAAGTTTTACATAAATTATTATTTAACACTACTCCTATACCTATTTGTTGAAGTAAATCAAACAAATATATATTTTGAAATGATACAACTATCTGACTTATTATATTACTATTAGCTCTAAAGATTTTTGATCACAGTTTGTAATGATACGTATTTTTATTCTTGCAACATTTATTGTAGGTATATTACCATTATTAATGGTAACGTATGTCGGTTCTCTCTACTTATGACGGAGTGATGCTAACGTCACCACTTTCGCGCCAAAATTTTAATAATTATTTTAGGCATTATTAAGCATTATTTCAAGAAAAAAAAATACGGATTTTCTATTTTTAAATTCTTCGTAATATATAAAAAAATCAAAAAAAGTTGTAGAAGAAACAAAAAGAAATATTATTTCTTGCGGTACAAGAGGATAATAGAAATGTAGAGGTTGAATTTACTTTCATGTAAGATAATAATCCTAAAAATTCAGACGGGTTCAGCGCAAATATCTTTGAGCAACAGGTATAATTATTCACAGTAATTATTATTATTTAATCATTATAGTAACATTATGCGTACGAAATTATCTATGAAAGTGTCTTTCAACTTGGAAACTATAAAAAGGAAGTGAATAAGTTAAAAGGTGCGCCGGGATCTTCCAATAAAAAAATAATGTAACTTTAAGCTAGTGACCTTTGAGAAATCTGAACAGAACATAAAATCACAAAACAATCTATCTCAAACAAACAACGCAACAATTTATCAGATTTACTGAAAACTTTCCCAACAAGCATTCAAATAAAAATTACACCTGGCAAGTGACGATATCATGTACTTTCAACGTTATAACATATAATAAACACGGACAAAAAATAATTCCATAATTTATAGCGCGCGAGTTACCGAAAATAAAAAGCCGAGTTGCTCTGCGTCAAGTTGGCGTGGGCGCTAATCACGAAGAAACAAAACACTGCGCCGTCATATTTCACGGCGCCATCTTGCTCGCGAGAACCAGAACTACATCGAGAAATCCTACCCGACTTCGCTGTAATCGTTATTTATATTTATCTCTGGCAATTCGATTCAATGGGATTAGATTTTGCATAATGTGAAACGGTACATGTCAAATGTAGAAATATTTCTAAAGCGAAATTCCACCCAACACAATACACAGGTTACAGGTTTGCTTTGGTTATAGATTTATCAAAATTCAAAGCAAAAAAGTTGACATACCTAACTGATTTTCGTATATAAGATGTTAACCAGTTTTATTGTAGAGGAAGATTTATTTCATTGTAAAAGAAATATACAAGATATTTTCAAAAAAGAAAGGCGGAACTGAAATAATATTTTAATATGTACAAGAATTTTACTTGTACTTCTGAGTCATTATGTCTTTTTGAAATATTGGAGTTTTGTTTTATATCATATTCTTATATAGTGAATTAATTTTATCTAGTGAACCAATGTTTCATTATCTTTTTTTGAAATTTCCTGCTGTGAAATGCTTAAAATAACGTATTGCAATAGTTGTTTGTTTAACTAGTCGATGTACATAAATTAAAAATTATTTTTCATGCTTCTGATCGGCTAACGCTCAGCCACTTTTACGACCAAATATAATTTTTTTTTCATTTGAACATTCTAGTCCAGTAAATTTACTAAGAAAATACGATGAACATCAAAAAACTGTAACATTATCTTTTTACCAAATCTTGTACAGAAAAATGCGCTGATTATCATGAAAAGCTTCCAAAAATTAGAGCTCCGGAAATGGCGAAATATTTTGGTCATTTTCTTGAAAACAGTGGCTTGTTTAGAAATTTTATACGAGGGAAAAATTATAAGGCTCGCAATTTTTGTACAAAAAAGAAATTTCATATTTTTTACCTATAATGTTAAACAGTTACGTAAGGTTTTCTTAATTTCTATGAGAAAAAGTAATATATTCCTATACTCAGTGAGAAATATTTTTTCTTTTCCTGTAGGTACTCAGTATCGGTGGGGACGTGTACAAAAAACCTTAAAGACGTTATGTGATTACCTAATGCAAAAGTGTGTTATTAAGTTTCACAAGGATTTATGAATTTGAATAAGGATGAGAGTTGCGTCAAAAATATAAGGAAGGGTGCCGAGCTCCGATTTTCCAATCAGCGGATGTTTCTGTAGAGGATTTTGTAAAAATGCTTGTATTGCATTTTTTTATGTTAAATCGTAAATTCCCTGGACTATTAAGTTATTTTTGTATGTAATTTTGTTTTTGTGACATAATGGAAAATATAATAGTTTTTTTGAAAAATAATTGTTCTCCGTTATCTTCATATTAATAATAATTAAGTAATAAATAAATATTACAAAAAATGTGTGAAAGTGACGACTTTTTTCGTACCCAATAAATCCAATAGGTAACCTATCTTACTTCAATTTCAAAAATTACAATTTTATCGTATTCTTCGTTTTTATATCAATATGAAGAGCTGACAAGATTTTGGTTAATAATCACCTGAAGTATCTTTGATAATTTTTTTTGAAAAAATATTATTTGATGACATTTCACCTTACTATAAACATTAAAGTGTATTTTATTCTATATAGTTTGATTGATTTTTATATTCATATTTAATTTATTTAGAGAGAAAAATTATAAAGAAAATAAGTTCCATAAATCTTGCAATTTATGCTGCTTCACCGTGGAATGGAATAAGTTAAAATATTCAAATATTACTAAGGTCAAGTAAAATTTACATAATGTTTGTGAAATGGGGTCCAGTGGCCGTATGTCTGAGTGTTAGGGCGCCAATCTTGTGCCACGGGATCGATCTCGACGACCCCAAATTATTTTGAATTTCAAATGGCACAAAAGTGATGCCTGTGGTGCAGTCTCCACGTCAGCAATGAATTCCCGCGAGGTGACTACTGGTAAACGCCGCAGAAATGCGTAATATGCCGTGATGATATATTTATTTATATTTCGTGAAATATTGTCTACTCGAAAATAACCTTTGGCATGAAACTCTCTGTATGAAATTTATTTAAAATACATACAGAATCGACGGAAAATA
Source organism: Harpalus rubripes (assembly GCA_963082715.1). Lineage (NCBI taxonomy): Eukaryota > Metazoa > Arthropoda > Insecta > Coleoptera > Carabidae > Harpalus > Harpalus rubripes. The sequence continues at coordinate 22,089,823 of OY720457.1, forward strand.
ATGTATGTTGGGCATATCAGATTTTTTTGTATTAAAGAATAAAATAAAACTCTTTAATGGTTACATAATCGTATAAATAAAAGAAACGATAATGTTTTAAATATTAATACAATTTTTAAAATTTTAAATAAATTGAATATTTAGTTAATGGAGGAAGCCATTACATTTTTTTTAAATATACATATTTGTATTTCATACATGTTGGTATAACAAATTGTTGTATCTGAAATGCAATACATTATTATGGTTTTATATTTTCCATTATACTTCATTAATATTTAAATCGACGTTATTAACATTTTGCTTTTTATGAATGTGTACGTAGTGAAAAAGTCTATCGATACAAATTCCTACGTTGATGAATGAAAATAATAAAAGATAATGATGTTCGATAGCAGAGAGAAAGAGCCATTATTGTAAGTACGAGGAAACGCGAAAGAATACAGGGTGTGTTAGGATGTGGGAGGACTCTTTCAATCTGCAGATAACGAGCAAAAGAAGTGTGTCAAGTTGAGGGCACCAACACCAGCATCAGCAACAGCACCAGCACCAGCTAATCGCATTGCAGTAATGCAGATTATTTACCACTCTGCCGTTCATATATTATGTTTTACGACCAAAACTATAGAAGTAAGTACGCGGAACTAGTCATTAATAGTTCCACTGCATTCTGTTCCAGTATTCAAATTAAAACACATATCAGTCTTAGACATATGTCACACTTAATGCAGTTGTTGGACAATTAACAATCAAATATGTATAAGGTAACAGTTAGACTTGCATTATTTATCATAACATAATAACCCAAAACAGGTGTTTAATATAGTGTGTTACATATAGTAGTACCTTGTCATGTGTATCCGGGTGAAAATATTTTGTTTATGTTTTCAATGAATACAATATAGTTGTTTAGTATCATTTTACATAAGTTTAAAGGCCCAATCAGAATAAAAAAATTAACGGCAGTGCTAGAATAAGTGGCATCGGTAGCGTAAGAAATATATAGTAAAAATTATTTCCGTTCACAATGAAAAATTATTGAAATTCTAGTTTCTAGGAATTTTTTATTTTAAATTACTAGAGTGCAAGGTTGATAGCTGTAGCTGTCATTTTATTTGTGTGCAAAAAGCAACTAACATGGATGTTGACTTATTAATAAAACTTATCCACAAGCACACCATTGTGTGGGGGTAAGAAATTAAGAGAATTTAAAATTAATACAAAAAAGAAAAAGCGTGGGCACAAATTGCCTCTGAAATGAGCGAAAATGATAAGTTATGTTTTCACTGTTAATTGTGCAAAGTTTATTAATAGGTCAGTTTGTTTATATAGCGCATCAGCCGGCAACAACTGATGTACACAACAAAATTGTTGAAAGATATAATTTAAAAGAATTAAAATATCTTGATATAATTTTATATGTATAAATAAGTAGGCTGAATGTTGCTATGATAATTATAATGGTTGTTGATGTTGTTATGTTATGTACAGATTTATAAATATACTGAAAATAAATACAGACGTCAATTTCTTGTATCTTGAAATATTTCTATTTCACATATATTGGCTGATATTTAAACAGGCAAGTATAATTTTAATTAAAATTATCTTTTCCATTGCTCATTTTATCAGATGCAATCAGCATTCAAATGTCAATAAACGTCAAAAAAATTAAGCGGTAGCGGTAGTGGCAACGTAGAAGTTTGGAGTTTACAAACTTCTACCGCTGCCGTTGCCACTGAGCTACTACTAATTTTATTAATTTTTGGATATGAAAGAATACGTTTGCTATGAGGCATTCAATCTTTTACCCAGGCCACTACTACTGCCACTGTGAATGATACTTAACTCTACCCCGAATTGCTACTCATATTAATTCGTCTGGTCTTACTACCCAGTACTACACAAACAGCTGATTACATATAAATTTTAAAAAATGTAATTAACTAAATAAAAATTTATTAAATAATAAATTAGATTTTTTTAAGACATTATAGTACTTAATTTCTGCAGTAACAGGAATTTATACATGATGACGGATACAAATGAATTATTTGTAATTGGTGCAGCTAGTACGATTTTTACTAAGCTTTTTTACCTCCCGCTACCCTTAGTAAGGGAGGTATAGGGATCGTGCTAAAAATCGCATATCGAGATTTTGGTAAATGACCACGTTTTAAGGTCCCTAGAATCCAATTTTAACATTTTCACGATGGTGTCTGTGTGTGTGGATCCTCCACTCTAACTCAAATACTATCATTCAGAAAATTTTGAAAACTTGTATTTCGAATTTTTTCTGATACCTATGGAAAGAGCCCATTAGATTTTGGTGAAAATCGGATAACCGGAAATGGCACTTTACTCGAAGCTCAAAATAGTTTTTCTTCGAAAAGTACCTTTAAATGTTATTTTTTCGAGATTAATGTTATAAAAATTAAAAATTATTAAATTTTCTATTGATTTGTATTAATACTTTTTCTATATATTTTATGGATAAATTTATAAAATTATCTATAATTGAAACACCTACGCTTTAAACAAACAAAACGCAGTTATTCAAATGTATGTAGCTGACATATAAATGTCACTATCAAAGAACTAATCACTTCAAAATAATATTAGTAACGTTTTAAAAAGAAAAAAGTAAATAGAACTATAGAAAAGGAATTCAATAAGTAAATATGTAGGTATGTATTTAGATTAATAAAAATTAACGATTCACAAAAATGTTTAAGCTAATCTTCATTTTTGGATTAGTGAATTCTATTCTATCCCGGTATTTAAAATTTAATCTTAATTTTATTATAGCTCCGGTGGCTCAATGGTTAGAGCAATGTCTCAAGTCATGAGTGTCCTCGGGGCTCTGGGTTCGAATCCCACTAAGGTATGGATGTGTGTGTGAATGTGAATCCACTCTGTAATTGGGTTTGAATCCTATTGAGGGGTTTAAAAAGGAAGTTACTAGGGTTAGATTAGACTATATTTTAAGAAATAAACTGTCAAAATTAGAGTAAAATTCGCTAACCCAAAAATAAGGATTAACTTAATCTTTTTTGTGACTCGGGCTGTCAATGGCGGGAAGTATTGGGTTGGCCACACCAGACTTTTAGTTATAGAACGGAAAGGTATAGGGTCCCCTGAATCCGGAAAATTAATGAAGATTCTTCGTATAACAAAATGCACTTCGGTCAGAATAAATATACTCGTATTTACCTGTGCGAAAACAAAAACATAAAACCAAATTTCACATCAAATGAAAATACGCAAGTGGAATGAATTCAGCAAAAAATTATAGTGCCTGGTGTTGCCACACTATTCAGAAATATATTGACAAACAAAGGCATTACCTTACATTTTTTATGAGATATCTATTAAATTTGTAAATTACAGGTGAAGATAAACACATTCACTATCCAAAGGGTCAAAATAAGTAAACGTATACGTTTGCATATTTCTATAAACATTTTATCGTCCTGCAATACTTAAATAAATCTCTTTGCATCTTCATTTAGATTGAATTTATGATGAATCCGGACAAATTATAACTTCTGGCGCAATCCAGATAACGCAGGCATATTCCGGTCATATCCGGACTTTTCCTGACGTCTGGTAATCCTAATTGTATATGACAATGACAGAAATGTAAAATGGTTGAAACCGTTCTGTTGTAAATACGTCTGCATTGTGAAACAAACCGAAGTGTCATAATTGTTCCTATATGTTAATTTTATTTAAAATTGTTTCACCAAGACACCATGTACCTATGTGTTCCTATTATTGCTACAAGAAAAAATTGAGAAAATTGTTTTCAACGTTTAATAACATTTTTTAAATAAGGCAACTTTTAAGTTAAAATTTTGTATAAATTTATACAAACCAACGTTTCGGTAGCATACTTTTGCCCTCTTCAGGGTACAATTTTTAATTTTTAATGCTGTACCCTAAAGAATGCAGCAGTATATGCTGCCGAAACATTGGTTTATATAAATATATACAGAATTTTAACTAAAAGGTTGTTTTATTTTAACATCATGAGTTCTAAAAGATTTATTACTTATTTTAAATAAGTAGACATTATTTTATTTTTGTAAACAGTTCATAAACTATCTAAAGAAGATCCAAGCGGGTTTGAAATCTATAGTTTAAAGATTTGGAAAACTTTTCTAATAAAATGATTACTTCAAAAAAAAAAATGTTTTTATTTAAATTATTCCTTTTACGTGCACCTATCTTAAATATTGTTTTAAAATATTGTGTTCAAAATTGAAAATCTGGCTACACATAATATGTATCGGGATGTAACGTACGAAACAATATGAAATTTAAAGCTTATATTATTACAATAATTTTGGTTATTACCTTATTACATATAAGAAATGTTATGATTTTAATAGATAAATTATTATAGTCATGATGTGACACGTAAGTACATAGTATAACAGAATGAATATAAATCTTGTATATATTATTGAATTATAACTGTACAAGTTTGCATTTCCAGTCTATTAGGAACAGATTAACTTCAAGTACACAAAACAAATTTTTAATCACAGACGCGTCTTGTCAGGAACTAATTCCACTGCCCTTAATTCTCTAATCTGTCGACTTTTACCTTTAATCTACCCATCACGACTTGCTTTTTCAGCTAATCAACCTAACCTAATAAATTCCTCACGCTGAGAGACCGGAACTGTTCGATTGTGATCGAAGCCGCCAATCACGCAATCGGTCGCACGCGCGAACCCACTCCGACTCCGACTGTTTCTATTTCTGTGTCTGATTATCTAGAGCACTGCGTGCTGTATTTTTATCTCTTTTGCATATTAAGATAGCCTTAGCAAGTGCGGAGATTTCAGATGACGTTTGTAAGTGAGGTTATGTTGTGGGAAACTTGTTACGAAATCATGAACTTGTGACTTGAGGCCGGATAGTTTTTAGTTTATGCACGTATGTCTAGGGTACTCTTATCTGGGATTGTGGCTTTTATGGAATTTGTGCATACCTAATAGTGGGAACAAAAGGATGAATGGACAAAATAGGTACTTTAACTATTTTTAAGTAGCTGTGTTGCGTTATATTCAAATGAGTAGGAACATAGTTCAAATTAGGAGGCAAAGTATATTCAGTTTAGTACAAGTGACCCTGTAATATTAAACTTAAAATAGGAATAGGTTTATAGTATTAATATAAATAAATCATTTTTTTATATTAATACTTGTTGCATTAAATTTAGATGCAATAATAACTACTTAAAAAATAAATTATTCATATTCAACTAATAAAAATTCTTTTCTCTGAACAACTTCTTGGAAAATATAAATATGTAGTTCCACATGTCATTTTTAATTTCTGACAATAATGGTGATAGTTTTGTAGTTTTATTTATACTGTCATTAATGTTTTATGTATTTTTTAAGTAACAAAGCTTGTGTTTACAGTCTTTAAAAATATAATTACAGACAATCATTTGTTGGGAACAGATGATAATTTGACATGAATATTCATAGGATGTATTGTTTTGATTATGTTTGCCTTATCTGATTATCATAAATTAAACGACAATATCTTCATTTATTAAACAATTAATAATTCAAACATTCATTTAAAGTTCTGAAAATAAAAAAGCTAGTAACAGTTATCTTTTATACAAGCTTAACTGTTTCCGATATCTCATGATTAGAGGATTCCATTCATAGAACAACACTTTACAAAACTATAGTAAGTACTTTAAATACATGAAAATCCAAAAATGGTTCTTAGTTTAAAAGGACCTGACATTTTGTGTAGCCAGAGCCGATACCATATTTTGAATATGAACATTAAAAGTAGTTTAAATTTGAAAGTATATCTGCCTCTTATACATATTTTATTTTACTGTAATTGTATAATAGTTATTTGTGTATCAAGAGCGTGAAATGAATCTTTATTGCTCGTGTTCGTAAATTAAAGCGCGAGAGTAGCGAGCGCTACAATCGAGTTAGAGCAATAAAGATACTTTACGCTAGAGGTGCACACATAATTTTTTCTACGACTTTACTAAAGAAATAAAAAAATAATATTACCTATTTAGGAAGTTCAATTCAATCTTAACCAATTTCCTGTTTTGTGTTGCTGTAACCATGACGATATGAGTAAATAAATAATTCTGATGCCAACAATCATTGTTTTATGAAAATTTTTACACATACATCAAAAATGTGCTCAAAAATCTCCGAAAATACTGAAGAGTGATTTTTCTTGCACTACTCCAGATATATTCGAAACGGCGCAAAATGCTTCCTTGAGTTTATTACCTGCAAAATCAAGAGCATTATACGAAAAGAATTATAACCTCTTCATTGAATGGTGTAAGTTAAAAAAAATCAAGAATTATAGTGAAAATGTTTTACTAGCTTACTTTTTGGAAAATCTAATGTAATGAAATTGTCTTCCCTTTGGTCCATTTATTCCATCAGCAAATTCAAGAAACTAACTGCTTTTTTGAAATAAAAATCAGTTGGTTATAGACCAAAAAAATCTAAATCTTTAACAAGAGATGAAATAAATAAATTCCTGACTGAAGCCCCAGACTATCATTTCCTTATGATGAAAGTTGCTCTTATATTGGGTGTTGCTGGAGCATGCCGACGTGACGAATTAGTTAGGATGACTGTAGATGATATTGAGGATTAAGGGTCCATTTTAATTGTGAAGATTCCAGACTCAAAAACTAATGTGCAGCGAACATTTATTGTTGATGATCATAATCTTTTGTCAATGTACAGAAGATATGTTGCTCTTCGACCCTCTATCATATCATCTCGGAGCTTATTCATAAATTATAAGCATGGAAAATGTACCGCACAAGTTGTTGGAATGAACACTATAGGAAAAATTCCGTTTGACATTGCACAATATCTGAATTTACCTGATTCGAAATCATCGACAGGCCATTGTTTCCGCAGATCCTCTGCTACATTACTAGCTAATTCCGGAGCTGACATTATGACTCTAAAACGTCATGGTGGCTGGCGTTCATCAGCTGTTGCAAATGGTTATGTTGATGAAAGTTTGAAAAATAAAATTGATACAGAGCATAAAATTTTAACAAACAAGGAGAATCAAACTTCTGCCACTGCCACACTAACTGAATATTTTAGTGAGAATGTCACAGTCACAGAATCTAATTTATTCTCATCAGCTGTTTCCAGCTCTGGAATAAATATACAAAACTGCCAAAACTGCACATTCAATTTGAACATTGTCGGTCAATGATTAAATCCACTAAGTTTGGTAATTATGAAATATATTTATAGTTGTAATTAAATGTACATTCACCAACAGAATAAAGTTGTAACTTAATTAAATAAATAAGTTGGTAGCGTAGCTAACTTCGTATTGTTTGTAGCACATTTGTAATGTAAAACAGAACCTATCGTATATTTTAGATTTCGTAAGTATTGTTTTATTAAATTAAAATTTCAACAATAATATGTATTTATCTAAGCGAGCAAATTAAGTACTTTACCGCGCGTTGCTATGGGAGACGCGCCCTAAAGTATTTTTTGCTCGTTCCTTAGTAATCATTAACTTTATGACAATAGAGAGCATAAATATCAACTTTTCATGGTGGTCGTAGAAAAAAATATTTTTCAGTGTTTCATATAATTAAGTATTTTTTTGCTCGTTCCATAGTAATCATTAACTTTACGATGACAAAAGAGAGCATAAATATCAACTTTTCATGGTGGTCGTAAAAAAAATTATTTGTGTGGTTATGTGATGTAAACGTCCAAGTAAAATCAAGCATTAGTAATTAATTATTTATATGTAAGTAATACTTAGTTCAAATAAAGGTATAATAATATATTTAACTTTCATTTAATCTCTCAGTTTCTTCCAATAGAAGGATATTTATAACTCTATTTGCAACCATTTTTAATATTAACGGTGCCTTAATCTTTTATATATAATTCTGAATTTATATGTAAAGTGTGTCCCTTGTTAACAAAATAAGATCTATTTCCTAAGTAAATAACAGTTATAGTGGAGACAAGTTTAACTGTTTGCGATATCTCGTGATTAGAGGATTCCATCCATTAAACAACATTCTTCTATCCGGAAACATTTCAATCGATGTGAGCTAATCACATGCATCCACAATCCGATCGCTGCGTTGTATGTTGTGTTATGCGTGTACGCGGCCCGATTGCATCTGACTCTGACAAGGATTTTATCCCGGGTTCCGTCCGTCGTCCGTCCAATTACTCGCAACAAGAAATCACTTAGCGACGTTAATATATTCTAGCTGCTTGTTTCCGACCAATTACCGCGTGTTATAATTGCGCACGCGTACTAGGACTAGACACTTCAAGAGATATTAATGTGTGGTAAAGACACTAACGTACACGAAGATTACTTTTTATCAAATTTACAGATCAAAAATTATATGTTTATATATTAAATTATTGAATTTATATGTTTTGCTCATGAAAGTAGCGAACTAGTACAGGGTGTCTCATTTTCGATGTTTTTTTAAGGTATCTCGGGTAATATTAATGATAGATCAAAACCGTTTGCACATTCCAGGGTCAACTTTTCCAGAAAAGTTTAATAGAAATTTTCGATCTTCTTTTGTTTCTGAGCTACAAGCAAAAACCCGTTTTTCGTTCATTTTGAAAATATATCATATCTTATTTATTATGATAGTTAGAGAAAAATTGTTTTTACAAAAATTTTACTGTTTTTTACATAGAATAAAATGGCGTAATTAGATTTTTTGAAAACTTAATAATTCTCGAGATATAACACAAACTTATGATTTTTTAAATGGGAACCTATGTTGAAAATAGTCTCGTCTTTTGCTAATTTATAAGGTTTTCAATGATTTATAACAAGTCTACATTATTTTGTCTTTATATTAATAACCGACGAATTATTAATTTATTGGGGTGAAAATATTGGAAATTATTAAGAAACAAATGAAAAAATTTATTACAGATCATCATTTGTTTATTTTGATTCTATATCTATTAATTGGGTTCTCAAAATTATTCTTAACCAATTATTTTCGGGTTAGTTAAATTACTATTTATCTACGTTGTAGTTGGCTTTGACACAATCCGAGAAAAACGGTTTAATATGCCTTTGAAGTAAATAAGTTGAAAAAATTAGTAAAACTGAAGCAAATTCTATTAGAAATATGCAAATGATGATCGGTAAGAGATTTTTTCATTTGTTTCTTAATAATTTTTAATTTTTCACCCCAATAAATTAATAATTCGTCTTTTATTAATGTTTAAAACAAAGGAATGTAGACTTGTTATATATAATTGAAAAGCTTATAAATTAAGCAAAAATACGAGACAATTTTCAGCATAGGTTTTCATTTAAAAAATCATAAGTTTGTATTATATCTCTAAAATTATTGAGTTTTAAAAAAATCTACTTACGCCATTTTATTCTATCTAAAAAACGGTAAAATTTTTGTAAAAACTATTTTTCTCTAACTATCAAAATAAATAAGATATGATACATTTTCAAAATGAGTGAAAAACGAGTTTTTGCGTGTAGCTCAGAAACAAAAGAAGATCGAAAATTCCTGTGGTGACTATTACACTTTTCTCAAAAAGTTGACCCTGCAATGTGCAAACGGTTTTGATCTATCATTAATATTACCCGAGATAGCTTAAAAAAACATCGAAAATGAGACACTCTGTACATTAATATTAAATGTCTAATCTAGGACTTTCAGAAAAAATAATTTTGGGAGAATCGTACCGGGTTTCATGAAAGCATGTTAAACCTATGATTAACTAATTGCCATGTTAACTCTACTCACTGATTAAAGTTCTTGTGTATTTCATGAAATTAATTCATTTGTTAACTTGGATTGCTTTAATAATCGACCCGTTAAATTGAGATCTGAGGATTTTTTGGTATTTTATCATGTGTCAAAATGATAACTTCGAATTTGAAAATTTATATTTGTTTAGATCAGAATTTAAAATACCAGAGTATTATAAAATAAAAATAAGTACCCCATATTACATATTATAAACATTTTAGATGAGATTTTATAAATATTATTTTCAAAAAGGCGAATGACAATTGGGTCGTTGTCACCTGTCACATTGCGGCTCTATCGGAAAAAGCAAGGAAACACGTATCACTTTGGACATTCGTTTCAAGGAGAGTGGCAAAACCAGTATATCTTAAATAGTGATGGAACCTAAGAGTAATCAACAATTGATTCATTACAGTAATTTGTGAAGGCTGTTGGGTAGAGGACTACAAATGCACACCAATTTTTGCTAGAAGAAACAGAACCGTATCTTTATCGAACCTAAATCGAATTTTGAATTAATCGTTATCATAGATATCGAACTTGTGTTAGTGTTCTGTGCTTGCGATCTCTAAACACTCTTCTTTTTGGTAAATAGACGATTTCTGAAATGGTCTATTATTTACCATTACTATTATATAAAAAAATCGTCAATAAATATTTCATAATGTTTTAAAACTTATAATAATGTAACTTACCTCTACGTTAATAAACTAAATTTACTTTTTATATTATATATAATAGGTAATTCTTTGTGGTCAAAATTTAACCAGTCAAATTTTACTGATTAAATTAACCGGTGTTTTAACACTCCGATTAAGCTAATCAACTATGTCATGAAACAAAATATCGTATTTAACAAGGCGATTAAAATTTAATCATTAAGATTTAATCAACTTTCATGAAATCGGGCATACTTACAAAAAATTTAAATTTCATGAATATAAAGGAGTAAAATTCAGTGAATTCCTCTCAGCTGTATTGTAAACAAAACGTTTTATGCCCGGTTTCATGAATAATAATAATAATAATAATAATAATAATAATAATTTTTGAAAGTTGATTAAAATCTTAATCAATGATTGAATCTTAATCGCCTTGCTAAATACGATATTTTGTTTCATGACTGTTGATTAGCTTAATCGGCGTGTTAAAATTCCGGTTAATTTAATCAGTAAAATTTGGCTGGTTAAAAAGTAAATAATAGACCATTCCACAAGTTTGAGGGACCACTACATTTACTTTTTGAACTAAGAAGTTAGTGCCGTTAAATAAATATTTCAAATTGCAGTATTTTGGGGACCAGAAGTTGAATTTTTGAAATTGTCTATTTACCAAAAAGAAAAGTTTTAGCGATCGCAAGGATAGATCACTAACATATTGATCCATGTGTAGTCGCGAATAGACGTGTTTTGCGCAGCTCCGTCTTAACCTAAGTAAAGTGTCGTAAAATACTACTCACGTTTTCAAATTTTTCTTTTTCTGTGGCCCAAATTTTGTTCTCGTGATATGAAAATGGGTGGAACTACACGCAGCCAGGCTCAGGCGACATCGGCGTCATCGGCGATTAAAGAAACGATCGATACACTTTTAAGTAATGATACTTTCCTGAGCAGTCTAGTTAGCAAAGTTATTGCTCGACTTGATGAAAAGCTCGAGGAACAGCGAGTGCACTATGAGGGCATCATCTCAAAGTTGACCGATGACAACCGCATCCTGGAGGAGAAACTGGATCAGCAGGAGCAGTACTCACGGCGTAACTGCATCCGCGTCTTTGGCGTTCCAGAAACTCCCAGCGAAAACACCGAATCAACCGTGAGTGATGTGTTTAAAAATATCTGTGGTGTGAGTGTAGTACCTGGTCTCATTGATCGTTGTCACAGAATTGGCAGAAAAAATCCCTCCAGTACCAAAATACGACCTATTATTGTTAAGTTTGTCTCTTACAAAACTCGTGAACTTGTAATGAATCAACGCAGGAAACTAAAAGGTACGAAAATGTCCATTAAAGAAGATCTCACCAAAAAGAGACTACATTTACTTACAAGTTCATCCACTAAGTTCGGCTTTAAGAACGTTTGGTCCAGAGATGGTTATATTTATGCCAAAGTCAATGATTCTATCAAAAAAATAAATAATTTAAATGACTTACATTAGACACTGATAATGATGTAAATTATTATTGTTTACCACTATTGGGAGCTGTTAATGTCCGTCATTGCGAAATTGTGTTTTTTTTTTATTTCTCTCTTATTTGAGGTTACAGTATTTTAATTTTAAGTATAAATTTCTCATCTTTGAACAGTTGTTTGCTGTGAATATAATTTATTTTTGTACCTCTCAAGATATCTGCGCAAGATCTAACAAGAAATTAAACACCTATCGTTTCATTTAATCTTGACTTGATTGTTAATTTCTTCAAACACCTACCGTTTCGTTTAACCTTGGCTATTTTTTATTTGTAAATTTCTTGCACATTATTTTTTTTGGTAAGCATTAGTCCCATACGCATTATAATCGGTAACATACATATATATTTATAATTTTTTTTTCCAAATTTGATGAGCATGTTGATCTACTATCAAAACGCTAGAGGTTTAAATACCAAACTTGAACATTTTTTAAATAATTGTTCCTCGTCTCCTGAATTTGATATTGTTTCAATATCTGAAACTTGGCTCCAGGATTCTGTATATAATAATGAGTTATTTGCTGAACACTATACTGTATATCGCAAAGACAGAGACCCTTTAATCAGGAATAAGTCACGTGGAGGCGGCGTCATTTGTGCCGTCAAAAATAAATATCGTTCTACTCAAATTAACTTAAACTTATATGCACAATCCAATTGTGATTTGCTATGTGTCAGAATACAATTGTCTCATACTGAGAATTTATATGTTATTGTAATTTACTGTCCGCCACCAATTTCTATAAATCAACACGAACTCATTTATGAATGTCTTGAATCAAATCCTCTTCTCTTAAATAATAATTTTATTTTCCTAGGAGACATGAATATTAGCAAACTATCGGATTGCCACAACATTGGACATACGAATAATATCGTTACTAGATTTGATCTTTTTTGTAACTTTTTTAATGCTAGGCAATATAATAATATTACTAACTGTGATAACAGACTACTTGATGTTGTTGTATCTAATAAATGCTGTACTGTCGCGCGCTGCTCTTCACCTTTAGTCAATGAAGATAAGTATCACCCTACTCTCGAAATTTCCTTCTTTCCTGAACCTTCTTCAAGCTCGCATCTACGTCATAGCGGTCTTTTTTCCAATGAATCAGTTTCTTTTAACTTCCGTCGTGCCAACTTTCTTTTACTATACGAGCAACTATCTCAGATTAACTGGGACTTTCTTAATTATTTTGATAATGTCAACACTGCATTTGAAGAATTTTATCAGGTCATTTCCCAAATTATTTGTAATTGTGTTCCAGTCACCAAAAAACGTAAATCGATGTATCCACCCTGGTTCAATAAATCTATTATAGAAAACATTAAGAAAAAAAATCAATTTCGCTTATTGTATAAACAAACCAATATGACGAAATATGGTGATAAGTTCAAACGCCTTAGAGCCTTATTAAAGAAGGAAATCAATGTTGCACACAGAAACTATATGAAGAATATTGAAAAAATATCGCGAAAGATCCTCAGAAATTATGGTCCCATATTAATTCAAAAAAACGAAATCTTAACCTGCCTTCCACTATGCATTTCAATAATAATACACTCAACAATACTGCAGACGTTGCAGACGCGTTTGCAGATTATTTCTCCACTGTTTTCCAGCCGATAAACTCGTCACCTTCACCCACTGGTCTTCATTCAAGTATAAATAATTCTAATAATTTAAAAATTAATCATATTACTAGAACAGATATAATTTCAGCAATTAATGCAATAAAATCTTCTCCTAATCCCGGACCTGACAATTTACCATCTTATGTCATCAAAGGCTGTCGTGATATCCTTGTTGAGCCTCTTTATATTCTTTTTAACCTATCCCTATCAAAAAATATCTTTCCTTCTGCTTTGAAAATTTCCTATATTCGACCTATTTTTAAATCTGGCGATAAATCTAATATTATTAATTATCGCCCTATCTCTATTCTCTCCAACTTGGCTAAAGTTTTTGAAAAGATAATATATAAATATATTTTAGTTCCGTGCGAAACAAAATATCCGTTTGCCAACATGGTTTCTTTTCTGGTCGCTCTACTACTTCTAACCTAATGAACTTCACGGATACAGCACTTAATTCAGTACATAACAACATTCAGGTAGACGTTATTTATACTGACTTTGCGAAAGCCTTTGACAAAGTCGACCACTCTATATTACTAAGTAGGCTCCATTTTGATATTGGATTCTCTGATGACTTGCTACAATTCATGTCGTCATATCTCAGCAATCGCGAGCTTTGTGTTCGTGTTGATGGTATAACTTCTAAATGTTATTACGCAACCTCTGGTGTCCCGCAAGGGTCTAATTTAGGGCCATTACTATTTCTTCTTTTCATCAATAGCATCACTAATATTATTCAACATTCTAACGTTCTTTTATATGCAGATGACCTGAAACTTTTCAGAATTGTTAACAATGCTAATGATTGTGCTTTATTACAAACTGACATTAATAATGTTCTTGATTGGTCTTTAGCCTCAAAGCTTTTATTTAATTTTAGCAAATGTAAAATTATGACCTACTCTTTAAAGCAAACAACTATACCGTTTAACTATCAAATGAATAACACAATTTTGGAGCGAGTAACTTTATTCAAAGATTTAGGAATTCTGTTCGATCCTAAACTTAGCTTTATACCCCATTTTAATGATATTCGAAAAGCTTCTTACCGAAATCTTGGCTTCATAATTCGTAATACACAAGCGTTTTATAATTTACAGACTCTCAAATCTTTGTATTATTCATTTGTGCGTAGTAAACTGGAATATGGATTACAAATTTGGAATCCTGTATATATTAAACATGTACAAGCTCTGGAGAGTATACAGAAAAAATTTATAAGGTATTGTTGTGCTAAATTCCACCATCGTCGCATCGATACGATTTGTAATTACTCCAACTGTCTAATTGAGTTCAATGTTATTTCTTTGGACTGCCGTAGAAAAATCCAATCATGTTTATATCTGTATAAACTTGTTAATAATCTAATTGATGATGCTCATTCGCTAGCTTGCCTAAATTTTGGAGTACCTCGCTTAGGTTCTCGGCGTAAATTAACCTTCATATACAGCACCCCTAGAACAAACTATGAACTTCGATCTCCAATTAGACAGTTGTGTGCTACATTCAACACTGTGTCCATATACATTAACAATCTTGACATTTTCTATGATACTCAGTCCAAATTTGGAAAACAAATTATGAACTATTTCTTGTCTGATCTTTAGCAATTAAATTGAGTTATTTCTATTTATAATATTGTCACTTCATTATTTCAAAGTTTTCTTGTAACTACACTGTATTTTTCTTTATTTTTGTCAATAATCCCCTGTAATTGGGAACATCTGTTCCTGTTGAGTGATTAACAAAATAAATAAATAAATAAACATAAGTATCCTTTCGATATCTATGATAACGATGAATTCAAAATTAGATTTAGGTTCGATAAAGATACTGTTCTGATTCTTCTAGCAAAAATTGGGGTACATTTGGAGGCCTCTGCCCAACAGACTTCACAAATTACTGTAATAAATCAATTACTCTTAGATTCTATCACGATTTAAGATATACTGGTTATGCCACTCTCCTTGAAACGAATGTCCAAAGTGATACGTGTTTCCTGAGCCGCTCTCTTTTTAAGGGCGCCGCAACGTGACAGTTGACAACGACCCAACAATCACTCGCCTTTTTGAAAAGAAAGTTTATAATATCTCATCTAAAATGTTTATAATTTGTATTATGGGATATTTATTTTTATTTTATAATACTGTGGTATTTTAAATCCTGATCAAAACGAATATAAATTTTCTAAGTTGTCATTTTGACATATGATAAAATATCAAAAAAATCTTCAGATCTTTAGCTAACGGGTCGATTTTTTAATCAATCCAAGTTAACAATTAATTAATTTCATGAAATGCACAAGTACTTTAATCAGGGATTAGAGTTAACAAGGCAATTAGTAAATCATTGATTTAACATGCTTTCATGGAACCGGGCATTAGTGTTTTGCAATTATTAGTAGAGTGTGAAATCTTTTTGCCTATATAGAGTGTCCCAAAACGTACCGGTAATATTTCTAATATGAATTCTAGAACATAGTTAGAGCCAAAAAGTTCATATAAACATAAGTCCTAAACGTAACCGTTATTGTTTATTTCATAATTTATGTAGCTAAAATATGAGTTTAACGAATTTTACGAAATAATCTTTTTAAATAAATTTTTATTATTTTATTTACAAGAAATGTTCAAAATTATCTCCATTGTGTTCGATACATAAAGTTGCACGTCGCAAAAGAGATCGCTGCGTTCTTAATATGGTTTCTTGGATATTACTAATAGTATCGGCAGCCTGCTGTATTCGTAATTCTTCTATCTTGTGCATTTCAGTTGCATAAACAATATGTTTCATATGACCTCAAAGATAAAAATCAGGTTGGGCGAACGATGTTCAAATGTTACCAAACAAAAGACCTGATCATGGCAACTAGATCAGTATTTCAGAAATCCGTTAATCTTGAATTTTAGCCACATAAATTATGAACCTTAATAACTCGTTACAGGTTACGTTTAGGACATATGTTTATATGAATTTTTCGGCTCTAAATAAGTTCTGGAATTCATCGTTGAAATATTGCCGGTACGCTCTGGGACAGTCTATATAATATACTAGCTGATACCCGTGGACAACGCAACCGCAAGTCAATTTATATTTTAACACCGAACAATACGATTTCAATGTTAACTTGAAAATATTTCAAACAATTCAGGAATTATGAGTCCCAAAACTGCGTGATTATATATTATATTAAAATAAATATATCATCACGGCATATTACCCATTCCTGTGTGTGCCAATCTGCTTTATACACAGATTTCGGTAACGATGATGACATATTTGTACCGTGCGGGCGTTTACCAGGCGTCGCCGTACGAACACTCAGTGCTGGTGTAGAGAGTGCAGCACAGAGAACAATTTTGTGACATTTAAAATTTGAAATATTTGGTGACGATCGCAATCGAACCCGGTTCCCCAGATTCGCGACCAAACACTCAAGCACGCGGCCAGGAGAAAACAAGGTTAAAAAAGGTTCAAAATCACGATTTCTGTTAAAGATTGTGCTTATTTTTGCAAAAAAATAACATTACAGGCTTGTTTTGTACATTTCCGGTATAAAATGGTTAAATATTTAGTTAGAATCTCTTCAAACCCGTGTTCAAAAATGGCACATTTTAGCTCAAAAAATCGGCCAATATCTCTATTTTGATTACAGCTAGTGTTGTCTTACAAAAACAAAATCCGGAGGGTCAATTTGATATATTAATATTTTAAAAGTGTCAAAAAGGCCCTAGGGATTGCGGAAAAGATGATCAAAATTTTGGAAAAAAATTCCTCAAAGAAATTTTATTTTGTTCACAACGGTTTAAATAAATGAAAATGTTAAATGAAAAATGAACAGTAAATACTGTCCGTTGTGGACAAATTTTTAAATATTTTTTATACTTTCACTTTTATATACAGGGTGTAAATGAAATAAGTGCATTAAATTTAAATAGTAATATAACTTGGCGAGAGCAACAATATTTCTTAATAACTTTTTCTCGAAATCGCATATTTTTTAGCATTTTTACCACCCTGTAAATTAACGAGTCGCACAAAATATTTTTCTGATAATTGAATGCAGTAGCAATAGCTATGAAAAATTTTGTTTTAGCAATTGACAATCCTGTCAATTGTTGCAATTAAATTTTGACATTAGTAATAAACTTGTTTATAAGGTAAAATTCTGTTAAAATGCGAGTACACAGACATTGTTATTCCTTACCTATGGTTTATTTATTTATTTTTTTACTCGTATCTGTACTACATTTTACTTGACATCACGGTTGACATGAAGACAGTGTAATGGAGTTGCCAACGCATTTACACGGAGCGTTTCCAAATCATCACCAAATCATTCTGTTCTTAATATTCGCACATTTGTTAATCTTGTACATCTTTATCACATTACAATACGGAGTGTCACATATGAAAATTTTTAAAAAAGCAACAGTTATATCCATAACATGTGCAAAAAGTTTTATGTTTCCAGCACATAACAGTAACAGACTTCAATTTTGGGAATGGCTCATAATGTTCATTAATGAGACTGAATTTACTTGGGAAGGTGTATTTATTATGCACATCTCGGCAGACGAAAATGCTGTAAAAATTTTCATTAAAACATATTTGGGCGGGAACAATAAATGGACGACTAATTATTATTGGTACTCATGTACCTCTTTTAAATGGACAAAAGTTAGTACTTACATTTTTTGAATAACGTATTTAAACTATTATGATTTTTGACGATAAATAATCATCTCATAACTTAATAACTATGCTTTTGTTCTTCCTCTCGTTACCTCGCCCCTCCTTGTCCTCTACTATTCACAGGTGATTAAAATCCTGGTTTAATACACAACTTTATAAATTTCTTATCCAATATATTTCTTTATTTTAAAAAGTGTACTATTACGAATTAATAAATAATAAATTTTATTTCCGTTGATTCGTTTATTAATTACTGTGACTGCAAGTGTAACCGATAACCGACAATTTTTAAGCTGTTTGTATCCCACTTGATTACGGCAGCAGCCATTTGTTCTCCATGGGCGGGTAACGAAATATGCAGTAAATCTTTAAATAATTTTAACTCAAAATCTAAAAGACTTAGAAAAAAAAGTTATTAAGAAATATTGTTGCTCTCGTCGAGTTACATTACTGGTTAAATTTAATGCACTTATTTCATTTACACCCTGTATAATTTCCATGTACAATTTTTGTGTAAATCACTTAACAATTACATTATCAACAAACAGTGGCGGATTTAGAGGGGAGGCACTCGGGCACGTGCCCCCCCTGTTATTTAAAAAAAATTAATTATTACATATTATCATGCACGTATTACACATCATAGATAAATAAAAGAATAAACATACTAATAAAAATACAGAATTTGTATTTATTTTTCAAATTGTTCATTATTTTGGAGATGCTCCCCTAACTTTTTTTATTATAAGTAATAGAACAAATGGTTCATATAAAAGTTTTATTATTTTTATTATACTATTTGATGATATATATATATATATATATATATATATATATATATATATATATATATATATATATATATATATATATATATATATATATATATATTATAAAGTCACGTTTAAAAGATATGACTATCAACTTTTATTTTTTAAATAGCAAAAAATATTTATTTCACTAAAATATAAACCGCCATTTTTTGTCTTAAGTTGTTCTTATTACTTAATTTGATGTTTTAACTTGTTTTGTATAACGTTGGATTTTATTTATTTTCACATGGCTACTTAAAATATTTGAACAAACATTATTTCTCATATTTCTCAAACTCATTTACTTGTTTGGGGTACTGCACTCTGATTTTTTCATTATTTTAAATTAAAGTTCTTTTAAATTTGAAACAATTCGTAGTATTAAAAAGTCTTAATTGTTTTTGGTTTAACTGAAATTGATTTTTAAAGTCAACGGCGACACCTATTGCTATATTTTTCTCTCGCACAAGTTCTATACTTCGCAGCGAGAGAAAGGTAGCACTAATGTGACGTCACAGTGACACTGACAACAAACCTCAAATAAAGTAATTATTAAAAATTTGTTTTCTTCATTTTAATCCCTATTTATTTAAGTATAAATGTACATTTTATTACTTTTTGTTATGGTGCAGGACCACAAATAGAGCATTAAAAAGACAAAAAATGGGGGTTTATATTTTAGTAAAGTAATTATAGGTAGCTATTTAAAAAATAAAAGTTCTAACTTTATAAAAAAAATATTTACATCTGCCATCAAATAGTATATTTAAAATAATAAAACTTTTACATGAGCAATTTTTTACAATACAACACAAAAGTTAACGAGGTGGGGGGGCTCACCCTATATATTTAAAATTTGTTTTTCCGAATTTAGTGCCCCCCCCCCCTATTATAATTTTCTAAATCCGCCACTGTCAACAAACTGTTAAAACTCATCCTCTGAGGAAGACACATGTGGTGTCGAAACTAGTCAGGTTGAGATTAAAGTTGACATCTTCAGTAAATTGTTTTCTTTCATCATCCCTCCCAGTCAAAAAATTACTTGATCCCAAAATTTTATCTGTACGGATATTGGTGTGAGTGGTTTACTCATATCGACAAGTGCAAGGAACCGACTGAATCAGTCAGTCTCAGAAATATTTGGTTGATCTTGTATTACGGCACATAATCAAAGGTTCTCTGAAGTTAGTGACCTGTTTCTAGTGGTAAATTCTGCCAGTGGTAGAGTGATTGAGAATTGTATAGCTGGTTTTAAGACGTCGCTCAAGTGACACCGCGCAGCCTGGCGCAAATGACGTGATTCATGTCGGGATGTAAATACGAGAGGCCCGCACCGCAACGCAGGTGATTTATTCATGCCATGAGCTTCGACACAGTGCTTATTGATGGGATGCTTAAATCGACTGCAATTTGTGAATGTGAACGAAGTTGATGTATCGTTGCTAATCAAATAAAAAGTCATAAGTGATTTTATCTGGATCTGGTTTAACGGACCAGCTGGAAGGGGGACATAGATATTTTCTATATTTTTGACTGTCAAATTTTGCAGATAACATTATACTATTGTATTGTAACAATGACATTACACTAAAACTACTCCAATTGAAGGAAATCGCGTAATGTTAAAACCATTGAGAGTGATCTCTATCAGATGAAGAACTTATTAAATATTTTTCAAAAAATTTGAACGAAAACTCACGACAGTCACGTAGGTTATATTATAAAAGTAACCCCGGTAATACACTCTCCAACTTTAAGTAGCTGTGAAATAACGTAAGGGGCATTACATGAACATTTTAATTCATTATACATGTATCCAGAGTAATGTATCAAACATGGATATCTCAAGAACTAAAAGAGATACCTTGTGGGTTAAATTAGATGAATTATGCCATTTTTGCTGTGTATTGTACTGCATAGTAAATTTATGGGTCATCAGATAGGCATAGACGAAAATATATATTTTACAGTTTAATTTTGGTCTGCACTTCTCCAAGGCATTTTTTAAATGAAATTAAAGCAGTGCCGGATATCCACACAGGCGCAGTAAGCGTGCGCTTCGGGCTTCTTAAATCGAGGGGGCCTCAAATTTCAAGTCTCAAAATAAAAAATTTGTATTTTTTTATTATTATTTTCCTAACAAAACTAATTAATAATTTAATAGTATTCTTAAATTAAATTGACAAAAATTAATAACGTCATCAATACCATATGTTTTATGGAAACATAGCGGTCAAATACTGAAAAGATAAATATAGAGTATCCTTACTACTTATATTCACAACTCTTTCAAAATACAGTCAAGAAACCATAAGCCTACTTTCAACTTTTGTAATTCCCGCTTGATTTTGACATCATCACTTTCGGAGTCTATTCTAAACGCTATAAGTATCTGCAAAAATTATAACTTCTTCGCTTGTAAATTTTCAAAAAATACTTTAGTCTAATTGTTAAAATGTTGTTTTTCGCTTGCAAATTCTAAAAAAATGCTTTAATGTAACGGTAACGTAAGGCACAGACTCAATTTGACGAAACTCGGGTGATTACATGTTACATTCATTTTACGGGGAATGCTAAAATTAGTATAAATTTTGCTTTCCGTTCTAACTTTTTTGGAATTTAATATTTTTCATGGTCTTGCAACTATGTGTATATAAACTTCAAAATAAAATTCTTGAGGGGTGGATATTCTAGACTAGGTTAAAATTTAAATAGGTTTTTGTTGTATTTTTTATTAATAAACCCTGTTTTGAAATATATCGATTTCGATTATATATATATATATATATATATATATATATATATATATATATATATATATATATATTATTATTATTATTATTATTATTATTATTATTATTATTATTATTATTAATAATCTTGAGTGCGTGCTACAGTAAAAACGTATGCGTAGAATGCTCACTTTAATGGTCTTGAAAATATTATGGGAGAGGGGTGTTTAGGGGGGCCTCAAAATTTAATTGCCTTGAGGCCTCTCAAGTGTAAGAATTGGGATATTTCACTATGTAGAGATGGCGTTGTGCACCAACCTCAAACCTTCAATAAAGGAGCACTTTTGTTTAACTTCGATAAGCGTATCACTGCTGCAAGTAGTTTTTCTTTGATATTTCTTGTATTTTGACTTTTCTCTCAGTGTTTATAATTACTTTAGGTAGAGTATATTTCCTTGTATTCTGTTTTATTAGTTGTAGAAGTAGATTAATTACTATATTTCATTTTAAATACATTAGAAAGTAGTTGTTAGGTCTTCTTCACAGTTTAGTTTTGTCTTAAGCCCAGTTATACAATAAATATTAGATAACAGTATTTTAATTAATTCTAAATACCAGTTCTATTATCTATTTTCCACAATGTAAAACCATACGAATAAAATAAAATTGCTCCTTTGTTTTAGTTCCAAATTTCGCTACCTGGTTCGCATTCTTGTTGAAATATCTCAATATCATAATGTACTCCTACGAGGAAATGAAAAGTTTTAACTCACCAAAACACATTTAATTTCTAGGAAGCAAATCTCTCTAAATGAAGCGGAAGAGACGCTGGTTATTTTTTGCTCGTTCCGACACATTGGCAAGTGTCAGGCAATTTGGATCCCCTGGGGTGTAAGAATGTGCAATGTGCGGGGGCAGAGGTGAGACGGGAAGTCTCGCACACTTCCTGTTCCTACAGCAACAGCAACAGGACACCTGTCCCGCCTGTTCTGCCTGCCTCTCCGCACCCACGACATAACATTCGCAACATGTGAAAGAGAACCGAAACAGAGGGTGGTGATATATGAGTTAATGGATGTTTTTAATCAGAATTTTCTTCCGGTTAATTCAAAATATTGATTATGTATACACGTAAGATTTTCAATGTGTACAGTATTTTTTAAAATTTCATTAACCGTAACGTTTGAGATAACCAGATTAAGAAATATCATAATATGTATAAAGCAAAACTTTATTGAACGAAACTAAGTACATTGGTACTTAACTAATAGTAAACAAATTATTTAGACATAAAACAAAATATATATTCTTTGAAGGTGCCAAAACGGTAACATAATAAAAAACATGTAAAAATCGAGGTAAAAATGTATAAATTTTGTAAAACACTGCATATTTGGCATATGGAAGGAGGGGTCTTTTGCATAATTTACTCGAAAATCAAGTTTTGCAATCTTAGCAGAACTCAAATTAATCCTTTTTGTTTCCTATTATAACATAGGGACATTTTGATTCTTTCCTCGATTTTGTATTATGATACGTAATATAACAAGTGATATGATTATTATGGATGATATTCTCGAGTGAAACCGAGGTGCAGATGTGCTGCTTCGGTTTCACGAGCAATTTCATCGATTATTAATCATATCACGAGCTTATATTTAATGAGAGTATATAATGAATTTTTGTGACACATTGTGTGTGCTGCTAATCTAACTTTTCATATATGTATTGGAAATGGTTAATTTTATAATTCCCTTATTATTTTCATCGTTGTTCATATCAATCCAACGATTATAGCACATTTTTATACTCAAAATTAACTGTCAATGTTGAAATAAAGAAAACAAATCCCTTAATAACGAATATTAATAAGGTGATAATTTTTTTGTTTTTTATCATCACTGTGATAGACATGTAACTAGGGAGATTCTGAGTGTTGATAGGCGGAAAACATGTCACGTGACTAATGAATTATATTCTCATTATTATAGTCTTTTACAGGTATTTGCAGTAGATGTTTTAGATCTACGAGTAGACCAAACACTTTTAAATTTTTTCAAAATTATTACTATAGAAACCTATTTTAATACGCCAAAATAAAACCATATATTGGCGGAGCCACTTTGAGTAGAAAATATTATATGAAGGTTGTCCGGAAATTTATCGTTACAGAGTTATGTAGGTACAGCTTATAGCCCTTTGAAAGTGAATCTCATCAGACACTTTTTTATTAATAACTCTGGTACTAGTTGCACTAAAATTTTGAAACTTGGTATGAGGATACTACTTATTTAGATATATATTTACAATTTCTTTTGTTTATGTATCTCAAACATAGGCGACTCAAGTGGCGAAATCATGAACGATTTTGCCTCTCGCTAAGAGAGGTATTGGTTTCATGCTAAAAGTCGCATATCCAGATTTTAGTGAATAAGCACGTTTTAAGGTCGCTAGAATCCGATTATAACGTTTTTACGATGATGTCCGTATGTATGTATGTATGTATGTATGTATGTATGTATGTATGTATGTATGTATGTATGTATGTATGTATGTATGTATGTATGTATGTATGTATGTATGTATGTATGTATGTATGTATGTATGTATGTATGTATGTATGTATGTATGTATGTATGTATGTATGTATGTATGTATGTATGTATGTATGTATGTATGTATGTATGTATGTATGTATGTATGTATGTATGTATGTATGTATGTATGTATGTATGTATGTATGTATGTATGTATGTATGTATGTATGTATGTATGTATGTATGTATGTATGTATGTATGTATGTATGTATGTATGTATGTATGTATGTATGTATGTATGTATGTATGTATGTATGTATGTATGTATGTATGTATGTATGTATGTATGTATGTATGTATGTATGTATGTATGTATGTATGTATGTATGTATGTATGTATGTATGTATGTATGTATGTATGTATGTATGTATGTATGTATGTATGTATGTATGTATGTATGTATGTATGTATGTATGTATGTATGTATGTATGTATGTATGTATGTATGTATGTATGTATGTATGTATGTATGTATGTATGTATGTATGTATGTATGTATGTATGTATGTATGTATGTATGTATGTATGTATGTATGTATGTATGTATGTATGTATGTATGTATGTATGTATGTATGTATGTATGTATGTATGTATGTATGTATGTATGTATGTATGTATGTATGTATGTATGTATGTATGTATGTATGTATGTATGTATGTATGTATGTATGTATGTATGTATGTATGTATGTATGTATGTATGTATGTATGTATGTATGTATGTATGTATGTATGTATGTATGTATGTATGTATGTATGTATGTATGTATGTATGTATGTATGTATGTATGTATGTATGTATGTATGTATGTATGTATGTATGTATGTATGTATGTATGTATGTATGTATGTATGTATGTATGTATGTATGTATGTATGTATGTATGTATGTATGTATGTATGTATGTATGTATGTATGTATGTATGTATGTATGTATGTATGTATGTATGTATGTATGTATGTATGTATGTATGTATGTATGTATGTATGTATGTATGTATGTATGTATGTATGTATGTATGTATGTATGTATGTATGTATGTATGTATGTATGTATGTATGTATGTATGTATGTATGTATGTATGTATGTATGTATGTATGTATGTATGTATGTATGTATGTATGTATGTATGTATGTATGTATGTATGTATGTATGTATGTATGTATGTATGTATGTATGTATGTATGTATGTATGTATGTATGTATGTATGTATGTATGTATGTATGTATGTATGTATGTATGTATGTATGTATGTATGTATGTATGTATGTATGTATGTATGTATGTATGTATGTATGTATGTATGTATGTATGTATGTATGTATGTATGTATGTATGTATGTATGTATGTATGTATGTATGTATGTATGTATGTATGTATGTATGTATGTATGTATGTATGTATGTATGTATGTATGTATGTATGTATGTATGTATGTATGTATGTATGTATGTATGTATGTATGTATGTATGTATGTATGTATGTATGTATGTATGTATGTATGTATGTATGTATGTATGTATGTATGTATGTATGTATGTATGTATGTATGTATGTATGTATGTATGTATGTATGTATGTATGTATGTATGTATGTATGTATGTATGTATGTATGTATGTATGTATGTATGTATGTATGTATGTATGTATGTATGTATGTATGTATGTATGTATGTATGTATGTATGTATGTATGTATGTATGTATGTATGTATGTATGTATGTATGTATGTATGTATGTATGTATGTATGTATGTATGTATGTATGTATGTATGTATGTATGTATGTATGTATGTATGTATGTATGTATGTATGTATGTATGTATGTATGTATGTATGTATGTATGTATGTATGTATGTATGTATGTATGTATGTATGTATGTATGTATGTATGTATGTATGTATGTATGTATGTATGTATGTATGTATGTATGTATGTATGTATGTATGTATGTATGTATGTATGTATGTATGTATGTATGTATGTATGTATGTATGTATGTATGTATGTATGTATGTATGTATGTATGTATGTATGTATGTATGTATGTATGTATGTATGTATGTATGTATGTATGTATGTATGTATGTATGTATGTATGTATGTATGTATGTATGTATGTATGTATGTATGTATGTATGTATGTATGTATGTATGTATGTATGTATGTATGTATGTATGTATGTATGTATGTATGTATGTATGTATGTATGTATGTATGTATGTATGTATGTATGTATGTATGTATGTATGTATGTATGTATGTATGTATGTATGTATGTATGTATGTATGTATGTATGTATGTATGTATGTATGTATGTATGTATGTATGTATGTATGTATGTATGTATGTATGTATGTATGTATGTATGTATGTATGTATGTATGTATGTATGTATGTATGTATGTATGTATGTATGTATGTATGTATGTATGTATGTATGTATGTATGTATGTATGTATGTATGTATGTATGTATGTATGTATGTATGTATGTATGTATGTATGTATGTATGTATGTATGTATGTATGTATGTATGTATGTATGTATGTATGTATGTATGTATGTATGTATGTATGTATGTATGTATGTATGTATGTATGTATGTATGTATGTATGTATGTATGTATGTATGTATGTATGTATGTATGTATGTATGTATGTATGTATGTATGTATGTATGTATGTATGTATGTATGTATGTATGTATGTATGTATGTATGTATGTATGTATGTATGTATGTATGTATGTATGTATGTATGTATGTATGTATGTATGTATGTATGTATGTATGTATGTATGTATGTATGTATGTATGTATGTATGTATGTATGTATGTATGTATGTATTTATGTATGTATGTATGTATGTATGTATGTATGTATGTATGTATGTATGTATGTATGTATGTATGTATGTATGTATGTATGTATGTATGTATGTATGTATGTATGTATGTATGTATGTATGTATGTATGTATGTATGTATGTATGTATGTATGTATGTATGTATGTATGTATGTATGTATGTATGTATGCATGTATGCATGTATGTATGTATGTATGTGTGTGTGTGTGTGTGTGTGTGTGTGTGTGTGTGTGTGTGTGTGTATGTGTATATATATGTGTGTATGTTGTGTGTGTGTGGATATGTGTGTATGGATATGTGTGTGTGTGTGGATGTGTGTGTGTGTGGATG
Organism: Harpalus rubripes; assembly: GCA_963082715.1. NCBI lineage: Eukaryota > Metazoa > Arthropoda > Insecta > Coleoptera > Carabidae > Harpalus > Harpalus rubripes. The sequence continues at coordinate 22,117,526 of OY720457.1, forward strand.
TGTGTGTGTGTGTGTGTGTGTGTGTGTGTGTGTGTGTGGATGTGTGTGTGGATGTTGGATCCACTATTTCTCAAATACTATAAGACTTAAGACATTTTTAACTACGGATTCCTCAATCTAACAATAATGGGAAGAGTCGAATCAGTTTTGGTAACAATTGGACAACCGGAAGTAGTAGTTACAAGAAAAAAAATCATCTAAATATTATTTATTGAAAATTTATGTAAATACTTATATTAAAGAACGTTAAATTCTTTATTCGATAAATATAAATTCATTATTATATCGTCTATAGATTTAGAGATAAAGAAATGCATATAAAATAATTTGATGTAAAAATTCTTAGATCAAACTACTTCAAGGCAAGAAATTCAAATGTTTGTAATTCACACATAAATGTCACTGTCAAAAATATTTGTACATCATTATGAAGATTATGAAAATAAATAAAAAATCATCAACGCAAAAGAATATACCTAAAAAAGAATATAAAAGGAATTTGCGAAAAATGACGAATAAAAGAAAAAGAAAAGAAAAGTAGAAAAAAAAGTTCAGGATATTGAATATAAAGAAAATGTATGTATTGTACATAATTTATATTAAAATAATTATTTTGTAGTGAGACATGAATATATATGTATTTGTATTTAAAAATATTTTCGTTTTATGCGTACAACCAGGTAAAATATCTGGCGAGAGGTTATGTGCTGGCCACATCAGATTTTTTTATCTGTATTCTTTATACCTATTCTTTTATTTTTATTAATAAAATATTACATCAACTGCAAAATTACACAAAAAAGGAAATAACTCTGTAACGATAAATTTCCGGACTTACCTTCATATATTTTTTTTTTAGTAAAAGTGCCCCCCCCCTTCAATATTTAGTTTTATTTTGGCACACTCTTTATGAGTCACCACGGATAATAATGTAATACAGTCAAGCGTCGTTCAAACAATGTATGGTCGTTTATAAAGTATAATAGTATGTAGTACGTAGTTCAAATATTCCGACCGCAACCCAGGAACACAGACTTTAAATATATATGATAGCCCCAATGTTATAAAATTGAACTCGTTTCGTATTATAAGAAAGTAATCGTATATTATCAATGGCACGACAGCCCATGCAAGGCAAAGGTAAGTTAGTACCATACCAGTGATTGACTTGTTCTGGTACAGTTAGAGGTCTTAATCTATGTAGCAACCTTTGATTATTGAATTTGAAAGATTACTACAATCTTGGGATTGAGAGCGTTGGATAACCGAGTTCGAATCAAACCGACATCAAACTTGAAACTTCTTTCAATTTCATTAATAACTGTGATACAGCAATGAATAATGAGCCGTGATGTTATTGATATAATTTTATACAGGTGTCCAAGATAACGTGTTCACAAGAACTATAAGAGATACAAAGTCAGATAATGAAGAGGTCTGTTTGTTTGTGATACACTAACGTGTACAACATGTACTGAGAATTCGTCATTAGTGCAGTTTAGTACAAAATATTACACACTTATTTTCTAAATACAAATGAACACAAATTATACAAGTTAGTGCAGATTATAAGTTTAGTAGCAAAAATAATAATAGTTTTCATTGGAAAGGAATTTTTCATGTTCATGTTCATGTTCAGAAAACATTTCTTTTGATTCATAGATTTCGATTTTTGTAAAAAATTTAATGCCAATTACATGTTCATAGAAGCTTGTTTGTGAAATTACTGTGACCTTATACACTACACTAAGTGTACTAGCTCGGCAGGTAGTACAGTTCTGGCAAGTTAGTGCAATATGCACGACTACAAACGAACACATTGCAGACAACGTAGACACTCAAACAAACATATTTTTCAGAAAATTACAATTTCGTGCAGCTGGAACCATACAAACGAACATACCTAGGTATTACAGTGATCCTTATTGTAATACGTGTTTTTCATACTATTTTTTCTGTTTCGCATTAATTTACTTTTATTTAAACATTATTATTGAAAAAAATATTAAAATATCAAGGTTGGTAACCTTGACAGTTTCAATAATCATTTAAAATTTAATATACTTTGACATTTTGACAACAGTTACTTACAATCTAGGTTAGCGTTAAAATATGAATTTTAATTTAAAAAGGTACTTTACTGTTTGAAGTAAATATTTTACTATTAAAAATTTAATTTCAGTTAGTTTCTATGAGTAATGACATGTAACAACAAGTAAAACGAAAGATATTTACTTAACACTTAGACTAAGTTACCAACTTCATACAATTTTTAAAAAATCCGTAAAAATATTTATACAAAATTGTTCATTGTAACTCTGTTTTTGACAAAAACAGTTGTACAAAAATTGATGTGTGTATGCGAAATAGGAAAAAAATATAGATCACTAAATTTTGCAGTTTTTTATTTTTGCAAATAAATTTCAGGTAAGAAATAATAAATAATACTGGATTTTGGTATATACTATTTAAGGAATTTTTTCGAATGGCGATGCTCAAATGCTTTTATCACTATTGGCTTGCGAGTTTAATAATTTAAATATAGGAAAGTTACACCTTTCAAAAGAGAATTTTTGTTAGCTGCCTTAGGATATAGGTAAGTACTGCTTGGGCTTGGGATAAATACTCTACCTAAAACTTGGTAGTCTATAGTTTATGGCATATTTTGACAAATTAAACTGTTTTTACTTCCTTGTACATAGTAAAGGAAGTATTGTAATCGATAAAAAAATAGTTTTTTATATTTAAACGGTAATATCCATTTTGATCATCCCTGAATCCATTTTGACTAATTTCGTCGTGACGTCGGTACATACGTACGTATCTCGCATAACTCAGAAACGGTAAGCCGTAGAAAGTTGAATTTTTGTATTTAGGACTACTATAACATCTAGTTGTGCACATCCCTTTTTGGTCATTACATAATTTTCAGAAGTGGAACTTTACTTGAAGCCACTAATAGATTTTAATGAAAAACTATTTTAAAATGTAATCCAAATTTTTCAAATTTAGTATATAAGGCTTTTTTGTAAATGTAAATAACATAGTAGATTTTGGATAAAATAGGCCAATAGGAAGTGATATATTACCTGAAGTGGTTAACAGTTTTTCTTGAATAATATAGTTTTATTTTGATTTTAGAAATAAATGCTTCAAATAATAGTTTTAGACAATTAAATTCTGCGTCTAGCACACCTAACATTATTAAATTAGCCCTTTGTAGAAGCGAGATATGTAAATTTAAAAATTATATACTTTTTGGTTTTTATAATAAAGCTTGCTATGGATTAGGACAAAAAAGTACAAAAAAATAAAAAATTAATGTTAAATTACGTCAAATACATGAAATTTTATAATTGGGACTATATTTCATGTTGATCTTGTCGTGTGCTATCCACATCAGATTTTTTAAAGTAGTGTATACTAACTTTTGAGAGGACTTAGTGGTGCACTTGTGTGCTCGTATGCTCTCTTATTTAAGCAGTAAAAATGAAACAATTATTAAATTTATAGGGGAAAAGAATAGTTGTAACAATGAAACAAATGAAAAACAGAATTATAGGTATAATAACTTTTTTATTATCATTGCTAATTTTTCTAATTTAATTCAGGCACGCATACACATACATATGTATACAGATCTCACCGTAAAAATATGTAGTAAAATTATGTTCTGCTCATGGTGTATACGAATTTAAGAATAAACTTGTTCTAAAGTAAGTAAAACGTGTTTTTCTTAAATTTTTATTATTTTTTTCCCAAAGACAATATACATTCGTCAACTATAGATGAAAAATAAAGTGAAAATTTCAGGTACAGATAGAAATAAACGGGTCAAGACTCTACAGTAATTATTATTAATTACTGTAAAGAACAATGGGGTCCAAAAAAGTTGCATATATTTTGTCATATTATGAAAATATGACTAATTTTAAATGATTTTGTATCAAAATATTTTTAAAATATAAAACTTTTCATTCTTAATTTTAATAAAAACGATTAGCACTATAAGGATATGAAGTCACAACTGTATTTTTGTATCAGTGTGCCGAGCGAAGAGAATATAATTTTATATTATTCATAACTTGTGAAAATAAAATCCATATATTTATATGTAGTTCTGTTTTACATGAAAATGTATGAAACATTGATCATTTTTGTTCAAATAAAACATAATTATTTAAAATCTTTATAACAAAAAATTTTTACTTTGACAAGGTACAACTATAGTTTCCTGAAATTGACAGCTGTCACTAGTTAACCCTCCTTGACATAAATTTTTGGCAGAATTAATGACATTGACAGATATAAACAACTTTAGTCAGTAGGCGAAGTAAAATTACAAATATGACGTCACACAAAAATAATTAAATTTAAAAAAATTATATTTCTAAATCTATACACATTTGGAAATTTTAACAACTGCTAAAATTCATCGTTTTATTTACTCTTTCAGAAATAATAAATTGAAAAATGAGCACCGCACCCTAATTTTGTTTTAAGATAATGTTAAATTAAAAATTGTCTTGATATTAGTTTCACGTAATAAAGCGTTAACTTAATTAACTTAATATACTTAATAACTTAATTTATCTTGTAGTTAATACAAGATAAATTTTATTGGTAAACCGACCCGTCATTTTAATATTTGTATAAAAATATTCGTCAATTCTAACTACAAAATATAATGAAAATAAAAATTGGTATTTGAAATCATTTTATCTATGAGTATAATTCTTGTTCGTTAGAGTAAGCTATAAATTAATGTCGTGTATAATTATATGCACATGTTATGTTCAATTAAGCAGCTCTTTTCTCGCGGGCATATTATAACATTAAGTAGGCTGTTGTAAAAATTGGTGAGAATTGTCTAAAGGCTATTTCCAATATTAGCTAATTTCATTTTAAATTAATGCATTTAGCTAATTTCATGTTCGATGTATAAAATACAGTAGCTGTATCAATAACTCAATACTAAAATGTAATAAAACAACTTGTATTTCAGCTACTGAAAGTAGTTACACACGCAATCTCAATATATTTAATACGATTAACATAAATTGCACATATATTTTTACTCTACATACAGAGATATATTTTACACTGCATTTTTAAATTTATTTATAGCGAATTTTATTATCTGAAGTGATAGTTTATTACTGAAAATAGATGATTATTACATTTTACTCATTTATGCTTCATGAATTTCGCTATTACCCCCAATTTTTATGTTTGTTCTTATCTATATTTTATGGTGTCTGTAACACATTCCACGTAATCTAGATAATTATCTACGTTATAGAGTGGCTGTTTACTGCACCTGAGTGTATATCTTTTAGTATTTTGTCTAGCATAAACAGTCTATTAATTCAACCGTAAAGAGCGAGAAATAGAAAACTCCAGGGGGCTGGAGTAAACGGTTAATTAAAACCTAAATCAAACGTAGTTGTCCCAACATACTGGAGGAGAAATATTATTGCGTAGTTAGCCGCCATTTTAAATGCAAATTGCTCCATTTACCTGTAACTAGCGAGCAAGTGGCGGTTTAGAAAGGACAGTTTTTAATTTAAACCATTTTAACAGCCAGTTTGGTTTACGACATACCTGCGGACTGTTTTAATCATTACAGGATTTATTATCTCACTGATATTTCCAATAGTGAAATTAGATAATGGTTATAATATATGGGAATATATGGTCCACTGCATAGGGTAATAGATCGTGGGATTGAACAATTCATGTTCTTGTTCGGGCTAAATCTCTTTCAATTAACTATTTACAAAAAATCTCGTATAACACATTCTTCATACTACATTTATCTTACGTACGGTATATCACAAAGAGAACATATTTTGTCTGCTTCTAACATATAAATTGCGAGTGTAATATCTTTGCTGCCTTTCTGAATTACGTATTTAAATTCATATTCAAATTTTTAGATGATATTCTGAAAGTTTATTAGGTAAATACTTGAGTCGTAATTTCAATACATCGTGTCTAGAATGGTATCTATTTGTCAAGGGCTGTATATACTTATATCTACCATGTAACCTTATTACCAACGAGTATGAAAAAAAACTTTTACTTTGTAAACGAAGAAAGACGAACATATATGTAACCTGTAATGTGACAACTGAGCCTGATTTTTTATATCAATTGGCTCTATTATTTAACTCGGAGTTTAATTTGTAGCAAGTCGTTGAAAATTTTCACCAATGAAATACCACGTTAATTAATAAATAACAAAAAAATAAATTTTTAGTTGTTAAATCCATATAAATTGGAAAAGATTTAACCAGTTGTTAACATTATTCACTTTGTTACAGAATAGTAACAATTCGAAAAGTAATTTAAAGAAGCTAGTCTAGTCTATTCAAAATGGAACAAAGGTACTCACACATACATGTACTTCCCAACCGAGTTAGGAAGGTAGAGAAACAAACACGAACATATTCAAATTAATTATCGAAATAAACGAACAACTAAAATCTCTGGAGTCTCACAAACTCCACACTACCACAGTAGGGTTAAAGCTAGAACACACGTAATATATATATATATATATATATATATATATATATATATATATATATATATATATATATATATATATATAACGCAAGAAGGTTATTACTGGTAAGACACATATGCATATTCTGCGTTACTGCTAATGCTGGTTCGGCCGGCTGAAGTCGGTATGACGTCACAAGCGGCGGACACGTTGTTTAAAACTCTTATAATTCTTGTATCTTTAACAATAGAAATATGCGGTTTAAAAATTTGTTCTTAGAATTTTTCATTCTCCAATTTTGATTTTTAGTTTACACCACCTTTAATAACCTTCATAACGGATCTTTTGCAATAGACGAATATTGACGTAGGTATAATTAATGGAAAAAATAGTCAAAAGTGGTGCTCTGACTAATAATCATAAAAATGTTAAAATCGGATTCTATGGACCTTAAAACTTGTTACTAAAATCTTTATATGCAAATTTTACCTTGATTCCATCAACTATTTTACGTGGCGTGGAAAGATTAAAAAGTAATTGTATATATCTGATAAAAATAAGAATGTTTATAGACTGTATTGAACGGTTTTCGATATTCAATCAATTTGCCTGCGAATAAAGTAATTGCTTTTCTTAACAAGTTCTTAATCAATAATTTATTTATTTTTATGAGTAAAATACGTAAATTGAATAATTTTAATTTTAAAACTATGGTTATCTTTTTACCTTTCATTTCTTTTTTTTTTAATCAATGGAAGTAGAAAAACAATGTAGTCGGGTATGGGATTTACTTTTCTCAAGATTAATTCATAATTAATTCCTTCTATTTCTTTTTGTTCTTGGTCATTTATTTATTTCTTCCAATTTTTTACATCTTTTATTTCATAATTTTGCGATTCTTCCTTCCCATGTTTTCCTCGGGCTTACTCTTCCGCGTTTTTGCTCATACTTTCCGCTTCTACTTTTTCGTATTGTCTCCATACACCGCTTAGTTTCCTAGCTCCATTTTGTTTTACCTACGATATTCCTGAGATGTTTTGTTTGAAATCATATAAACTGGTATTTATATGTGAACCGTATTAGCATGTTTTAGCTAAATAATGCCAACAACTCTTTATAGTCTGGTTGCATAAATAACTGTTCAATACACTTATTAATGAATTTTTCTAGAGGTAAATAACTATTTATAAAACACTTCTAACAGCTAAGTGCTAAGTAGTTATCATCTAATATAAAGCAATCTCGTGGTCGTGAAGTAATCATATATCTATCTAAATGAATATTTAATAAGATAAAGTTACGAGGCGGCGTGATGTTACAGGTCGGAGCGCACAACCAGTAGCACCCGACACAAAAAGACGAGCACCTTAACGAAACCAACCTCGGAATTTATTACCGAGATTTGCATATTTTACTGTAATGGCTCCGTACGCACGGCATAAAACCGTGCTCACAATCTCGTGATATATTATTTTATGAATAAATATACTCTTCATACAGATACGTTAACCTGCTCAACGGATTCCAAAATACACCTTACGGGGCATAAAACTTGGAATAGAATGGTTTCCTTGAAGTAAAGATTAAGATGTGGAAAAGATGGGACGACATGGACGGTAAAATACCATGCATATCCTTGTACCGTACTTGTATGAACATCTTTGTCTGCTTGTTTAATAAAAAACGAAAATAAAATATCCTCGTAGTTGACATCTTGATGACTATTATTTCGAAATTCCACCCAAAAACACGAATTTGGATTTTTATAATTTTCAATTGTTCTGCACATACAGGGTATTAATTAAAAAGCGGGCCATAGGAGTTTAACATGGGAAATCAGTTTTTCCTTGCGCAAAAGTTCCCAATTAATTTTAAACAAAAGTGTTTCAAATAAAAGTTATACATAATTAAATTATACACCAGCATCACTAAACAGATTTTATTTTGCATGTTTAGTAACCTGTAAAATCCAAATTGAAATTCTATAAATATTGCTCATTTGTAATGATAGTCACGGAATTTAAACAAAATTATAAAGAAATGCATATAGTTTGAACTGTCAGAAATCGATTTTCAAATAAAAATTACTGACAATTATATTCTATCCTAAGTCTTTAAAAATATTTCGTTTTTATAATCTATATCTAAATTATTGCTTAGATTTTATTTATTTTTGTTTTGTAACCTGCAAAATCGAAATTCTGATAATTCAAACGATATGCATTTCTTTGTAATTTTGTTTAAATATCATGGCTATCACTACAAATAAGCAATATTTATAAAATTTCAAATTAGATTTTACAGATTATTAAACATGCAAAAAAATCTGTTTAGTGATGCTGGTGTAGAATTTAATTCTCTACAACATTTATTTGAAATATTTTTGTTTAAAATGAAATGGGAAGTTTTGCGCAAAAACAAACTGATTTCCCATGTTAAACGCCTATGGCCTACTTTTTAATTAACACCCTGTATATCAATCAAAATAAATTATTGCAGAAGAACTGGATATTAATATACGAATTTTTATTCAATATCGAATGTAATATTTTTTATTTCAATCTTTTTATGCATTTTACTATTTCACACTATTAATTTAAATTTGTCCGTATTTGTTCAATTTTTTATTTAACTTGTATAATTATGACATATTTTAAGTTATTATAAAATTTCTTGTTTTCTATTAGCAGTAGTATTGATCAGCGAATTTGTCTATACATTAAGATAGCTATTGATTACTAACGGATATGATATTTGCATAGTGCTTTAATTTATTTATTTTTCAATTATTCTTTAATTTGGATGTGAAGTTACACGTTAAGCTTAGGTCAAATAAAAAATTCTATCTACGATCTGCGAATACGAATAAATGTATTATATATATATATATATATATATATATATATATATATATATATATTATTATTATTATTATTATTATTATTATTATTATTTTTATTAATAATCTAGAGTGCGTGCTCAGTAAAAACGTACGCGTAGAATGCTCACTTTAATAATCTTGAAAATATTACGGAGAGGGGTGTTTAGGGGGGCCCCAAAATTTAATTGCCTTGAGGCCTCTCAAGTGTAAGAATTGGGATATTTCACTATGTAGAGATGGCGTTTTGCACCAATCTCAAACATTTAATAACGGAGCACTTTTGTTTACCTTCGATAAGCGTATCGCTGCTGCAAGTAGTTTTTATTCGATTTTTCTTGTATTTTCAGGAAATATAATATGTAGTCTATTATGAAATTAGTTTATCATTATATCAAATGTACAGTTAGGCCTTTTACTGAATCTCGAAGAAATTAGAATTCGCTATTTTACGTAAAACATCATATTTAATATTTTTTCTTTATCTCTCATAATAATGCTAGATATATGGTAATTTTAAAATAAGTAATTTAAAAACAAAATTTAACCTTAAATCTATTATATGAGGTACCCTAAAAAAACATAAGTACTATAGCAATGATGTTTAGAATTATAGCTACAATTCCTATAAACATACTCATGTAATAGGAAACATACATCCCAAACTTTCAGTATACTAATACTAATATAGATCAAAGTATTATGATATGTATACAGTTATGGGTTATACCTTTGACATATATGTATTTTCATTTAGAATATTATATATTTTTTGTCAGATCGATCAACGTCAAATTTATAAAGGTTTTAAAATCATCCATTACATTCGCTCACCTTTTTATCACGATCTTTATTCACATTAGATTATGGCAAACTATAGTTTTCAGATTGTGTAATTTGGTAAAGCTTTTAATTGTAGAATGTTTTGTAAATAGAAAATAATTAAACATTTGAAACTTATGAACTAAGTAACTTTTAAATTCAATTTATACTCGTTTCCCCTTCAGAAAAATTGTGTATAAGAATTACTTTTTAAATTAAAACTGAATAAGTAGATACCTTTAACAATTAAATTATAATGATTATTATAAAAGCTAAAATTACGAGTTCAAACAATTCAGAATGTTTATACATATTTATTTACACACTCATATGAATTTATGTTTATAAATTTGTAAAATCTTACTTACCTTGATGAAGGTATAAGTATATATATATGAGATATCGAGTAATTATTAAGGGTATCCAATGAGACCTGTTATAAGTGTAATATCCGAATGTAATCGAACAAATATTTTGGAAATCGTACATTTCATTGCTCCGCTCTGTATATTTATCTAAGCCTATGTAATCAAATTTATATTTGATATCTAGTAAAAATATTTATTACACACATAGTTCCGTGTTTTACGTAAAGTTCAATTGTACTTGTAACTTATGTGAGAGTTTAAGAACCAACCTAAGTAAAATAAATTCTGAGAATATTGCGTCAATGCAGCTCCTACTTTCAGGTGTAACAAAACGAATAAACAATAGTAGAGACGAACATAAACAAATAATTTTTCTTTGGTTCAAGTTAGGAAGGAAAGTCTGTTAAGTGCCATATCTCGCGACATATTTATAGGCATTTACACCATGTAACTCCCTCGCATATTACGTTCAAATCTGTGAAACTAACTTCAGCACGCCAGCTCGGCAATGGATTCTACAGAAGAATTATAATTTCAATTGTCTCGGCTTTTGCAACCGCTCTGATAGGCACATCCAGTGGGCTGCGACAATGCAACACTGTTTTGTTTTTCTACTTTTGTGAAATAAATGAATGTTGCGCATGTAGGTATATGTAAATTTGAGATGTCAAGTATTTTTATGTGTGCAATATTGTCATCATAATTTTAATTTATATGCGTATTAAAATACCATATTTTCTACGCTGTTAAGTGATATGTATGGCAACTCGTTATTTTCATTTTACTCGCTCTATGATTTTGCTTTATCGTTTTACGGAAATAAATTTAGTACCTGCAATTTGAATACGGCTATGATATTTCCATATTAACATTACACATACATAGTTCAGTGTTAGCAAGACAGCAATAATAGGGTTGGTTCAAATTCCAAAATTGACAACTAAAATTATTGTATATGAACTTTACATGCAATATTTAACTAGAATAAAAGCAGTTCAATTTAATAAAATGGGCTCCTAAAATACAAATTTGAGATATACAATATTGGATATTTCTCTCTGCCTGTAAATTTATTTTAATTTCGCAACTCATTCATCTCTTTTTTTTCATTTTATTACTCAATATTTATTTTACATCGAGACATGATAATGGTACAGCTTAAATTGTTACTTAAAAATTAAAATATCTTATATTCGCTTTGCAATATTGGAATCAAAAACTGATACGAATTACAACTGACAATGGCAACATAATATAAAGCATTGTAAGCCTGTGTAATATTCATTGCTATAAAATAAATCCGAGGATGTCTCTGCGTGTTGAAGTCTTAGAATATCTACATTATTAAAAAAGAAAAAGCTAATACCAGCCAAGACTCCTCCAAAAATGAACAAGTAAATTTTAACATTATTTAAAAAATGATATTACTTACCTATAAAATAATCTCAATCATTGAGATTGTTTAGAACTTAGTCGAGCATGGCTTCCTATATTAATGGACGTATTATGACCAAAAATGTAAATCTAAATCTGTAAAAAAATTGACAACAGCACATTTATTTTTGTTGATTAATATAAAATTATACATAAGGGTGGGAGCTTTTGTTGCGATTTGTTCATTATTTACAGATTTAATAATAAAAATTTTGACATGAATACATCCAAACATAAGTTGTAAATTGTTACCTTGGTTACTTGTTGTCTTGTTTTGTTATTGTTTATTGTAATTATCTATTCAAATATACAATTTTTACGTTTGTCTTTTGCACTCAAAAAGCAATTAATTTCATACAGTTCTATGAAGCCTAGGAAGGTTCTAGGTATTATAAATATTTTAGTGTCTTAGTATCTATGATACTTACAGCCAGGTTGATCCTCTTTGGCGTTTAGAATGTTTCATAAATATTTCATATCTACAGTATTATTTAACTGCGACGTACGTGTTCAGTTATTATTTAGTTTATTCACCTACATTCAAGAACATCAAAGAGCATGATAAATATAAAATACATATGGTTAGTACTCGTAGTATGTCCATTTCATTTTCATTGTGTTCAGTTATTATTATTATTATTATTATTATTATTATTATTATTATTATTATTATTATTATTATTATTATTATTACTATTATTATTATTATTATTATTATTATTATTATTATTCGTGTCCAAAAACCATATACATAATATAAATTATTAATACACAATAAATATATAAAACATTACAACAAATATTTCTCACTCCTTAGATACTGAAGTGACCGATTTTCGGTAGCGCTACGTGTTCAGGTAGTAAGATATAATTTTTTATTGATTAACATATGACGACAAAGGATTAACTTCATGAAATTAGCAGCATATTCCAGTACATACGCTTTTTATAGAACCATTTAATTTTATTTTTGTGCAACCGGACGCGAAATTAGCATTTCGCAGCCGCAATACAGGCCGCGAAATTAAATTTCACAACCGTTGTTATGGTAACGGCCGCGAAATTCATTTCGCGGACGTTGTCATGGTAGCGGCCGCGAAATTAGGTAAATAATCACTTTGACACTTGAAAATTGCATGGTTTTGTTTATCAAATGTTAATCCCATAGCCACCGTGAAAGCTAACGTGCTATATACAATGAAACTGTTTAAAATTAATAAAATTTGTAATTATAAATTTTTTTACGGTTGCACAAAAAATATTGTGTACACCTTGTCCGCGAAATCCTTTAGCGCCCTCGAGATTGTCTTGCCTCGGCTGCAAGCGGCCTCGGCGACAATTTTTCTCTCGGTACGCTAAAGAGTGATTTCGCGGCCTTGATATACAAATAACTATTTTAGTACGACTTCAGCATAGAAAATAAAATTCACCCTCTCAGAGTATTATTTATTTTCCGTAATTTACGTAGTGAATAAGAGTGAGGTTAATATTACTTTGGAATTTATAATCAATTTAAAAATTGTGCTACATTATATTGCTAATTTATTATTAGACATTGGCTTATTAAGAAACAGATCCTGTATTATAATGTGGAAATCAAATAGGTAATAGAGAAAAACGAGTATTCTACAGGTAGTCAATTAATTAAATTATTTACATTTTATCGACATACATTGCATATTTTACGAATAATCCTACGCAAAATAAATATATTTCAATAGCATTCGCAAGTAGCAGGACAGTATGTAATGTAATATCTTTTAAAATACATATTTATTATCAATGAATTCTAATTTAAGAAAATTTATATTCAACCTATCACGGATATATCTTAATTTTTCCCATACAAATTGTTATTTAAAACGGCGCTTGAAAAAAGAACGAATATATTATCTCCGCTTTCTAGGAGGCTGAGATTTCGATGCGCACTTGTCGCGCTTTGGAAACAAGTGAATACGGCGATCGTAGCGCACGTGTGGTCAGCGCCTACTAGAAAAGGAGCTGTAAAAAAAGATATTAAATCTGATAGCCTGTTAAACAAACCATAAAAATAAAAGTAATCACGATAATTACGTAAATTCTAAATTTTACACAATTCGGAGAATACGATACTCGTTGTGAAAAAAGTTTATGGTTATTGAAAAATTAGGTAAACATGAGAATTTTTAAGTAATTGAGCCATAAATTTGTACAGAAGAATTCCATAAATTTTCTTATAAAGCACAATAAAATTTGAGAAATTGTCTGGGGCACATAAATAAATTATAAACCCACATTGTTCAGATTCTTTGTTGGTTGACTGGAAATCATTTTAAACAGTAATATATTATACTTTTTATGTTCAGTTTTTAATATTTTAAGAAAAGTACTTTGTGAATATGCATATACACACGTTACTGCGTTTATATATTTTTATTTGTTTTCTAAAAATACGTAATGTGAATGTAATTTATACTCGTATTAATTACGTTTAGAGAAGAAAAAATATTCACTTCAAATAAACTGAACTTGTTTTTGCTAATTAAAAAAAATGTAATAGATTAAGTAAGTATATAAAACCATTAGCGTTTGGTGCATAAGTTATAAAACACCCTGTAGGTACAGTTTGCTTTAATAGATTTTTGTAACAAAATGTTAAAATTATTTAAGTATTTAATATGTTTGTGTACAATTACCGATATCTGCGTGTAGAAAGCAGATTGGCACACTTAGCTATGGGTAATATAACGTGATGATATATTTTTATTTATTTATTTTTAACTGCGTTCGCTTCTTATCATATTTGTTACTAAGTTGGAGGACCCCATTGTCTAATTTCATATACCTATGTTTTATTTTTTAAATGCATTACAGATTAATATTTTGAAATCAAACATATCTTATGCTTCAGTTATTACTATGATTAAGATTCGCAATAAATTTTTCAGCGATATAGAGGTGAAATAAAAACAAGCAAATGACGTTATCTTTATTAATATACATATAAAATATAATTAAATATGTATCATTACATTGTTTACGAGTACCTTTAGTTTTTACACAATAATGATCAAGTCATCATAGACTAGATGACTAGAAGACTCGATTATCTTTCAGCATAATATTGTTTTTCTTTCACAACCTACTACAGATCGTTTGATAGTACGTGAGCGGTTTACTCAACAACGAATCGACTACTAAAGAAAAGTAACAGACTAATTTGTTTTGATGTCTCCCATAAGCGAAATGATATTGACACCACTTACGTAAATCTATCTCTTCTTTATTGATCGTATAATTCTGTTAACAACGTATATAAAATGAGAGAAATCTAAAATGGAATTTATATATCATATAAAGTTAGGCGTTATGGTATCGCAAATTGAATGAAATAAGGTATATGGGTGTAAAATGAAGTAATATAGATTGCATATAGAGAAATTTGTCGTAAAGATATATATTTGAGATATTTATCTAGATTAAAACGATAAATCTGATATCTTAATTCTTAATATTGGTACTTACATTTCACTTATAGTTTTTGAATATCAATAAATCAGATATTTACATTTACATTTTTTTTTTCTTTTACTTTCATTTCATATATTTCACCACACATATTGTGCACATTTGATAGGTATTACACATTGCTACAATTTATTGGGTACAAAATTAAGATGTTTTGTACAATAAAAAAATCTGATGTGGCCAGAACATTACCTTCCGTCAGTTCCGTATATTTTATACAAATTCCATACAGAAATTTTTTGCACAAGATTCCATATTTCAAGGACATTATCTTCTGTCAGTTCTTTGCATTTTGTACAAATTTAATACAGAAAGTTTCATGTACCTAAGAGATTCTATATTTCCTGTAAAATTATAACACAAACATGTCAATTGCACTTGACACTGACATCTGTCAATCAGCATTTTCTTAATATAGTAGCGATTTCCATGGTTATAGTATAGCTATAGCTGCTTTATGAAATTTAATTTCTTTATAATTTTTTAAATCTATAACAATTGAATATGAACTATAAAATGTAATCAAATAGTATAGAAAATAAAATATTTTATAATATTTATAATAACAGTAATTATAACCAAAACCTTATCATCTCTTCACATGGATGTAAAGAAAAGGAATATGAAAGAATTATTAATAATTTTTGAATTGTAGTATTTGAGTTATCGGATCCGAAAAAATCGTCACACACACATACATACACACATACATACATACATACATACATACATACATACATACATACATACATACATACATACATACAGACAGAAAAAATATTAAAATGCTTTCTAAGATATCGATCAAGCATACCTAGTCATAAAGATGTTAATTGACATAAAATTTACTTTACACGATCAAAAATTTATTAACAAAACAAAATATGATGGATTCATGAATCATTAAATAATTATTATATAATGAAAGTCATTTTCATGACATTAAATACACATAAAGTTTAAACATTCATATATTTTAAAATAAGAATATAGAATATGAAAGTTAACTATTTTGCAACAATAATACGTACTAATAAAATATTGTTTTACAGGTACATAGTATAGGGTCCAAATAGTCAGCAATATAAGTTAGTGATATGGTAAGTATTTTATGAAAATAAAATAAAACGCATTTTAGTTTGTTTTTTCTTTTGTCAAAATCATATTAGTTACGTTTGTAAGATTTCATTTGCAGCCTAGATAAAAAAGTTCTACATTTTTTTACTCAGAAGGTGCCAAAATTCTGAAAATATTAATAATTATTAAAAAATTTGGCTTCCGCTACCTGTTTTTGAAATGGCTGTAGGAAAGTAACTGAAACATATAGTAAATAATATATTCAAAGCTAATGTAATTCACTTGATTAATATGTGAATTGCAACGTTTTTGGATCACTAGCCAATTTGAATGAAACGTCAAAATATAGAAGTGTCTAGTAATTTTGCGATAACCAAATAATTAAGTATTCGGATACTTACCAAAATTTTTGTTCGACGGATATCCGATATTACGATATCGAAATTTAAATTTCAAATCCGAAGCCAGATTAATATCTTCACTTTGGATCAGGATTCGTACTCTGGATCTGAATCTTAATTTCGGATCCGGATCTTAATTCTGGATTCAAATTTTCATTTCGTAGAAACAATAGCCATATGTTCTAACAGAGGCGAAAGTATAGTTTACAATCGTACACGTGCTTATATTAAAAGGTTTGTTCTTGTTACATATTAATATGTAATTCTGGAAACAAACAATTTTCTTCTTATACAGGGTCAAAACTAGTGACAGAGTCTACAAGATTCGATACATCTCAGTACTAGTGTTTTGCCAAATCTCGAAGTACCCAATGGGCCCGTCCAATTTTTTCTATGTTACGAAAAATTTAAAAATAGAAATTCTGCATTTTTTGTTTTCTTGGAATTATACTTAATAACGCCTAAAATAATTATTAAAGTTTTGGCGCGAAAGTTGTGACAGCGTCACTCCGTCATAAGTAGAGAGAACCGACATACGTTACTATTAATAATGGTATAATATAATATACAATAAATGTTGCAAGAATAAAAATACGTATCCATTACAAACTGTGATCAAAAATCTTTAAAGCTAATGATAATAAATATACGATATAGTTATTATATCATTTCAAAACATATATTTGTTTGATTTACTTACATGAATAAGTATAGGAGAAGTGTTAAATGATAATTTACGAAAAACTTCCAAAGTACATATTATATATAAATAAAAATTAGGTAAGTAAAATTAATATTTTTTGCTTGTTTTCATAACCAGGTTAATCATTCGCTTTAATTAATGTGACTTTACGATTTTCTTTAATATAATATTGAGGGTTATTATGCTCACCAAGTGCCATTATTATAATTAAAATAGTATTTAAACAATTTTCTATTTATAATTAAACCCAACAATGACAGTATTGAGATTACAATAATTAAAACATAAATTATAATATAAATTTATTTAATAAGTAAATTTTCTTTCGATCTTAATAAAAAATGACTCGGATATATTAAATATGTCTATGTTACAGTATGTGTAAAGCCAATCGCGAATTTATGAGCAAAATATGTATGGTTCACTGTATAGTGACATTTTCACAGTGTAACTGGACGACTGTAATGACGCTTACGTCATAACATGGCGATCATTTTACGCTAAAAACTTTATTTACATTATTATAGGTATAAAAATACAATTTTTATTTTGTTTTCATTTATATATATATATATATATATATATATATATATATATATATATATATATATATATATATATATATATATATATATATATATTCAAAATTTATATGCGACATGTAATTTCTAAAAAGTCGAAGACTTGGGCGGGCCCATTTCGATTTCAGGTCTTGTCCATGTCAAATTATTTATTTAGTCTGACAATTATTTACGAGCTCAGACGCATAATAGTTCGGCCGGTTTGCATTTACACAAAACAAATTATTAAACCTACGCAAATGGTGAGAAATCTCTACAAATTTCTAGAAATTTCTTTCGATTATTTTATGCTGGATTTATATAGCGTAAGCCGTAACGTAACGTACCGGCCGTGGCGTATTGTAACGTATCGTATAACGCGTGATTTTTCTAGGCTATTTTATATTTCATATATATATATATATATATATATATATATATATATATATATATTTATATATATATATATATATATATATATTTATATATATATATATATATATATATATATATATATATATATATATATATATATATATTTCCATAAGGCCTGTGTCCACGATCCTAGAAATCGATCCGAGTTCTCGGATATAGTTCGCACACTACCAACTCGGACGCAAAAATCGAATAGAAAACTAAAATGGAAAAATGCGTTCTGTCCCATTTTTTCGTACAAGTTGCTAATTTCATTTAACTGTTACCAATTTAAAATCTTGACGTTTGTTGTTTGATAAGCTTGAAAATGATAAGGTTATAAAATATTACTTAATTTTACTCATTTTTGATATTGATTATAAATAATTACTTATAAATAAATTAATATATTCGCTGTAAAAATTTAATTTACTTACTGCCGGGATAATTTTTATTTTTATCAGTTTTCAGTATTGGTAGAAATGGCTGAAACTAACTTCATAAATTCGACCAACCTGACATCTGTAGTCATACAAGTTCAATGTTTATGATCAAAAAATGTGATCGAGAACTCGGAACGATTTCTATAATCGTGGACACAAGCCTTTAATATATTAATCTAAACTTTGACACATGACACATGTCACTTATGTCAATCAAAGTCACACAAGACAGTCTATTCGTAATGTAGTATTTTTAATATTTATATCCATTTAAAATGTTGTTTGAAAATGGACTTTTTCCGGCCTTTTTTGGGAAAGGATTTATGTTTATAAAACTTGTTGTTTTAATATTTTATTGAATTTGGACGTTTCGAAGGCCCAATGGCCTTCATCTTCAGCATTTTCTTACTATCTAGATACATACATATACATTACTTATTTTTTTATAAATTATAACATTAATTTTTTTATATAAGGGTTGCTTACCTATCGTTACATTTTTGTTATTCCATTTTAATAAAATTTTAAATCCTATGTAGGGTATGTTTGAAAGATGGTGGAAAAATGACCTGAACGGTTTTAATTCACTTGATCATTTACATGGCTGACGCACTAGGGAAATATTTATTCCACTGCTCTGAGAATTGGTCGCGTGAATTTTAAAAGGTTGTCATGATCGGTGTGATTGTTAACACAGTTCTTTTCGTTTATATTTATAAGTATGCTTTCGTATATTAATATTTTATTTTTGTTTTTTTCCTGTTTCAAAATTTTAGGGTTTTTAAAATCGAAAATGTGTCCTGTTTCACAGTGATGTTTAACAAGGGCACTGTGGTGAATATTTTTGAAATCGCAGTTGTACTTATGTTGATAAAACCGTTTTTTGACCGGTTGGCAGGTTTCACCGATGTAAATTTTTTGACATATACCGCAATTGGCTCGCCATCCGCGCACCCAGTGAGAGAGCAACATATACTACCATTCCATACAATAAAACTATAAACGCAGGCCTGAAACAAATACTAAAAGAAACAGATATAAAAATTGCCAATAAAAACCACGACACCACAAAAACTCTCTTTAGCAAGCTGAAAGACAAGACAGCGATAGAAAACGTTTCAGACGTGGTTTACCAAGCCAATTGCGGTATATGTCAAAAAATTTACATCGGTGAAACCTGCCAACCGGTCAAAAATTGGTTTTATCAACATAAGTACAACTGCGATTTCAAAAATATTCACCATAGTGCCCTTGTTAAACATCACTGTGAAACAGGACACATTTTCGATTTTAAAAACCCTAAAATTTTGAAACAGGAAAAAAACAAAAATAAAATATTAATATACGAAAGCATACTTATAAATATAAACGAAAAGAACTGTGTTAACAATCACACCGATCATGACAACCTTTTAAAATTCACGCGACCAATTCTCAGAGCAGTGGAATAAATATTTCCCTAGTGCGTCAGCCATGTAAATGATCAAGTGAATTAAAACCGTTCAGGTCATTTTTCCACCATCTTTCAAACATACCCTACATAGGATTTAAAATTTTATTAAAATGGAATAACAAAAATGTAACGATAGGTAAGCAACCCTTATATAAAAAAATTAATGTTATAATTTATAAAAAAATAAGTAATGTATATGTATGTATCTAGATAGTAAGAAAATGCTGAAGATGAAGGCCATTGGGCCTTCGAAACGTCTAAATTCAATAAAATATTAAAACAACAAGTTTTATAAACATAAATCCCTTCCCAAAAAGGCCGGAAAAAGTCCATTTTCAAACAACATTTTTATTAAAAAAAAGGGAAGAAAAAGTTCTCCAAAAACTATATCCATTTAATTTATTAATTCCAACTTTGACATGATTAGCCGCCACACAAAAACAGATTATAGCGCAGGGAAGTAATAATTTTCGTAATATCGCAACGTACCGTTACGTGCCGTAACGTAGAAAGATAAAATTTAGCGATCTTTGGGTTTTTGACACCTTACGGCAAGGTACGTCACGTTACGGCTTACGTCTGTATAAATTATCACATATGTATGCATTGATTTATTCTTTACGTTACGTTACGGCACGGTACGTTACGTTACGGCTTACGCTGTATAAATCCAGCATTAAAATGAATGTTATTCAAGTATTCCGCCTTTAATGGTAACACAAATTTTAATTCTATTAGACATTGTATCCAAAAGGCCTGCACATTCTTCTGTTAGAGTATTGTCCCATATGTCTTGCAAGGTTTTACTGTACATTTATTTATTATTCCAAAATTAAAAGATCTCGATAGAAGATAAATTTGGACCAGAACACAAACCTTTAAATGCCGATAAAACTATTATATTACACCTATCATTTGGCTTACAGTTTGTTTTTAAGTTTTAAGTCCATATTTACCATTGTCGAAAGAATATTATAGCAATTTCTCACCATCTGTATTAGTTTTATAATTTGTTGAAAATGTAAGCCCGCCGAACTATTTTGAGTCTGGGCTCGTATATTTATTTGAAATATTAATATTTAAATTCTGTTTTTGTACACACTGCAAGTGTTTATAGTTTCTCAAGCTTCCTGCCTTTATTTCCCAATGGCTGGCGTCAAGATTTTTCCCGCTATCGCCGCGTCACTCCATCTCATTCTTACAAACACTCTTGCTCGTATGATTTATAAGTCTGTTGCGACTCCTACGTCCCGAGAACTCTTTACTCGCCGTCCATTCATATGCAGAAATACTCGTTACGATAACAATAGCCTGCCCTGATCCCTCATCTGTCTTCTATTGATTTTCCTAACCTACTACGATTTTTACTCCTCGCCTGTCAATAAGGCAGCTAATTATAAATATTTATTAGATGAAAGTTTGATTTTTACGATATTCTGAGAAAGTTGATCTTGTTAATATGTAATAATAGTGATGTATTATTTAGTTTAAGTACTTAATTTCAGGTTAGGAAATGGGAATTGATTTGTTAGGCTTGACATCATAATTAGAAAATTATTGACTTGGTTTTTAGGAACAATTATAAGAGCATATTTTTACATAATAATGTTGTTACAACATAAGAGATACGATAATGTTAAACGATTACTTTGTATAAACTTCATGTAGATTATCTGAAAACAAAATCAAATTTTGAATGAACATGAAACAGTGGATAGGTACATTGGCGTACCAAAAAACAAAAACTGTAAATCCTGTATTTTTATGTAATCTACCTAGCCATGAAAATAACACATGACAATCGCAATTTTCTGCTTCAAAGTTATTGTGACATTTGTTTGCATCCTACGCTTTTGATTCAAACTTGAAATGAAGCAGCATTATACTCATACTTATACAGTTTTTACAAAAGAGGGCACTGCACATAAAATTATCCATAGGTAATTGGAATATATGGAGAAAACATGCCGCCATATTTTAGAGTTTAGGGATATGATTAGTTTGAAGATGACCCAATGGCCGGAAGACCTATTGAAACAGGAACGAAGGAAAACATTAGCAAGATTTAATATTTGATTTTGACAGAACAAAGGATGGAAAAGGCGCTAGTCAGGTTTCATTTTCCGAACATTCCTAGCTTGTGTGAAACATTGTGATCACTTTTATGATACATATAATTTCAACCTGTTACCTCTACGAATCTTATGTGAAAGAATTCATTTCTTTAAGTTGTGAATATAAAGTTTCTTTGTCCTGAAAAAGTAAAGAAATAAAAATATTATAAAAATTTTTTTGTTCAGGCTCGTGATTTCAATTTTCTTCTTTATTAGAAGGTGTTTAATCTTGCAGCCTATTGGGACTCAAAGAATAGCACAGGCACTAATTTAATGGCGGTTAGTTATGGTGACCATGTGTACTTATTTAAGTTGGATAGTACTTTCTTTAGAAACACAGTCCTCCTGTCAAAAGTTGCTTTAGGTCGCCGCCACACAGCACATATCTGCTAATTAGCTAAGACGTTCATGCGCAGTAGTACAAACAACTGCAGTCGTATTTTCTTTCTTTGGAAAACTGCCCTTCAATTTTGAAACAGTTCTTTGAAAGTTCTGTTGGAGAAATATGGATGTGGTTTATTCACAATGTGTCTCCACTATTTCATGAAGCTATTTTGAATGTTGAAGGCAATGAAGTATGCGCAACTGAAACCGCTGTGGAATACTTTAGTCCGAAGGATAAACTAGAAAACCGCTTAAATGGATTATTCCTGCCAGTTAAAGTCAGAGAATTTCTTAGTAAACTTGAAAATGGGGACAATAAAGTAAATTATTATTATGAACATAATCTACGTTAATAAATACTGATTGTATAAAAAAGAAATTTAGATAGGTACACTGCAAAATTCTAATGTAATATATTTTTTGTGAGTATACAACAAAGAAAAATATAATTGTGGAGGTAGGTATTTACTTTTAATGCAGTTATTGACAGAATTCTTAAATAAATTTCAAGGAATAGTTTCATGAGTATTATATTTTATCTTTTTTAATATTTCCCGGTGTATGGTGTGAAATAATTATTAAAACAGAGCGCAGTTGCAAATCAGGATAGATAAATCCCGAATTTATTATCTTACTTGCTGCCTTTCAACTATGTTTCTTGATGAAGGATTCGACTGAACAAACACAAAAATCGTGTTGAGTTGATTTGTTAAAAATATCATTGTGCCAGAAGCTACTCAGTCAAAATATAAACTAATTTGAAAGACCTTACTTATACTTATTGTTATAGACTTCTATAAGGTATTTATAGGAATATATTATGTGTAGATGCCGCCAAAAGTGCATTTTTTTTTAAATAAAGTCTACAAATCTCTATAGAAACGCAAATGCTTGTAGATATACAAATTCCAAAATTTCTACTATAAATCACTGAATCAAAATACAGATCTTAAAAAATACTGCGCTTTTAAATACTACAAATTACGATCGTAAAATACTTTTAATAGAAATATCTATTAGATTTTACTGCAAAAATAATATTTATCTACTTACAAGCAACAATATTATATAAATTTAACAAATGAACAATTCGAATGGTCATACTCTCGTTGCATAAATAAATACCTACTCGCATAAATGGCATATCATTCCGGTGTAGAGAATATGTATTAAAACCGTTAATTACATATGTTTTTTCAAGCAATAATATTTTGATTCATCAACAAATAATTATAATAAAATATTATTAAGTAGAAAAATTATAACAAATATCCACATGATTTAATATTATATAATAAGAATCGTGAAACTGTTTTCGTTTGAAAAGTAAAATTTCTTCTCCTCCGTCTATGAAAGAGAATACACCATTAATGCTTAACCTAGTATCAAAGCGGTCATTAAAAAAATAATACGTTTTGTCAGTTCACCCACACACTTTAAACCAATTTAACAAATCATGTATCATTCATCAGCTAAAAATCCCCCACTGATCTAGAAGCAACAACATTACAACAACAAACAACACGCGTTGTTAGACACAACGTGTGTTGTCGAGTATGAAATGTACCGTTCGGCTTCTATTGTTGGCCGAGTTTGAAAAATGGAAACAGAGGCAGCGATCCAATTAAGGAAAGAGTTAAAACCATGTTCGCATGTTAGGTTATGTATGCGTGCGCCTGGCTTAATGAAGAATGCGTGTACACTCCAGAGGTTACGTGTTAAATTGTTTGTGATAGTTTGTTATGGAATGGAAGGATTCAATGTGAGAATTGTTTCTGCAAATTTGGAGAATGGCTGACGGGAAATTGAATAATCCCATTAACTTGGACTTTCTAAGGAGTCTGAATATCGTACACTGTACACACACGGTACGAGTTAGCCAATCTGGGGGATATATAAGTATTGCAAAATGATGTGAAAATTTTTATTCATTTAAGTGTTGATGTACTTTATCAAATTATATGCTATTTATTAGTAATCAAAATCGAAATGGACTTTGGTTTTTTTATACCTACGTATAAAGACATATTTTAAAACTTCTACGTGAGCTGTATAAACAAGATAAGTGATAAATACTATAAATCAGATATTGGTATATTTCTGAATAAATGCATGTTAAAGTCATTGTCATTAGAAATAAATATTTTCAGGATGGTGTCCGTGAGTATGAGAGCGTATATCTATCTCAAATGTAAAATTAACTGCAGTGCCAATCAGAAAGTTTTGAAAATTAGTCCCGGTATTTATATCTCTGGTTAAACTGCCTCTTAATTTACCTGTCAGATAAAACGGAAAGTGTCACTTCGAAAATTTGGCACACGTATAATTGTTACAACGTATGTAATAATATCGATGCTATAATTTTCTTTTAACTGGCATTTAGTAAGTTAACTGATAGTTTAGCCAGAGATGAACATACCGGCTCTAAATGAATTTTTGTAACATTGGATTTTTTTATTAACGTGAAATATTTATCTAAGAATAGTTATTTATGTGTTTAATTATGAATTATAAAATAATGGTTCCACTTCCAGAGTACGTAAAATACAATTCCACATCGAATCACATAGGTACAAAGTTTTTTCTAATTCCGTTTAAAGTGAAAATTTACCAGAAAAAATATGATCTAGACTTAGACATCTGTCATCTGTTATTCAAAGTAGAATATCCTGGTTTGTAAAGCCCGTTTCCACGACTTGATCCCCACGCCATCAATTATTATCGACAACAAAATCACCTTAATCAATGACATGAATATTCAAATACCTAATTCAAATATTTGAAAATGACACTCGTTACCGCGGTTACAATACTGTTTTTATTTCATTTTTTGCCGTTGGTTAGATAGAGATAGCTTATACAGTCGTCTACGTACCTCTTGTAATAATATATAAGAGGTATGTATACGACTGTCTGATTATAGCTCCTTCAGAGAACATAGATATCATTCTTAATGAATTCAATAATTTCCATCCCCGAATAAATTTTACATTTGAAATGGAAAATAATAATTGCACAAACTTCCTAAAACTAACAACCATATAATCACAAATTGGTATCAAAAACCAACCGCATCAGGTCGATTTTTACATTTCCATTCCAACACAAAAATAAATTACAAAATTAGCGTTATAACAGGACTATTAGACAGGGGTGTAAAACTTTCCCACCCCACTTTTCATGACAATAATTATAAACATATTATATTTAACTTGCTTTTACGAAACGGATATTCCCCGTGTTCTCCACAAACATATGAATAGCAGGCTCCAAAAAATTAAACAGACTCCAGCTCGCTGTGGATGAAGCATGTCACAGGGAGAATACTGTATATGCCAAAATCCCTTTTGATGGAGAAACCAACTCCATGATTCGTAAAATGATAAAGAACACAAACATTAAGATTACCAACTGCAATAACACCATCATTAACCCATTGATTACGAACTTGAAAGATAAAACATCATTTACCAACTCGAATGTGGGCACTGTGAAAAAAACTATATCGGTGAAACATCACAACCTATTAAAAAGCATATACACCAGCATCAGTATCATTGTAACAGACTTAATGAAGAACATAGCGCTTTGTGTAAACACCACTGCCGAACTGGACATAAATTTAAATTTAAAGATTACAAAATACTAGGCAGATTCCCATACAAAAATTCTCGTCTTTTATATGAGACATGCTATATATACTTGAATAAAAATAATAGTGTCAATAACCACACAGATTATAGAAATAATCTCACACTTGAATTATTTTTTACATAAAATTCAAATTTAGCGCTGTTTTCCCATAATTCTAACTTAACTTCCACAATCTCCTGCATTTCGCTTCCACCATTTTTAATTTAACTTTGGCGTGCTACACAGTTGTTAATGGACCGTGTTAGCTGCATGTTGTATTGTTGAATTGGGGGCCCATGCTCCATCTGACTACGTTGATTACATTTAACATGTAATTTTACAACTTTCGTATATGTACAACAATGTAATTCTGCGTCAACGTGTATATGTATGTACTTGTAATTGTCAACATCTATTGTATAGTTGGTAAGTCAACAACACACATTGTTATTTTTTTATAATATGACATATATGTATTTAATATAGCTGAAGATGAGCGGATTCTGTTCGAAACGTCCAAAATAAAAGTAAATAAATAAATAGTGGAACTTGAAGGTCTTATATTTATTAATGCACATTATCAACATGGTTTCCTCACACAACATTTAAATAAAAAAGTAATACAAAATACATCGAAGTCGAAGTGTGCAGATTACGAATATATTTATTTTATAATGAAATACCTCTTAATATTTTAAGTAAGATTAATATTCTGTTAGGTTAAAATTTGGTTGTAGCTAAATACACTTTAAAAAGAAACATTCAACTTGAACTTGTCTTTTGGGTGACTATTGTATATCCTTCCTTCCCCAGAGTGTGAATACACATGGCATGCATGAAGGTGTGTACGGCGGTGGTGTAGTGTACGTGATGGCGAGTGATTGCCCATTGTTGCGCCCACGCACCGCGCGCCCGCTAGCGGGTCATCGGTTGACCCCGGTCTATACCTCTCTCGCATCTTCCTCACTAACACTCGCGGCAGGTGGATATCACACATACAAAATATCATTTTAGCTTGTAATTGATTTCCAAGTGAGTCTTGTCTAATAAGAAACGAAATGTATTGCGATCGGTAACCTGCTATTGGTTATGCCTGAATTAGAATCTAACCTTTCATTTTTCATACAAGTGTTTCTGTGATACATTCTCTTCAATAGCTATGAGCAGTCACCATACAGTCATACATTTTTAATAATTATTATTTATTTAGCGTATCGCATACACTCATCATAAAATTTAAATATAACTATCAAATTATGATACATAAAATAAGTTGTTTGGCGAGGTCGCAGCTGAAATTGGCACTCGTTACAATGGGGTCGGTGCTACATTTGAAGAGTTGGTCGAGATGGTAGACGGCGACTTTGAATGTGGTGTAGTACTGTCTTATTTGCCCCACTGGATCGCCGGAAGGTTATAGTCGCAGTAGCTAGCACTGTTTTTGAGCCATTTGATCAATGCCGGCCCGAGACTTTTGAGCGCCCCAGGCGAAAATTGTAAATTGCGCCCGTCATGTATTACAATGTTGTTTAGATTATATAAACGGTGATCCGTATCGAAATTTTATACAAAACAAGACTGTTATATTTTTTACCTAGGATAAACCGTTAAAGAGTTAAATTAGATTTTCCGAATTGCAAAATAACGAAAAGTATTTATACCGAGACTTATACCTACACTGAGAAATATTTTTTCTTTCCCTATATACAGGATTAGTCACGGAAGAGTTATTTTGAAAGTCCATTTGTTTGCAACCCAAAATACTAATGACAACAGACAATATTTATTTGTTTAATGTCTGTTGTCATTAGTATTTTGGGTTGCAAACAAATGGACTTTCAAAATAACTCTTCCGTGACTAATCCTGTATATAGGGAAAGAAAAAATATTTCTCAGTGTAGGTATAAGTCTCGGTATAAATACTTTTCGTTATTTTGCAATTCGGAAAATCTAATTTAACTCTTTAACGGTTTATCCTAGGTAAAAAATATAACAGTCTTGTTTTGTATAAAATTTCGATACGGATCACCGTTTTCATGAAAATTGTCAAAAAACAAAATATGTTGCCTTTTTCCAAATTGGCGAGGGGCTGTTGCATCAGTGTATTTTTCGAATTTAAACTATTTTCTTTCTTAATATAACGTAAAAATATATAAACAGGATTAATTAATATAAGTTTGCTGCAACTGGAATTGTCAGCATTATGATTAAAGCTACACACTGGACGAGTCAATAAACTTATAGTTTGATTTTTAATTTATTTTGCAAAAAATACTCTCAAAAAATGTCACCCTAAAACCTATTTCGCCCCAGCCGGACGTCTGGCTTGCCTGTAGCTTGGGCCGGCCCTACATTTGATAAATATAATAACCAAGAGATCTCGAGGATTGCCTGGACGTCGATTTGAGATAGTTCATTTAGCGTTACCCAGGGTGCACCACGTGGAGGCGAAGTAGCTTTGCACCCTACGAATAATGAATTGAATTTTATATAGATTTAAGTGACAAAAAATGTTATTTCCAATGGGGACGAATACTTGATATAGGTCACCACATTACTTTGTTGCTTAACGTATGGAGAGCCAGTGAGGAAAGGATGAATGTCCATTTTCTAGCAAAACGAGATGATTGGTTCTACTAATAGATTGGTGGGGCTTTCAAATGGTATATTTAAAGAAGTCAAAAACGGTAAAAGAGCCACGATTAAATTTGTAAGAGTGGTATACAAGTAATATCTACAAATGTGGTAAACCAAGGGTAGAATAAATACTAAAAATATAAGCAAAAAAGAGTTTAAATAATATTAAAATATTTCTACTCGGACATCGATGTATAGTAAAAATATTTATACAGAGGGGGTACGTCATCAAAGTTTGTAACTAGATAATGACGTTACAATATTAAAATGTTTACATGGTATTCGCAATCGTAGATAAAAAAATTCTCTCTAGTGGCGCAAATCAGTACTATGAAAAGCAATTGTACAAGCGCCATATTAAATAAGTGACAGCTGAGTTTGTAGTGTAGTAATTAATAATTAAATATTTTAACTTATCACCTTCATATAAATAAGTTTTTAAACTCGGTTTGTATACACAGTCTACGAAACACAGTGAATAATGTGAACTGTCATATGTCAAACCCATCATATGGCGGCCATCTTGTTTCGAAAATCAGTGCCTCTATCGTTAATTTCGATTGCGAATACTAATTTAATTTTTAAAAAATGTAATGCGTGTTGCATAATTATATTTACATGCGATGCTAATTTTTGCGAACAAATTAATTGATATATTAGACGAATAATACTCGAATATCATTGTAAATCTTAATATATTTACAATTTATGGTATTGAAAATTCGGTGAAGGGCACAATTATTCCAACTATAAAACTGGAAGCGTTGGTAGGATATAGGACTATCACTCGCGTCTTGCTGTTTCGTTTGTGAATGTTTAGGTTCAGTTTTGCTCACAAAACAAACAGTTTTACGTTTTACGGATCATTAGTTGGAAGACTACAACAATAAAAAATCCAAAGTAAACATACAAAGTTACCTTTAGTCGAGCCTTTAGTTGTAACAATAACGCATAATTCTGTTCTATTTATATATTACTTGACAGTTATTTGCTACTCAGCGTTCTATTGCTTTAAGAATTTTCTTATTCTAGTAGGAATATTTCTTAAATCGATAGAATGTACCTATTATCATAAATAGCAAAGTTACGAGGAGCTAAAGAAGATAAGTGTAGCATTTTTCACGATTATTCTGAAATAAAAGAGATAATTGAAGCTTTTGTCCACTTCTACTTCCAGTTACCCACTTAACCTATAAAAATCAGTAATATTTGTTGTAATTATTGTCTCTATTATCCATTAGTATCAGTGGCAATTTTTGTCTAATACAAACATAACCTATAAAATTTACTGTTATACGAATGACAGTACATCCCATGGGCGATCAACATATACATGTCATGTAAACGTATAAATTTTCAAATCCAATAATGCCCACCATTGGTGAAAAACAGAACTATAATTATTTTAAATAAATTAAAAATGCATTAAAAACATTATGTATATATCCCACAAAACTTTATGCTGTGCTTTATACAAAGAGTATTTTGAGTGCTGACCAAGACCAAACTTAATTTAAAGACTGTAAAACCAACCAACAAAAATGTAAAAAAAAATGGGATTTAACAATTAAACGAGGATCATTTCTTAAAATAACGCAACTGTTTGTATTACATCTTTAAATTAACTATACTGTATTTAAAATTAAAAATTCTTTTCTGTAAGATAATGTAAATCTCGCCATAAATTTTTACGGGACAAATACTATTTAAAAAAGCCTGCTTCTCATGGTAAACGTGTTCACACCGTATGTAGGTAATTGGACAGAAGTTAATATAATTACAAGTTTATTGAAATTATTTTTCCTTCATTTACGTAACTTAGTTTAGTTTTTTACTACGTAAGGTACGTGTGCCGTGAAATTTTTTTTCTCCTGAAAGTGTGCCGCGAAATTGTAAAGATTGAGAAACACTGATATACGAGTAGATATTCGTAAAGATAAAGAACAATTGATAACATTTCCCTCCAGCGTTTTATCTAGAAAGAGATACCAAATCATTCAAAGTGATTTTACTATTTCCAAGAAGCAAATATTTGGAAAATGAAAATTAATAACAAAGTATCAAAATAAGGTCATTATCTGTTGAATATTCCCCATTCTTAAATTTATGGTCTGAAAACCACAAGTACAAGTTCAATGAAGTAGAAGAACGTTACCATACCAACCGCAGACTAGCAACCTGTGCATGATTTCATAACTATGTGGTCGAGTAGTGTCTGAAGGCTCCTCCACACTCCACTCGTGTAGAGATGATGATGAATTAAGGATGGGCTCGCAGGCAAAACAGGTAGCACTGCGTTCGCTCAGGAAACAAAACAAGAGAGGCGCTCAATGAGAATAACAACTAATTCGTACGAAGAGTTTCGTCCATGGATTATATTCATAATATTGAAAGCAATAGAAAAATTATAGCTTCGCAGCAACTAGAGAAAAAATAAAAATAATCAAAATTGAGTATTTATTTGAATTTGACAGTAAACACGCCTATGTAACCAGAGACATTTTGAATTCACTTCTAGCTAATAGACTAATCTTTAATAAAATCATTGCAAATTCATCTTTTAAGAGGTAATCTATGCACTTCATGAACCATTGACTACAGATAAGAAATATACCTACTTAGGATTTTCACGAAACGTTCATTTATCTAATCACATTTTGAAGGTTATGTCCACAATTTCACATTCTATTCTTTTATTGTTATAGTAACCTAAATCACATTATGGAAAATAATATTGAATCAGACTAATATAATTAGCAATAAAATTAAATCTGTAAAATTATAGCAAATATTTATTTTTTGGGCATACTACATTCCTGCCTAACCGTAGCATTTTTTTTCTTTTTGGTAATATGAAATCCGTAAACATTTCCTTTTTTGATCATATGACATATTTGCATAATGCTAGCAAAAAATTATTTTTTAAAAAATAAAAATAAATAAATATATCATCACGGCTTATTACCCATTGCTGGGTGTGCCAATCTGCTTTGTAGCAGATATCGGTAAAGATGATACATTTGCAGCGTGCGGGCGCTTACCAGGCGTCACCTCACGGGCACTCATAGCTGGCGTGGAGAGTGCACCACAGGGGTCAATTTTTGTGCAATTTTTTAAAATTGGAAATATTTAGCGTCGGTCGGGATCGAAC
This sequence comes from Harpalus rubripes, assembly GCA_963082715.1. Lineage (NCBI taxonomy): Eukaryota > Metazoa > Arthropoda > Insecta > Coleoptera > Carabidae > Harpalus > Harpalus rubripes. The sequence goes on from OY720457.1 coordinate 22,150,016, forward strand.
TCGGTTCCCCAGATTCTCGACCTGACACTCAGGCACGCGGCCACGAGACCCCATGTAAATCCTCACTACTTATTAGACGCCACACCTACTTATATAAACTTAGCACTCCTCATATCTTCTTAGTATTATTAAGATCCCTAACGTGGTTTGCATGTTGAGTAATCAGTATTCTTATTCAGTCTTTGAGAAAAGTGCTGTTAAGACCTCCGGTACTGTTAATATGTTGAGTAATTCTAATTTTTATTTACAATCTTAATACGGTTTCGCGTAAAATTTACGACTGAAGATGAGAATATTGTTCTTGAAATTTGAAATACGTATATAGTTTTTCTTTTCACTTAATTTTAGGGTTAAAGGTAGTTTTAACATTATGGTGTTTACCGGGGTATGAAGAAGTTTTTGACAATGAAAAGGGATCTTCTTGTAGACTCTTGAAATTCCAAGAGTGAGATGAATCAGCCATAGCTTCATACTGACTGAGCACTGAGCCATTCCAAACTTCAATCAGACGAAGAAGTTCATTTCTTGTTTGTAAACAATGGCTAAGGAGTTACTAGTTCTCAGACTTTAGAATTATGACAGGTATCATTATCCTCTGAAAAACCATCTAAATAAGTTTGGTATAGCTAAAAGCATTGTCTGTCGTCTTTCCGCAGAGGACGCAGAAGCTTCGGAAAATATTATAAATATCTAGCGTTAGCAGTCAGTATACTTAACCATCTAGGAAAGATGTACATTATGGCTTTCGATATAAGAAAACTACTTCTAGAGGAATATTTAGAATCAAGTTACAATCGTTTTTACTTGTCTACATTTTTAAGTAATATTAATAATAAAATCTAAACAAGTATAACTTAATATAAACTAACGTACCATACAGAACACAATCTACAGATCATTTATATAGAGTATGACGGATGAGTTAACCGTGTCTCTGGTATGAAATGAAACCTAATTATTATACCCCGTTGCAATAACAAAGCTTGAATTTTAAGAAACTCTTAAACAAAAAAGTGCATATGGATTTTTTGACAGCAATGTATAATAATTCATTTGACAGTTAATCTCGATGAAATATTATCACTTTATGGGACGCTTAAAATTTAAATTACGTTAGTACACCCAGCCATTAAAATGATAATTAAAAATTTTAAATGAAAATTTGGTTAAATTACAGATACCTTTTGATAAATCTCTTATCATGGTTGGTTTATAGGGATATTCTTCATCACTAAAAATGACTAAAGTTTAACAATTCAGATTTGAAATAAAATTAAGTCATCTTTCACTTATTCAATAATAATTATTGAAATACACTGTTCACAAAAACTATAAATAAAAGTGAAATTTAACAGCGAAATGCTGCCTCCTGCCTCCACACCAGTCTGCCTTATGGCTCTCTCCTCACTCTTGTAATTCTCACTCTCTTTGATATCTGCTAAAAGTTCAAGTTTCTTTCCTCCTTTTCCCTTTTTTTTGAACACAGTTCATTTCTAATATACAGGGTGTAAATGAAATAAGTGCATTAAATTTGACCAGTAGTATAACTCATCGAGAGCAACAATATTTCTTAATAACTTTTTCTCGAAATCGCATATTTTTTTAGCATTTTTACCACCCCGTAAATTGACGAGTCGTTCCAAATATTTTTGTGATAATTGAATGCAGCAGCAATAGCTATGAAAAATTTTGTTTTAGCAATTGACAGTCCTGTCAATTGTTGCAATTAAATTTTGACAGTAATAAACTTGTTTATAAGGTAAAATTCTGTCAAAATGCGAGTACACAGACATTGTAATTACTTACCTATGGTTTATTTATTTATTTTTTACTCGTATCTGTACTACATGTTACTTGACATCATGGTTCTCATAAAGACAGTGTCATGGAGTTGCCAACGCATTTACACGGAGCGTTTCCAAATCATCACCAAATCATTCTGTTCTTAATATTCGCACATTTGTTAATCTTGTACATCTGTATCCATACCATGTGCAAAAAGTTCAATGTTTTCAGCACATAACAGACTTCAATTTTGGGAATGGCTCATAATGTTCATTCATGAGACTGAATTTACTTGGGAAGGTGTATTTATTATGCACAATACACATCTTGACAGACGAAAATGCTGTAAAAATTTTCATTAAAAAATGTTTGGGGAACAATAAATGGACGACTAATTATTGGTACTCATGTACCTCTTTTAAATGGACAAAAGTTTGTACTTACATTTTTTGAATAACGTATTTAAACTATTATGATTTCTCGACGATAAATAATCATCTCATAACCTAATAACTATGCTTTTTCTCTTCCTCTAGTTACCCCGTCACTCCTTGTCTTCCTCTATTCACACTATTCACAGGTAAAGATAAAAAGCCTGTTTCAATACACAACTTTATAATTTTGTTATCCAAAATTTAAATTTATTTATTTTAAAAATTGTATTATTACGTATTAATTAATAATAATGTTATTTCCCTTGATTCGTTTATTAATTACTGTGACTGTAAGTGTAACCGATAACCGACAATTTTTGAGCTGCTTGTATCCCACTTGAATGGCAGCTGCTCATTTGTTCTCCATGAGCGGGTAACGAAATATGCAGCAAATCTTTAAAGAATTTTAACTCAAAATCTAAAAGACTTAGAAAAAAAAGTTATTAAGAAATATTGTTGCTCTCATCGAGTTACATTACTGGTTAAAATTAATGCACTTATTTCATTTACACCCTGTATATCTAATCCAGTTAGTCTAAATATTCTTATATCCAAGCTTTCTTAACATTTCCTTATTTCTGACTCCCTCCTTATCTTCTCCAGCGTTTCCACAACCGCATTTCAACATTTTCCCTATATATTTTCTCTTTCTTCCTCGAGGTCTATGTATCGCAACCATACAATATCCCATGTAAACCTTTTGCAAACCTTTTTCGTAATTTTATATCAATGAGCCTTATTGAATAGATCCTCCATTTTACTTTAGGCTGCATTTAAATTTTTTTAAAATATCATACATACAATGAAATTGTGAAAATTTAAATCTTTATACTAATACTCTTAGTACGTATTTTTCATTTCCGGACAAATAATTATGGACAAATTTTGAGTGTAGTCTTCAATGAGTTAGACTCGTGGTGGCTGGTGCTGGAAAAACAATATCTAATCCACCCACAGACAGCAGAGCATCGCAACACGCACTCCTTGATCGTAAAACAGCCACCCGTAGGTGGCGCACCACAAGTACTCAAAATGTTTTATACGCAAGGTGGTGCGGCTGCATAATCTAGTTAAAATATCACCGCCTTTTCGCAGAACTATAACTGTACGAAATGAGATGTTTTCACTCATAAATGTAACATGCACTGTTTACTGCTTGTGTCAGCTTTACTTATTCCAGCTAGTCGTATTGTTGGCGAATTGTAATGGATGCACTGCATAAATTACTACCCAACGGAAATGGTTTTCATTCCAGTAATACAGATTAGAGATAACATCTGTATATTATTATATACGAGTTGTTATTCTGGTAATCATTCAAGTATCTATCTAGATAGATTTTCGGCAGATGACAGATTTTATCATATGATAATGGTCAAACATCAAATGACATTGCAATAAGGGCATTCATATCGGGTTAACTCAATATTCGTTACATAGGCATTTAAAGCCGGGTTTATGCAGTAATAACACAGTCACTATCATAATCATAGTCTTAAGCTATAGTCATAAGAATAGTCTTAACATAGTTGGCCATTTATGCAGCATTTTTATGTGACTATTAATTTGTCACTTTTTCAACTCAATTACTTAAATATTATATTTTCCGAATAACTAAATATAGTTATGTATGTTAACAAATACTAGAAAAATTAGTTGTTCATAATAAACTAAACAACATCACAATTAAAATAGAGGTTATTTTCCGATTCTAACAGTTCTTGGGCTTGCGCAGATTGAAAGTTGAAAGTCGTCATAGTCATAGTCTTAAAATTAAAATGAATCCAAATCTGTAATTATGGTTATGTTTATGATACCGACTATGACTATGACAATGTTGCATAAACAGATCTATTATAAAAACATACTTTAATTCTTAAGACTAGACTACAACTATGATAATGACTACTGATAGTGCTGCATAAACCCGGCTTAACATGTGAAAACAGTTTTTCTTTGCGCATATCAATTTATTTTAGATAAAAACTTAAAATAAAAGAAGTAGAGCATAAAATTCTGCTTATAAATAAGTAAACAAAATTTACTATGTTTGTTTTGTAAATGCAGAAATTAGTTGAGAATCTTTTAAAGATCACAAAATAAACATGTATTTTTTGTTTTAATTTCGACACTGTCAACTAAGCGACGATGAATGGACGACGGTCATCTGGGAGTCGGACAACTGGGTGTCAGATACACGATAAAATACTAGATCTGTAGAATTACAAAATTGTGCGTTGGTTTAGGTTATATTTTAAAAAATTAGAGAGCCACTTTTGGCCTATTTTTTCTTTAAAAATACGCCAAATTGTATGTCAGGTAAGCGTGCAAAAATTGGTTAAGTTTCTGTCATCCAATAAAATATTTGACATTGATTAAATTTACAGAAAATGTTTCTATATTATATATTATTATAGATTGAAAAATGTACAGTGCGTTGGTTACCGGAAAAACTTGCGAACATGAGTTTTGTGCATTATAGGTTAAGTTAAGTTATTGTTTAAAAAAATTGAAAACGAAAATATTGAAATATTCATTTAGAAAATCTATCTACGACATAAAATGTGACGTCACCTGTGCGGTAGGTCTAGTGAAATTCGCAATGAGTAGTACAAATTACGAAACACTTAAATGGCTATTGCAAGTTTAGAAACCACCAGTTATTTTTTAACCCTTAGTTAGTTGCGTAAAAGAAAATCACGTAACTAGTCGCGTGGGGTCGTTATGACTCCACTGATGTTTTGAGGTTTGAGGCATAATAATAAATAATTTCGTTCTTCGTAAACATTTCGAAATGCTTTTTTTTTTTGTTTACAAAATAAGTTAAATTAAGTAACAAACAAATGTATACTTGACATTAATTTAATTGTTTTACATTGTTACGTTTTGTTTATTTTCACATAGCACCTATAATATTTGTTTAAAAAATATTCCTAATATTTCTAAATTATCTCATTTTTCTCGAAATTTTTCAAATACATTAATAAAAAATTATATATCGTTGAAAAGAGAAAAAATGGCGGTTTCTATTTTATTAAAATAATTATAGGTTGCCATTTGAAAAATAAAAGTTGATAGTCGTATCTTGTAAACCTGACTTTATAAAAAATATCTACATCTGCCATCAAATAGTATATGTAAAATAATAAAACTTTTATATGAGCCATTTTTTTCTATTACTTATAATAAAAAAGTTCCCAGACTCACCCTGTATATATATATATATATATATATATATATATATATATATATATATATATATATGTACATATATATATATATATATATATATATATATATATATATATAAAATTTAATAATAATAATTTATTAATCGCCCAACAGTTACACACCATTAACAGGACAATATAATAAAGCACTATAATATGTACATAATATATAGAAAAATAGATTTTAAATTTGAAAGTACATAATAATTAATAATCATAAACACAACATCTTACAGAAAACAAATAATAAAGAATGTTAAATTTACTGCGAATTATACAGAAGTTGCCTTAGTGTAGGGTATGTAATATTAAATACATCAACATCGATTGTGAGTTCATTAACATTATTGCACATGATATGTATGGGATGGGTGATCTAGTTAATAAATTTGTTCTAGCAAAGTTCACAAAGAAAGTTACATATGTTCGAGCAGATAATCGTGGAACAAAAAAAATTATTTGGCTTAAAATTGAAGGACAATCAACCATATTATGTAGTAATTTGTACAAGAACAATATAGATATATTTCTCCTACGCCGCAATAATGAAAGGTAACCAAATCGCTCTAGCAGAGTATTGAATATTAATAAATGTTGCTCGGTTACTTTTACCTTGAAGATCAATGTTATTAATTTTAATTATTCAATACTTGGAACTCTCATTGAAAAAAGGACTACTGTCAAAGATCTTGGTATTACTTTTAGTCATAATTTTAGTTTTCTTGAGCATATACTTGATGTATGTAGCTCTGCATTCAGAACTCTTGGCTTCTTAATGCGCTTAGCAAAAATGTTTAATAATCCTTCGGTACTCAAACCACTCTACTTTGCTTTCGTAATGAGTAAATTTGATTACGCTAGTTTAATTTGGTATCCTTTGTATGCCTATCAGTCAATGGCTCTTGATCATGTACATCGAAAATTTTTAAAATTTATGTCATTCAAGCTAGATGGTGTGTATCCGGAAAGAGGAGTTGATCAAAATAGCTTAATTGAACGTCATTGTATACCATCTTTATTGGACAGAAGAGAAGCATCCAGTTCTAGGTTTTTGTGGATGCTAATACACAATAAAATTGATGCACCATATTTACTTTCCTGCATCCCCTTCCAGATTCCTAGGTTTGCTTCCAGATATTCGAGGACATTCTACCTGGCAAAACCCGTACGAATAATCTTCAGCGCTCACCAGTACATATCATGTGCCGTAATGCTGAAGTATACTATGAAGACATTTTTCACGTGTAACACTGCCGAAAGAATGTATTCTATTATAAATTTTGCTATATATATTCAGTTTCGTATTGTTCATGGATGGCTCTATATTCATATTTATATATTTATTTATTTATGTAATTCATATATTTAATTACTTATATTTGTTCTTTGTCCTGTAATTGGTTTTCTTGTAAACCGTTGGGCAATAAATTTATTATTATTATTATTATTTTGTTCAATTGCTATGAAGGGAAACTGATTATCGTTTCTCAAAAAGAAATACCATACATAATGGAAATAATCATATAAATTGGACGCTCACCTGCCAAACTCACTAATCAGCCCCAAATAAAATTATTATGCAATTCGTCGCGTGGGGTCAGAAATGTACAGAGCAATACACTATTTACTGTATGAAAGCTAACACGACACTTGACACTGGTAAGACGTCCAGCTAGGAAGGTAGAGCAGGGGAAAGCGTTAAAAGTTGTCTAGTTATAAAATTATCTGGAGTTAAACGAAGCGTGGGATCATATTATTTATTTTTGTGTTTATCGTGTATTTTTATTAAGTTACTGGTGAAAATGATAATTATGTTAGTGTTGAAAGTTATAAAAACACATATGAATGTCAAATTGTTCTTTAAAATTAACATACAGTATTCAGTCGAACTGCGATTTACGCAATTAGAACACTTTTTGGAACTATCTTATACTTATTTCAGAATCTTATGCTGTATATTACAAACGTATGAAACCCAATGTTGTCAAATGGACTTTATGGTTTTAACTGTTACACCTACATCTAGCAACCACATTTTATGAATGTTCGATCAAGTGACCGAATAACCAGTTGAATGTGGCGAAGAAAATAAATAGTGTTTTGTATCACCTAAGTCGGTAATATTGAATAATTATTGAATTTTTTCTTGCTTTGACAGTGAAGTTCGATGAATTAATGTTTCTTTTAACTTGGTGTATGGAAGTTCTGTTGGAAGATTTTCGATAAGGTCTCTGACTTCTGCTGCATATTGAGGATTGAGTAATGAAATTAATTTGTAGAATTTAGTTGCTTCAGATGTTATACGATGTGACATGAACGTTGCTTCAACTTGAGAGAATCATAATATTGGATCTTCAGGCCAAAATTCGGGAATCTTGAAGGAATTAGTTAATGAAGAGATTTCAGGAGGTGGAAGTTCAGCATGTTGTATGTCTGGAATAGGAGCAGGTACGCCGTCCATTTTCCTTGACAGTCAGGGTCATCAATTGTGTAGAATATAGGAAATATCAGTTCGGTATTTAATATACTCTACACTTGCAAAAAAAGTAAAAATTTTAAACTTGTATAATACAATAAAAACACTAATGGATTTGAAAGGGAAAACGAAACTCGAAAAACACTTTATTTATTTTCTTCACCACATTCAACTGGTTATTCGGTCACTGGATCGAATATTCACAAAATGGAATATGTGGTTGCTAGATGTAGCTGTAACATAACTATAGTCAAGAGATGACTAATTTACTATAATCTACAGAATCTATGCACAAAACAAGTTATATATCATTAATTACTACTTTTACTTTACCGTATTAGGATTTCAAATAAAATAAGTACTCGTATAAATAATTTTAATTGCGGTATACGTGTTCAAATTGAAATAATTTAAAGTAATTTACATATAAATATCCAAGTATCAAATAACACAATAATTCATCAAACGTTTCTTGTAGTGTTTTGGTAAACAAAAACTTTGAATAGCGTTTACCAAGTTTGAGAATTAGAATAACAATACTCCGTTTGTTGAATAGGTAGTTACCACTTTACAAGAAAATGAAACATCGAGTTGGAGGCATGTAAACTGTCACTAGACAAACCTACCTGAAGCTCTAATGTTGCACAAGTGTGTGTTTAAGTGTATAATGTCTGCCTACTCAAATCTACATAACCGAGACATCAGATGTAAAAATAAATGACTGACTGTGAAATTGAGGTTGTACTGGAAAATATGCCTTGTTTAATTACCTACATAGGCTAAAGCTTCATGAATAAATTTTTGTTCATAAGTACTCAACAGCAGAGAAACTTAAATTTATAAAATAGTAAAGTAACAGTTTATCGTTTATCGAATGTAGCTTGCGGTCTAGGAGACCCCACCTTTGTGTAAGTGCGAAGCTGAAGATAATTTGGAAAGGCGTAAAAAGTGTTGTTTGCAAGAGGCCAATTTGTCTCGAATGTGCCAAAGTATACTACTCTGCTACATTTACATAACAAAATATGTCTAGTTTGTACCTTTCTTGTGCTTGTACATTATCCTAAATATAATCAGGTTTTTGTTTTATGTCATTTTAATGTAAAATGAGCAATATTTTTTAAAAATAAATACTAATAAATATGTATTTTCTTATCATACCTGTGTTTTATTTATATATAAGCAAAGCAGACGATTCATTACAACTAATTAATAACTAATAATATTCTATACTTAAATCTAAGGTAAATCTGATTGATTAGAAAATGAGTCGTGTGACCCACCTCTGTGGAAATGTAAGTGAAACTGCACCTCTGTGATTAAGGGTTAAATTCCTTCCCTTATTTACAATAATGTTCATAATTATAGAATACATATCTTACTATTCTACTGTAAAGAAAATAAAATTAAGAAATTAAATAATCAAATCATCCAGACATATTACCTATTGCTTAGTGTGCCACTTTAGTGTGCATACAGATCTCGCTAATGATGACATATTTCTACAGTGCGGGCGTTTATCAAGCGGCACCTCACGGGCACATATTGCTGGTGTGGAGAGAGCACTACAGGTATTATGCAACATTTATTATTAATTACTTAGTGTTAAAAATAATAGATAATATTAAAACCACATAATGAACCAGTGGCCTAGAAATGTTTGCTTCAAAACTCTCTAAGGGCCAGTTTTACAATATCCGGTTAGAATTTTTATCTGTTAGTTAAACAATAGTAATACGTCTGGTATTAAATAAAAATACAGAACATAAACAAAAAGGTTGTATTATTCTTAAATAATAGTAAGTACATTAAAACACAAGTAAACTCGCCTGCCGGATCGTTTTCCGTGTTTTGGCTTAACATATAACATATCAAAATTTCAAACTATAGGGGCCCTTTGAAAACGAAATAAATTTTGGATTAATATCTTTGATACTATAAGGATATTCGAAAAAATAAATGAAATAAACCCCCCCGCAAACTCTCCTATCGCGTTTTGGCTTAAAATATAACATACCACAATTTCAAACCATGAAGGCCCTTTGAAAATTAAATAAATTTTGGCAAATAGGAAACAATTAAAATTTTACATTTTGACAGTGTTGTGAATTTTGTGTCCTTGTTTACATTAATATATTATAGCTACCTATATATGTATATATGGTTATGACAAACAGTGCGCTTATATTCTAAACGACAAGTTTTTAGTGATAAACAGTGCTTTTATAGACTCATAAGAACACCGAAATAGAAAAACAATATTGAATGGGATTACTGATGACAGTAATGATAAATTTGTCATTTGATAGTTCATTTCATTACAATTTTGTTTATTTAACTGACAATTCGGGCCTATTCTGTAACTCAGTGATTAATTTTTAACCACTGGTTAAATTTTTAAACAAACAAGTATGTTGACATAACAAAAAAAAAATCAGTTGTCAAATCAATATCTATTGGATAAAAATGTTAACCAGTGGTTAAAAATTAACCACTGAGTTACAGAATAGACCCGAATTGACAGTTAAAATTTTAACCAGAAATTGTAAAAAATTAAATTCTCAAATTATGAATTTTTTTGTTTACTGATCAATACGTTGAGTGCTACAATGCCATTCCAATATGTGCTAGTTTTACACAATCATATATTTACAACTAAATTTACATGCAAAATATTTTAATATTTACCTTATAGTTTTTGATCAAATTCTTTCCGTTTTGCAAGGTATATTTTTATTTTGTTGTCTTTTTATCAACAATTTCACCATTTCAATCGTTTTTGTTTAAAAAAATTTATTCGTACAATAACAAATGCGACAAAAACGTTTTTTTAAAAATATTTTTATGTTCATTGTTCGTGAAATATTTGAACTTGACGTTTGGTTTTGGCAAAGACAGTTCATAGAACAAAGTAGCCCAACTACCCATGAAAAATAAACTTTTGTTTAATGAAAACCTTAAATATCGCCAAAAATTTAAGCAAATGACTTTCAAAATTGAAGACCTTTGGAACAAGAAAGGAATAAATCGAAATTTTCACTTTTGTAAAAAAAACGAAAACTGAAAAAAATAATATTTTTGAACTTATTCTCATATGTAGATTAAAATATAAGTTAGCAGAAAATGAGACTTTCGGACTTTGATAGAAAATAAGGCTGTTATTGCCAAAAATCATAAATTGATGCGAAAATGGGATATATTCCTAAAAAATAACTGTTATTAATATAGAAAATTATACACTGTTTTTAGTTCATACATTTAGCACTATGAATACACTACACGTAAACAAATAACTGAATAGAAACAGACACGGACTTGTACGAACATGTCTATATAAAATAAAATATAAATATGAGACTTTGGTGCAAAGTTAAAGTGATTTATCCCATTCTTGTACAAATCATATATAGGGAATATGTTTTGTATGTTTATAACTCCGTTGAATTTCATTCGATTTACATCCTTTTTACACCAACTAAAACAGCGCTACGAGTACTACGAAACATAGAACAAATCTCTATATCGGCGAATTTGGAGTTACCCCCTTTTTGCATCAAGGTCTTCAATTAGAACATGTTCTATTTGAGAAATTTTTATAACATCGTATGGTATCATAAGAAGTTGTGAATTTATTACCATGTAATCACATAAATTTTGTGATCAAATACGAACTTGTAAAAATGCATGCAAATTTATGATAATGTAAAACAGGCTTTAAGTTAAAAAATATCCTATCATGAATAATTTTTGGTCCTTTGTCTTATTTTTCAAAATCTTACAACTATTCGTACAGTGCATTTCACGTTTCATGCATTTTCTTGTACACGGCTCCGGTGGCTCAATGGTTAGAGCAACGGCTCTCAGTCATGAGTATGCTAGGGGCCCTGGGTTCGAATCCCACTAAGGCATGGATGTTTGTGTATGTAAACCTCTCTGTAATTGGGATTTAATCCTGTTGAGAGGATTTTTAAAAAAAAAAAATCTTTGCAGAATCTGCAAAACTGTTTTAATTTCAATTAAATGTGGTAAGCCAACCATATATCATTGTCTTACAGCGAAATATTACAATCGCTTGTCTTTTGTTTTAAGCTAGATAGAAAACATTCAATTTAACACCACTCTTGTATAAAAATTACTTGGTTTACTATAACGTGATATTGATAAACTACCCCATCTAACAGTTCTTAAAATAAATCTAACCCTGTCATACACTTGCTCATCCCATCTCACCCTGTCAGAAACACTTGTTCCCCAACCTTAATCAATTCCATCTCCTCCCACGTAACTCTACTCCGGAAACGCTCTCTGGATGTCATTATGTATTTAGTGCATCCCAGTAGGTCATGAGAATATTCTTTACATTCTTTTGGTGACAGATACTGACTGTTTGTCTCGATAGCTGGGGAACAAGTGGCAAAAACTCTTCAGCAGCCGTTTCCGCTGCATCTGAGTACACAGGCCTAGAGATGAGGATGAGAAGATGAGTAGTGGGCGGTTGGTGGTGTACAGGTGTTCGGGTTGTAACGTAAGAGGTTTAAGAATGTAAAGTGGGTAGTAGCAGACTGTTTTGAAAACTTGACAGGGTTTGGGAGCATGAATGCAGTTTATAATTCTAAAAATAAGCTCTTCATACGAATAGGAATTATACTTTTATTTGGTAGCAATTAAAATCTTTTGTTTGTAACGTATTTATGCATTATTATTATTCTCTTTATAGAAAATATTCAGTTTAAAAGACTTGCTAAGAAAATTATGGAAAAGCAGCAAATTTATTGTACGAAAATGAATACAACTTTCAACCTCAATTTCGTACAATATAACAAAATGATTTATCGAACAAAAAAGAATAATTTAGAATTTACTAATATTGATTAGCTATTATATCTGTGGAGTATTAAATGATAAACTTAAGAAAACAATAAGGATTTTCATTCCTGTTTGGGCTTTAAATTTGATAATATTTCTATAGATCATAAGAAAAAATCATTGTATGTTATGACATTTTTATGAACTTAAGTTGCGTATCTGCTGTTGTGCTTTTGCCGTGTAACCATAGATTTATTATGACGATTTAGATATTTATAAACAAAAAATATGAATGCATTAAACATTAAAGTATTTTCAATAATTAAAATGAATAATAAGTTTCACCATGTAGGTGCTGACACAATTTAAGAAATTAAAATATTTTCTTTTTAGTATTTTTTACATTCAAAAGTGACCGGCAGTGGAGTGGGCAGCGTAGTCGACGCACGACCCAAGGGTCCCAGGTTCGTATCCCGAGTAAGGCATGACTGTCTGTGCGTGTCTTTCATCATTTCAGATCCATCAACAATTGTAATGTTACAAAATATTATGTAATTTAATCTTGAAATCCAGCTGTATCATCTTAGAAATCGGGTGTGTGACCTTTGTAGAAATATGGAGAAAATATTCAATAGTTATACAGCAGGAGGTTTGAAAATCGAATATACAGATGATTTTCAAAGCTCGACTTATAATATATGTTTAAACTATAGAACGAATTTACCAACTGTATTTGTTAATGTAATGTTAAAAATATTACCGACTTATTTCTTTATACCCATGGATGATATAATTACATATGATTCATTTGTTTGCGGCCGAAACAGAGTTGTGTTTCGCGAAACACTACTTAGCAATGCAAATAACCGATGTTATACAACGTAACTAAGAAAAATTGAACTATCTGATCTGTTTTTCTTAAATTCTGTTAATGTTTAACAAATATTTTAAAAATAAAGGCATATTATTATGAAGTATATAATTGGATGGTTTTAAAAAATAGGTAATATTTTCCATTTTATGAAGCAAGACAAAAAATAAAAATTACCATTACTCGTAATTTGCAGTAGAAGTGACATTCTTTGTGAATTAGGAATCTCTGAAACTTTATTATATATTTAGTTAGTAGAAGTAAAATGTAGAATTGTAGATATTTTTGCTTTTTAGTAGACAATGAATTATATATTTTAATATTAACAACGAATGTTCCCTTAATTAAAGTTAGTATCTTAAAAATAACGTAAGATTACCGAAATTTATCTTGTAACTTACAAAGTCGTATATACTAGAGAGTTTTTTCATGACGTACGAGAAGATTCCGTCAACGTTAACGTTACGTCTTTAATAACGGACGTACAAAGTATTCGGGTTTTCAAAAGTATAGATTTTGCATTACGTTTTAATCACACATACGTTGATTTTGACGTTCAAAGGACAGTTGTTTAAATATCTGTCATTTTCGTTGTATTTTGGTAAATAAATCAAATACTAATGGAAGAACTATTTCATGTTTGCTTAATAGCTTTAAAAGGTGGTCTACATGTTCACTGACAGCTCCGAAAGAAAAAAATGACATTTCTGACTGCAAAACAAAAATGTTCTGACGATATAAAATAAATTCTGTGCCTACTAGATTATAGTAAACGTACGTCAACTGACCCGTCTTTTACCCTGACGGATATATTACGTCTTCAAATTTCAATAACAAATATGATATTGCCTAGCAACCAAGATGTTAGCAAATACGTCTTTCGGGAAAACGCTGTCCAAAAACTCCGTACTATGTATGTATTATACCTACATGCATAAAAGATTCTTTCAAGTGCATTTCACCATTGATATTGAATATACTGCATAAAAATTGTGCAGTTATGATGTGAAAAACAAAACAGGTTAGTTTAATTTCTAGATTAACTAGTGAGTCACAAATCTACATTCGCGAGGTGTGCGTCAGCTGCGTTTATTGAACTCCAACTGTGCAGATATATAACCCGTGCCATTATAATAATTAAATTATACCAGCCATTGATCTTCGTGTCTCCAGATCCCGACAGCTTTTTTACCCTTTTTAATAATAGCTGAAATTAATTGCAAATGTGCTAAACGGCGTAGTGCTGAATGAGAGATTTATTGGATCTATTAATTTTGCTGCTTACGTGTGAACTGAAATATTAAAAACTGTAATATTTTGATTTATTTTCGCTATATTTGATTTAATGTTATTTCACTTGCAAGCATATAAAACATGACAAGAAATATTGTGATAATAAAAGCAAAATTATTACTACTGTGTAATGAATTTGCCAATTTACATAATTCATGCATGGAATATTGAATTTATTTGTGAAATATGGATAATTATGATAATAGCATAATTTCCTATAATTGGATATAGCTACTCCTCTGGAAATAAATATGAATTACAACTCGTAAAATTTTTATTTATGGAGTATAATGATGCTGATTTCATGTGAATTCTAAAGTTTTAGTCAAATGGTAAGTAGTTATTAATGAAACAACTGACTAAAGAACGCCCGTGAACTTGTCCGCACCCATTTAAAAAATTGTTTTTTTAAAGGTGGCATTCGTTTGTTTATCGTTTGTTTAGGTTTGTTTAGACAATTTTTTCGTTTGTTTAGGTTTATTAAGTCTAATTTTTAAAAATGTGTGTGGGCGTGGACAACTTCACATATCCGCGCCCATTTAAAAAACTATTTATTTAAAGGTGGCATTCGTTTGTTTATCATTTGTTTAGGTTTGTTTAGATATTTTTTTCGTTTGTTTAGGTTTATTAAGTCTAATTATTAAATATTTGTGTGGGCGCGGGCAGCTTCACATATCCGCGCCCATTTAAAAATCTATTTATTTAAAGGTGGAATTCGTTTGTTTATCGTTTGTTTAGGTTTGTTTAGACTTTTTTATCGTTTGTTTAGGTTTATTAAGTCCAATTTTAAAAAAATTGTTTGGGCGTGGACAACTTCACATGATCCGCGCCCATTTAAAATATGGTTTATTTAAAGTTGGCATTCGTTTGTTTATAGTTTGTTTATGATTGTTTACACATTTTTTTTATTTGTTTGGGTTTATTATGAAGCTTCTTTAGAAAATTGTGTGGGTGCGAAAACCTTCATTCATCCGCGCCCATTTCAAAAATTGTTTATTATTTAAAAGTGACAGTTGTATGTTTATCGTTTATTTAGGTTTGTTTAGCCAAAATAAATATTTCATTAACTTTTAATTTTGTAATTCTATATTATTTTATGTGGTGCGGCTTCACACATGCCCAAGGAATTTGCAAAACGTTTGTTTAATAATAATAATTATTTCTCGGTTTATTTATGTTTGTTTTGATCAGTACTAACAATATTTGTTTACCACTACTAGTTTCTAAGTTAACCATTAGGTACTATACTTACAAATTCTCACAAAAACGATATTAGTCTAAGTACTAGTAAAAATTAAGTCACATTTTTCATCATATTACCATAATTAGAGCTATAT
Source organism: Harpalus rubripes (assembly GCA_963082715.1). Lineage (NCBI taxonomy): Eukaryota > Metazoa > Arthropoda > Insecta > Coleoptera > Carabidae > Harpalus > Harpalus rubripes. Next base: position 22,166,245 of record OY720457.1, read on the forward strand.
ATTTTTAATAAAATTCTTTATATCAATAATTGAAAAGAAAAAAATATATTCAATTTCTGTAATTCTGTATTGTTCAAACCACCATCTAAGTACAAAAGCAGCATGATTCAATAATATGATCCATGAACATGTTTTTGTATTTACATTTTTGTTTTACAATTAATAGGACAGAAATTATAGGCAAATGACACTTTTACCATATTTCCTAAGGTTCATAAAAAATATACTTACGGTATATTAGGATGGTCCTTAAAGAAAAAATATGCCTATCTATATTAAAAAGAAATGTTTGTAAGTCTTTGGTTTTGTTTTTTCGTTATTTCTTTGTTAATTAAGTCAAAAGCATTTTATTTTACAAATTTAATAGTAAAATAAAAGTATAATAAAAATATTGAAGTAATTTTGTTAAACATAAATTTTAAGGAAATAAATATAGGCAGGTACTATAAGAAAATCTAGGATTTGAAATTACAGGTAAATTATCTAAGAACACTTATGAAATGTCAATTTAATTAAATCATATTAAATCTTAATATAAAATGTCTAGTAAATAAAAAGCTACAGTAAACAAATAAATATTTGGAACACATATTTTACCATTCTCTTTATTGCTAAATATGTTTATTCATGTTGATGTTCACTTAGATTTTAACACCATTATGAATAGAACAAAAGATTAAAGAAAACCTAGAAGCGGTGACTGTTAGTTCGTTGAAATTTTTCCATTCATGGTCTCATTGGATTTTCCATTGATCTAGTATAGCTGATTCTAATCCTTTACTCCGCTTATGAATTATAATGAAATTGCCTTTTGAACATCAGGTGTTTGGCACATTTGAAGAGTTCGGATAAATGAACATTTAAATGCAATTACTAAATAAATACCAGAAACAAGGTTGGCCGACCATTGTAATAAAGCAGGTCATCTCTTCAAAGGGAATTCAAAAATCTTCACATCCAATTAATAGGGTAGAAAATTATAGACAATAACAATCTTGTTATTTTTCGAAAGATCTACTCATCTAACATTAAACTAAAGTCCATATTTATTAAGTATAATGTAAAAGTTCCAAAAACATATTTATACTTAACTATACTTATAAAGGAAGACAGGAATTATATAAAAAAAATCATTTTTCGCTAATAAACAATATATTTTTTACGAAATGTTGCAAATAAATCATTAATAAAATCATAAAACAAAAATATAAACTCAAAACTCACAAAATTAAACAATTCATCATAGTCGTATGTCATATACATATAACAAAGTGCATAATATTAAATAAACTAAATAGACATTATTCCATATAAAAGTAGTGATCTGTTATTTATTTTGATAGTGAAGATAGGAGATTAGCATAGTAAATTAGTTTTTTGCAGACTGTTACCCCCCATTTTAACTGACAACAATGGTTTTTGATCAATACAAAGATTCTGTATCAAATGACACCCATATATTAATTATTAAATTCATTCAATTTCTTATAATAGTCCGTTCGCCGAAACGAGAGAAATTGGAACTAACCCGGGATTCGAACCTAGCCATTCTTATTGGTCGATGGTGAATCTTCAAATTTGTCATCATCGACCAATAAGAATGATTTGGTTCGGATCCCGGGTTAGTTTCAATTGCTCTCGTTTCGGCGAACGGACTATAATACATAGCTTTTGGCTTTGAAACAAAGAGAGAAACAAATACTTGACTTTTATCTGCCAGAATTTGTTATAACCTATAACTTGTGCAAATTTTATTATGTAATAATTTTCTTAATTTAAATTTTCTTAAGTAATTTCTAATCTTTTATAAAACATGAAAAAACTTACAGCTAACGGAATCGCACAGATGAAAAGTCAAACATTTGTTTATTCTTTGTTCAAATGTCATGGCTATCCATAGTAATAAGAATTTTAATTAATTTGTGGGACTAATATAATACATAGTTGATACTCGTATTTGGTGTTACTTGATACATAATCTTTCTACTGATATCACAACCATTGTTGTCAGGCAAAACGAGGGGCAGTAGTCTGCAAAAAACTTATTTACCATGTTATTCTCCAATGTACATCTTAAAAATAAACACCCAGTATATATTACTCGTAGTTTTCATAAGAAACATAAAACAATAAATGAGGTATCACTTTTTCCTTGGGAGATATATTGCTCATGACTTTTCGTGACAGGTCGTCATGAAGATCCCACGTTCCATTTGTAATTCTTCTGTTGTAAGCTACATAATGTCCAGGGCGGTAGGCTATAAGTCCAAGTAGCAAATATTTTTTTCCCGCAACTTTCCAGTGAAGAGGAATTTCCTCCAAAGAATGAGCTTTATTAAATCCTTGTCTTCCTGATAGGGGAATATTTGATCCCAAATAATCTATATCTACAAAAATATGTTCATGCGCATCAATTATTATTTCTGGCGAAGATGAACAAGGAGTAATACATTTGGATAATAATTTTTTTTTTCAATTTCATTATTATTTTTATTTACAGTGACTTTTAATGTATTTGATACCGATCGTGAAAGAGAAGTTAATCCTTCATTTACTATTATATGTGAATCTGTGTCTATAATAGAATATTTGGTTTCTCTAACACGCTCACATTCTTTGTTGGGGCAATTAACATTAATAATAATGCCTGGAATGTCCTCAAGTAATTTTTTACCCATACTTATTATATTGGACCACGAATCATATTCTAAAGAAACAGTGTGATTTTTTCGCAATGTACGAGTATTTGAGGGCATTGCTAAAACAGTAGACTCTAGGATTTCGCAAAGGGCTTCAGCTCGAAGTTTATACGTTTGCTTCACTGCACCTACTAATGCCAAACTTTTTGAAGTCTTCAAAAGAAGATTTTCTGACTTGTCAATAAAGTGGCGATATTGTATTATTTCTATATAGGCATTTGCTATTACGGAAGCAAGAGAATCAAACGCACAGGTGTTTTTAATCTTTATTAGAGTGTTTCTCTCATTGAGTATGAAAGGCGTAAGATTCCCATTTTTTAGAAGACAGTTTGTAGGTTGTTTTAACCTTTGGTTATGTATTGCTGCATCTAATTCAGGAAAATGTTTGAGGAACTTAGATTTGTTTTTACTGGATGCTTTTCTTCCTATTTTGTTTCTCCAATTTTCAAAAGAATTAAGATCTTTTGGTGCGTTTTCTACCTCATCATTTCCATTTACCTGTAATTTCAAATCCTAGATTTTCTTATAGTACCTGCCTATATTTATTTCGGAGAAGTTCCTTAAAATTTATGTTTAACAAAATTACTTCAATATTTTTATTATACTTTTATTTTACTATTAAATTTGTAAAATAAAATGCTTTTGACTTAATTAACAAAGAAATAACGAAAAAACAAAACCAAAGACTTACAAACATTTCTTTTTAATATAGATAGGCATATTTTTTCTTTAAGGACCATCCTAATATACCGTAAGTATATTTTTTATGAACCTTAGGAAATATGGTAAAAGTGTCATTTGCCTATAATTTCTGTCCTATTAATTGTAAAACAAAAATGTAAATACAAAAACATGTTCATGGATCATATTATTGAATCATGCTGCTTTTGTACTTAGATGGTGGTTTGAACAATACAGAATTACAGAAATTGAATATATTTTTTTCTTTTCAATTATTGATATAAAGAATTTTATTAAAAATATATAGCTCTAATTATGGTAATATGATGAAAAATGTGACTTAATTTTTACTAGTACTTAGACTAATATCGTTTTTGTGAGAATTTGTAAGTATAGTACCTAATAGTTAACTTAGAAACTAGTAGTGGTAAACAAATATTGTTAGTACTGATCAAAACAAACATAAATAAACCGAGAAATAATTATTATTATTAAACAAACGTTTTGCAAATTCCTTGGGCATGTGTGAAGCCGCGCCACATAAAATAATATAGAATTACAAAATTAAAAGTTAATGAAATATTTATTTTGGCTAAACAAACCTAAATAAACGATAAACATACAACTGTCACTTTTAAATAATAAACAATTTTTGAAATGGGCGCGGATGAATGAAGGTTTTCGCACCCACACAATTTTCTAAAGAAGCTTCATAATAAACCCAAACAAATAAAAAAAATGTGTAAACAATCATAAACAAACTATAAACAAACGAATGCCAACTTTAAATAAACCATATTTTAAATGGGCGCGGATCATGTGAAGTGGTCCACGCCCAAACAATTTTTTTTAAAAATTAGGCTTAATAAACCTAAACAAACGAAAAAAGTGTGTAAACAAACCTAAACAAACAATAAACAAACTAATGCCACCTTTAAATAAATATATTTTTAAATGGGCGCGGATATGTGAAGTTGTCCGCGCCCACACAATTTTTAAAAAAATAGACCTAATAAACCTAAACAAACGAAAAAATTGGCTAAACAAACCTAAACAAACGATAAACAAACGAATACCACCTTTAAATAAACAGTTTTTTAAATGGGCGCGGATATGTGAAGTTGTCCGCGCCCAAACTATTTTTTTAAAAATAAGACATAATAAACCTAAACAAACGAAAAAATTATCTAAACAATCCTAAACAAACGATAAACAAACGAATGCCATCTTTAAATAAACAATTTTTTAAATGGGTGCGGACAGGTACACGGGCGTGACTAAAGATGTATTTTATGCACAAGCGGAAAATTCTAAGGATGGATAAAATATCTTTACTCTTTCGACTGGCATACAAAAATAAAAATGCAACTGTTATTTATTTATTTCTTAATAATAGATGGAGTCTAAGGTAAAATTTAACTAAAACTATTATGATTACCCCTTAACCTTAAAATTAATTTTAACAAAAACTAAATACGTATTTCGAGAACTAAGTTCTCATCATCAGTAGTACAATAAGTGAAAGTTAAACAGAGTAGTCAAGATTACTCAACATGTTAGGACCTCTGGCATGGTTGACATGTTGAGTAATCTTGACTACTCTGTTTAACTTTCACTTATTGCACTACTGATGATGAGAACTTAGTTCTCGAAATACGTATTTAGTTTTCATAAAAAATTAAGGTTAAGGGGTAATCATAATAGTTTTTATTTATTTCTTACTAATCCAATATTTTAATTTGTATTGAAACGATACGTAATACATTATGTAAATTTAATTACATTCGTTACGTTTCTATTAGAGAAAAAATTCACTTCCAATGTTCCACAAGACAAGATTTCTTGTCTTGCTTAGCTAATTCTTGTCTTGTTTTGCAAAGCAAGACAAGACATTTAAATAACTGTCTTGAATTACTCTTGCAAACAAATATCTTGTCTTGCTTGCAAGCTTCTTGCATATTTCTTGTCTTACATATTTTCGCGTAGGGTTATAGCTTGTGCCAAAATATTAGCGCACGGCAACCTACGCCCTTCCCAGTGGGAAGTAGTTTAAACGCATTTGATGTAAAATTAATTATACCTACATTGAAACAATATATTATTAACCGAGGTGGAAAGTGTTTTATTGTCGAGGTTTGTATACTATTTTATTCACATTTGAAAAAATCTGATTATATTTTAATATAGTTTTACTGTTATGTGCTTCAAATAAACAGTCACTTTCGGTTAACCAATTTTACCGAAAATCTAACCAACTCTTTATATGAGTACAGAAAGCTTAAATACGGAAAATAGAAATATTTGGAAGTTTGTAATAAAAGTTATCGTTGACGAAAAAAATCGTCACACACACGCATACACACACACACAAACACACACACACACATACACACACACACACACACACACACACACACACACACACACACACACACACACACACACACACATACACAACATCGTAAAAATAGTAAAAATGTGTTGTGGGGACCCTAATTCGTGCTTATTTACTGAAAACTCGCCATCGAATTTCTGGCACGATTACATTACCTCCCTTACATCCCTTACCTACGGTATGACGGGAGGTAATAAGGAATTAATAATTGATATTTAAATAGTAATGAAAAAATGAAATAAAATTGTAAATAATACAAGTATCAATGGAATCAAACCAATATTTAAGGTTAGAAATCAAACTGACAGTTCATGTGACAAATGAACAATATCAGACCATTCGTTTGTTTATATTAGGTTATTATTACGTAAATATAAATTATTAATATTTTATTTCAGTTGGGAATAAAATAGTATACAAACCTCGACAATGAAACACTTTCCACCTTGGTTTGTAATATACTATTAAATTTTTCTCTCTAAAACCCATTATACTCGTAAAAAATATATAATATGTAAATATAAATAAATAAAATATTGATATAATTGAATTATAATATAATATTGCAAAAGTGCAAGTATAAAATGTTATAAAATCTTGTTATTCTTGCATTTCTCTTTTAAGACATATTCTTCTCTTGTCTTGCAACGAAATGTATAACTCTTGTTCGCCTCTTGTTCTTGCAGAATATGCAAGAATCTCGTGAAACAGTATCACTTCAAATAAACTGCACTTATTTTTGAAAAATATATTTTTATGATAAAATCGGTTATTTAATTCTATTACCCATAAAAGTCCGGTTTTTTACATTATAATAATACCGTTTAAATATTTACGGAAGTTTGTTTCCTTGTTAATTTTTTCTACAAGTGTCAGATACTATGCCTATATTGCAAACAATATAAAATCGTTTGGCTCTACCGTTTCCATGTTTCAGCTAATAACACCGTATTTAACTTCGGGGCAACTGAGAGCTATAATAAAAATTAATGTTAAATAGGCTTCAGTCATGTTCATTTAAAATTGTCGAATTTTATATTTTATTTTTGAGTAATTATACTAATACTAGTTATCAATTATTGTTTAATTTCAGGTTAAACATCTTTTCAAAGTCGACCTCTCTAATAAAATTAACTGAATTCTCTTCTCAGTTGTTATTTCTTAAGCGTACTTGCGTGGGTCTATTAGCTTGGAAATCAATGTTCCAATAATTTATTCACTGGTTGAAATAAATAATAGCACTTGTTTTTATCTCTTAGTTTTGTTCTGCACTATTTTTCGTCTGAAATGTCAACTATACGCTTTGAGATTTAGATAACTCTCGTAAAGATTGCCCTAACTGCTCCAGATAGATTAAAGTCATGTAGCGCCAACAAAGATCAAGGATTGGAAATTTATAGCGAGAATTTTTGTTAATCGCATGTTTTCGATATCAAGAAGATATAAATCAAGCCAAGGAAGCTCCATTTGTGTCATTATCTTTTTGGTCAATTATTTATGTGTTTATTAGAAAGTTATAAGTGGAAATTAAAAATAATTTTCGTAATTAATTTGAATGTTTGTTTTTAAAGAGGGAACTAGTTCTTATATTTCCTGTTGGTTTTTATGTCATAAATTGATATGTAATTGATATCTCAATTTAGTTCAATTATCTCTTAATAAGACCATGCCTAATAGTTATCTTTGGTTTGAATAAAGTTATACCTCTAAAGTAGTGGTGGGATAATGGGTAAAGTGTTCAATTATAATTCCAACGCTAGTTGGGTCAAATTTCACACCTACGCGTATTATCAACTGTTCAGAGTCTTTAGATATCCACATCCACTTTAATGTCGCTACCTTATATCTTACAGACATTTTTAGTCAATAACCTATGCCGCTAATAGTGAATAATAACACTATTACACTCAAATATATCATAAGACGTTTGTGAAAACACTAACTAAATGGTTAAATATGTTTCCAATTTCTTTTAAATGCATGAAAATATTATACCGCGTTCGAAACGCTGCTGGCCGATGACGTCACATGCCGGCTCGATTTTACAGTGTCTATGTTATCTGTCAACATGCCTGTGTGATGTGAGTAGTTCATAGTATTTGATTTTACCTACATACATAATATAAATTCAATATCATACTATGTGATAATAGATGACAGTATATTCAAATTGCAACGTTATATTTAAAAAATATGGAAGGTTAGTAAAACTGCATTTGCTTTTTGGTCATACCAGTATATATTTTAGTAATAGCCATGGTAATTAGTTGGGTGACTAAAATTTTAAGTAAATTCTGGCAGTTTTTTAGTCATATTCATATCAGTGTATTTTTAAATGGTAACTATAGTAATTAGTTAGTTAGGGTGTCTAATTTTTTAAAATAAATAATAGCAGTCATTATGTATAAGCCTGAAAGAACAAACACATGACATAATTTTTACTAAAATAATCCGATTTAACACAGAGAGATATGTTTATTTTTATGTGGCGGTATTCGGTATTGTTAATTTTATAATCAGACTAATTGCAAATTTCTTTATTTTTGTTCTTTTAAGGTTCAAAGTATTAAACATTCTTTTGCATGATATAATAATAATAATTAATAATATTCTTATTGCCATTCTGCACCATCTATTGAACGTTGGCTATATAGACGGCCTGAAACGTGCTCCCGTGGCGGTAAAATTATGCGTTTAAATGAGTTACAAAAAATACTTTTTTCAATATTTGTTTTACAGAAAACCTGTTACAATAAAAATGTTTTATTTGTTCTAATACGTATAACTTTTCATGAAGAATTATATATAAAACAATACATAACCCGCTGTTTTCTCATAGTCTCCTCTTTTCTTTTATCACTTGTTTATCACCCATTTTGGCCCACTAGGCACGAATCTACCCAGATGATGTAAAATTCCCGTAATTTATTTATTGGTAAATTACCGCGGTACCTTACCGAATCAAAATTGCCGTTTTATCGGGTAATTGAAAGTTGTATATTACCATAATATATTTTAAATTGCCGTAAATTACCAAGAAATTAGTAAAAAACTACCGAATAGAATTACCGAAAAATGATACTAAATATTAAATATGCAAATGTTATATCAAACACTTAATAGGAAAACAAAATCTTCAAAAAAATCCCATATCTAATACACCATTTTGCTAGAAAATTTGATATAAGTGAATTTATGTATGTGAAGTGTTATTCTTATTGGTAAATTGGTAGATATAAGATTCGGTTTTAGAAAGAAAGAATAAAAAAGTCTATTTATATTTGAATTCTCTTCTTTTTTAAGAATTATCATATGCAGAAAATAATGTCTCAATTGCAGCAATTGTAGGTGGAGACTGCAAGTCTAAAGTTTATTGCCTGTTTACAATAGAGAGCTTGATGGCTGTTTAGGTAGGTACTGTTAGTAAGTTAATAAAATACCATACCTTAACCCCTCTACATTCCAATAAGCACCACACTAACACAAAAGAATCATGGATAAGGAACTGTTCATAAACAACATACGTAATTTTTAAAATTTTTGATAATTTATTTAAAAAATTTACATTCCAGACTTTGCCCTTGGTAGCGATGTGTTACCCATAATTTACAAATTTAAAAGATATTTCAAAAAAATGTAAGTCAGGCTTGCTTTTATATTATATTCCTATGAGAATAAACACCACATTTAACAAGAGTACCGTAAAATGAGGTGAAGTTGACCGTTGAGGTGAAATTGACTAGAAATTTGAAAAAATATTTAATATTGCGTATTAATTTTATTTAGATCTTTTAAATTAATCTGATTTTAATATTTATTTCTCCAAACATGTTACTTGTTGAATTAAAACATGGACATAAAAAATGTTTAACTATATTGCTGTAAAAATTAGTGAAGTTACTAAGATAAATTCTTGTTAAAAATATTAGTGTTAAACTTTGATACGTAGACATGACATAAAAATTTGTGTAAAATATATTATGCATTATTTAAATGCCCTTAAGGTTCCTTAATTACATAAAAGTTTGTTTTTTATCGTATGGTTACGTATATTGATAGTGTGTAATTATTATTGATATACCTACCATATTTTTGTTTTGGGGTGAAGTTGACAGACAGAATTGAACACGTAGGTAGGTACGCAATGGCTGCGTTCAGCACGGCACATCTCTGGCAGCGCTGAGCACCGAAGTTTGCCGAACACAGTTGTGGGACCAATCGTAATCGTCCATTCATTGCGTTGGGCAAACTTCGGCAATCAGCGCTGCCAGCGTTCTGCCGTGCTAAACGCGGCCAATGATATTTTTATTCGGGAATTAACGCGTCAGAAATGTGTTAAACATTTTTTTGGAAAAGTAATTCAAAATATAAAGGAGAACCAGGAAATGCAAGTAAAGTTTTTGAAGAAAATAAAACATCAACAGTTTGTCTGGCCTAGTATTAACGACTATGACATTGTTCCATTGGCCGATATTGTATATGTTGTCGAACCACCTGAAGAAGCCCGGAGAGGTATTCTGGTAGTTACTGCCAATCTGTCTCATTATAATATTGAATGAATTCATTAAAATTTAGATTGTATTTTCAACAATATGTATCTTTCTACACAAGTAATTTGATTTTTTTTTTATATACAGGGTATAAATGAAATTATTGCATTAAATTTAACCAGTAATATGACTCGTCGAGAGCAACAATATTTCTTAATAACTTTTTTCTCGAAATCGCATATTTTTTAGCATTTTTATCACCCCGTAAATTGACGAGTCGTTCCAAATATTTTTGTGATAATTGAATGCAGTAGCAATAGCTATGAAAAATTTTGTTTTAGCAATTGACAGTCCTGTCAATTGTTCCTATAAAATTTTGATATTAGTACTAAACTTGTTTATAAGGTAAAATTCTATCAAAATGCGAATACACAGACATTGTAATTACTTACCTATGGTTTATTTATTTTTTTACTCGTATCTGTACTACATTTTACTTGACATCACGGTTGACATAAAGACAGTGTCATGGAGTTGCCAACGCATTTACACGGAGCGTTTCCAAATCATCACCAAATCATTCTGTTCTTAATATTCGCACATTTGTTAATCTTGTACATCTTTATCACATCACAATACGGAGTGTCACATATGCCAATTTTAAAAAAAGCAACAGTTATATCCATAACATGTGCAAAAAGTTCTATGTTTTCAGCACATAACAGACTTCAATTTTGGGAATGGCTCATAATGATCATTAATGAGACTGAATTTACTTGGTAAGGTGTATTTATTATGCACTATACACATCTCGACAGACGAAAATGCTGTAAAAATTTTCATTAAAAAATGTTTGTCCAGGAACAATAAATGGACGACTATTATTGGTACTCATGTACCTCTTTTAAATGGACAAAAGTTTGTACTTACATTTTTTGAATAACGTATTTAAACTATTATGATTTGTCGACGATAAATAATCATCTCATAACCTAACAACTATGCTTTTGCTCTTCCTCGTCCCTCCTTGTCTTCCTCTATTCACACTATTCACAGGTGATTAAAAACCCTGGTTTAATACACAACTTAATAATTTTGTTATCCAAAATTTAAATTTCTTTATTTTAAAAACTGTACTATTACGTATTAATTAATAATAATGTTATTTCCCTTGATGCGTTTATTAATTACTGTGACTGTAAGTGTAACCGATAACCGACAATTTTTGAGCTGTTTGTATCCGACTTGAATACGGCAGCTTTTGTTCTCCATGAGCGGGTAACGAAATATGCAGCAAATCTTTAAAGAATTTTAACTCAAAATCTAAAAGACTTAGAAAAAAAAGTTATTAAGAAATATTGTCCCTCTCATCGAGTTACATTACTGGTTAAATTTAATGCACTTATTTCATTTACACCCTGTTTAATAAATATTTCTTTCTTATGCAAGTGCAAATATTTTTATTTAGACAACTTCACTACAACTCCCACAGATATGTGTTTAAAGTAAAAATTAGATATTTGGTCAATTACACCCCATAGTAAGGTGAAGTTGACCAATCACAGTTTTTTTTTTAAATAATACTTTAGAATCAGTGCAAATGAAAAATATCAAAAAGTTATAAATAATATAAATCAATACACATAATACAGAATAAAATCATAGATATGTGGTTTATGTAGAAAAAGTTATTTGAAGTCAAAGTTGAAAACTGGTCAACTTCACCTCATTTTACGGTACTCTATAAAATTGGTTTCGTAATTTGGGCCTGCATTTTTCGATATATTTTTGAATAGTGAATAATGGCAACGTCGGAAACCATCTCATCTGTTGAATGCATTTCGCACGTGTATTTTTACTTGAATTTGGTTTTGTGTTTTGTGATTTCGCGCAGATAAATATTATTTTTTCAAATTTTAGTAGAGTACTAAAATTAATATTTATTTATATATTTTTGTTTATTTAAATATCAAACAGTGAGTACATATTTTCTTGAATAAAAAAACGCAATTGTATTTATCACACCCCTACGCAAGAGCGTTTATAAATACCAACTTTGCGAGTTGAACTCGATTCTGTTATACAAAAAAATAATCACTATTTTTCCAATGTATTCAGTGTTGGCAAGTAGCACATTAATTGCACTTGTTATATAAATAGTTAAACTAAATAATACACAAATTTGTTGACAGGCTTTAATTTTAATTAACTTAAAGCTTAGACGATTAATAAGAATCATTTACAATGAGAATAATATTGTTCCAAAATTAAGAGTACTTTTAATACTTACCTACCTATTTTAATAATATCCGGATGTAGCAGTTATCTCAAATGAAAATAATAAAACACATACTTCTTTATAATTTTTTTGGCATTGAAAATAAAATTTTATGGCAACAAAAGTATCGACAGGAGGTTTTTTTTTAATTTATTAGTGTTAGTAGCTGATAAACTAAAATAAATTAAATTATTTTTTCAGAAATCACAAGAGAAAAGATTTTCGCTTACTTCTCTCATTATGTTATATGACAAATGGCATAAAACCGGCTTTCTAACGGTTTTTACCCCACTACTCTACCTGCTCCCTCTTCTGGGAAAAAGGGATTTGAAATCGGATAGGTTTTTCTGCCCCACCCTGTACTTGACAATTTCATTTATCTATAAAAATAAGTATGAACACATTACAAATTAATTATATCTTGAGAATATTTAAATATGTGCATAATAAAAAATCACGTAGGTGTATAGGAAGAAAGAAAAAATGAGCATCATATATCCATCTATTCTTAAATTAACACTACACGTCATTGCGTGATAATAAGTACACACAAAAAATCTTAAATGGCTTGTTTGTAGAAAGATAGAGGTTTGAATATAAAATTTTGTTTTGGTAAGAGAATAAGCATTGTGCCATGAATAAAATTATAGGTATTTTAACTCTGGTGTATTATTTTGACACAAGAAATATTTACCTACACGAACTAATAAAAGTAACGGAGATTTTTTATATAGAATACCTACTATGATTTATAAAAAAATTATTATAAAAATAGTTATTTGTGCATCAAAGGATTAACAATGAAATTGGCTGAATTTTAAGTTTGCACTCGAGGCCTGCAAATCATCTGGGGCTAAACTAGTTATTTGTTTAACAAGATAAAAATTAGCAGATTCACTGCCATGGCGGTGTTTTATGAACGTCGCAAAGCCGAGATTTAGAATTTAGCCTAAATAATGAATCTACATTTTTAAGCTTCTGTCAGGATTCCGCCCGGACTTTGTAATTGTCCAGAATTTTTAATTATTTACGAAAAACACCGAATCATATTAAATTAAAGTATTTTTGTTCGAGAATTGAAAAAAATATCTTTGTTACATCCTTTAGTAAATACGAGTAAGTATTTTATTATTTATTAATCAAAGGCAGATTGTGATGAAGGCCAATGCACATTTGAGCACAATATAGAGAATACAAGCAGTAGCGACACTCTTGGAACCTTTGGGGTGCGTTCCAAAACCTTACTCTGGAGTATCGAGTATGGTAAAATCCGTTCCAAAACTATTGCGCTTACTCTTAGAGTTTACGCGATAAACGTTCCAAAATTCGGAGTACGCACTCTAGAGCATACTCTTCGTACTCTGCTACGCTAGTAGGGTACGAAATACCCCAATGAGAATTTGCGTGTCTTACGCACATTTTTACAACGAAACATACAGAAATCGAATTTGAAATAAAAATAAATCTTGAAAATTATCAATACATTAGAGTAATTGATGATTTTTTATCTTATAAAAAAGTCATTTGAAAAACATAATAGTAAAACCCGTATTAATTGTAAAAATGTCTTCATAAAACAGGAAGTGCACACAATAAATAATTTTTGGTAGTCAAAATGTCGTATCAAAAAGATATTTTCTTATTTTTAAGGTTATGTTATTTTATTTACTCATAGCCGTTCCTAAATACTCCGGAAAATATGGTCACGTGACCGTACTCCAAGTAGGGGATCCACTTACTCCGTATCTTTGTTTTGGAACGCACCCTTGATGTTTCGTTCCAGGCTGCTCGGCGTGGAGGGGGTAATAATAAGGAGCGCGAAATTTGAAGAAAACAAAAATATATGTTTAATATTTGTTTTTTAATATCAGATGATAAAGTGTTATATGGTAAAAATAGATAATAGTGAAATATGCAAAAATTATATTTAAAGCCAATAATAATCAATAATTAAATAGTAGTAATAAATATTATATATCAAATATAATAAATAATTATATATTCATAAAAATACTAGTATTAATGCAATAATAAATCTATTCTTAGTACTAAACACAAGATAAATATAAATATTATATATTTATAAAAAAAAATGTATTTAAGTAACAAATATTTATAAAAATACTAGTAATAAAGTAATAAATATAAACTATAACCAAGTATATAGCTGTTTCCAAATCATCAATTGTTATACGTTTTCGTTCTTCTGTAGTTTTTTTCTAATTTTTGTTTTAATGCAATATTTTCCTTCCGAAGGCAATCTATCTTTAGTCTTAAAGTATTTTTTCGCGGTGAATTGAAGCTCAGAGTTTCTTCTGTTTGTGGTGATTCATCATTAGAAGATGTTCGTCGAGATGTTTGTGGTGATAATATAAAATTTTCAGGTATAAACTGTTGCGTCAGTACTTCGGAAGATGTTGAAAGTTGTGGTGATTTTGGCATTGAAGAATTCGAAAATGGTTGATTTGTATGTGTAGGTAAAAATGTTGGAATTGCATCAGGAAGGAGAGTTCTTCGCTTTCCATCTTGTATTTTGTTTAAAGGAAAATGTATTTCGGAAATTTTGTATTTTCTGGGAAGAGATTTAATGTTGACATCTAAAAGTGCCTTATTTTTGCAAGGTTCTACAGGTTCTACCCATAATTTACATCTAAAAATATTTAACAAATTGGAGCATTATAATTATAATTTTATAATACCATATGAATTATATTATATAACTTACCAAGTCTCCAGGGAACGAAAAAAAAAACGAAACTTTTGATATGATTCTCATATTTTTACAAGTTTGTATCGCACATTCATCTAAATATTTTTTGGAACTCAAATTGTAATTTTTTTAACTGTATCTCTTTAAATATAAATGAGAACTGAACACATCTACGAGTTCTATATCTTTGTGTTTCAACCATTTTCTCACTTTAGGTGCATGTATAAACAAGTAAGAAGTAAACTCTTTTATTTTAAAAAATATATATTTATCACCAAGATAAAAATATATATTATAAAAATAGCTATTTGTGCAAATAAGGAAAAATATACTTTTCCTGCGTGTTGTACACAAGATTTTTGTTATTGTTCATATTTATAATAAATAAAGCTATTTGTTACATATTGTACGGGACAATATATTTTAAATTTATGATAGAATGAACTTACTTCCGAGACCAGTACATAATATTAAAATATATTTTTTTTATAAAATTCTAACAAATACATGATAGTTATTACCTTCCGTCACCTTTAGGTAAGGAAGGTATTGTCTTTGGTCAAAAAATTCGGTGGTGAGTTTTTGATGAATAAGCACGTTTTAGGGTCCCTACAATACGATTTTACTATTTTTACGATGATGTCTGTATGTGTGTGTGTGCGTGTGTGTGTATGTATGTGTGTCCGTGTGTGTCCGTGTGTGTGTGTGTGTGTGTGTGTGTGTGTGTGTGTGTGTGTGTGTGTGTGTGTGTGTGTGTATGTAACAAAATTTTCGTCTGCGATAACTTCCACACTACAATTCCAAAAATTATAATTCTTACGTATTTCTTTTTGTTACATCCATGTGAAGAGCTGATTAGATTTTGGTTAGAATTAGACAACCGGAAGTACCTTCATTTGAAGATTTTAACAGTTTTTCTTGAAAAAACTATGTTAAATATCATTTTTTCACATTTAATGTTATTATATATATTAAAGAATATTTTATTCTCTATACGATTTGACTGCATTTTATACTTAATATTAAATAGATATAGAGTTAAAAAATTATAAAGAAATTAAATTTCATAAAGTAGCCATAGCTATGGAAACAGCTACTATATTAAGAAAATTTTGATTGAAAGATGTCAGTGTCAAGTGAAATTGACATAGTGTGTTTGTCGTATAATTTTACTAAAAATATAGGATCTTTTGCTATAAATTTTCTGTATGGAATTTGCATAAAATACATGCAACTGCCGGAAGGTAAAGTACAAGAAATATAATCTTTAGCAAGGAACTTTCTGTATGAAATTTGTACAAAATACATAGAACTGACGGAAGGTAATGTGCTGGCCACATCAGATTTTTACAAATACAATGAATCTGTACGTAATATATTGTTTAAATCTTATTCAAAATCCCGCTCCTCATTATTCCCCCTTCAACCCGAGCAGGTTGGAACGAAAATCAGCGAAGTGTCGCTACTGTTTATTGTCTATAATATGCATTTGAGACACTACATTGGAAACAAATCGGCTTCTAAAATGGTCGAATCGATAGTCGGTAGTCGGCCAAAGCTGTAGTCGGTACATCACTAGTTATTTCCATTCTCGTTGTTATCATTTTGCATTGAGGTTATAATTAAGATTTGAATTGTTTTATTGATAATTCTTACGTAATAATATTATACTTTCTCTACAGGTGGCAGCGAAAGGAAAGGCGGCAGCACAAGAGCCTAGAAATAAAATTAATGTTTTAGACAAATTTTAAATATAAATAAATGATTTTTCAATTAATTTTACACGTTTCCTGTAAATTTCAGCCTGTTGCATCACCAAATTAAATTTATGATTTGTTGTCAAAATCTCCCGGACTATTGTGCTACCGTCTTGTTTTATATTATCTGATTGATACATGATATCAATTGAAGAGTGCTTTGCTGTAATCTGGGGAACTCTAGAAACGTTCTGCTTACTGTCAACATATTTTTTTAATCTAAAATTGAAAATAAAGTAACTATGCTCTTTTCCATTTAAGTTTAAGCCATTCAGTTGATGGCACTGGCAACTGCGCAAATCTGAATTAGCCGAAATTACATTGGGTAAACTTGTCTCTTGTCTCTAATTTCAGCCAATCAGAGATGTCAAAACTATTCCCTATGCTCCGCAATACTGAATGGCTTAAATGGAACTAGGTATATTTTAAAATAAATAGTTCACTTTTGCATAAAATAAATTATGGCTCTAATACAAAAGTTTAGTATCGTTTTGAATAGGTCGTATTCGTTGTACAATGAAGGAACTATGGTGTTATATTTATTTGTATTATGTATTTATTCAAGTAAAATTTCCATAATGTCCTTTTCTTTCTCATTGTAAGAAGTAAAAATTTAAATTTGAAAACAGCTAATTTGAAAAAGAATCATTGTACATTAGATTCTCACATGTTTTAGGAGATTGTACCTCGACAGTCAGCCCACATATTCATAACCTATCAGTCATTTCAGCTTGAAAATTACATACAATCAAACACACTGCTCACACCTGTAATTATTTTTTGTCGGGTCATGTACCTGGTTGGGACGGACAATCACGCAACTCTTTGGGCCTAACGTCTAAATTACCATTTCGAACGCTCGGTGTAATCGTTTCACGGTGTCCTCTCAACCGGAAGTGACTTCAATGTCAACTGAATAAGTAAATACAATGCGCTCGGTTCCGTTTTCTTGCTTTGTGTAATTTACAGTAGCTCAAATAATCATTCATTATTAGTCAGTATAATCTTATAGTCAAATATTTTACTGTGTGTTTCTAGTTTGTGGCATATGAACAATAGTCCCCCAATGCACTAGTTCCCACGATTTTTTGTCTAATTTTTTGATTTTCTTTTGTATTAACGAATCTTAATACCTGGGTTTTTGAATATGAATTGAGTTTAATTCAGTTGTGAAATAATTTTCGGAGTCTAGATCTTTTCATCTTGATGTCTCAGGGGGGCATGACTTCATTGGAAATCGATTTGTTAAACGCCTTAACGTCGCGGGATAGAAGTGTTGTTTTGTTTCTAAGCCGACTGATGGCAGCACAGTCGAAAATTTGTGCATCTGGTTAATGTCTATGCTTCATTAGTGCAGCTGTAGCGTGCAGCCAATCAGAACAGTGTAGCTTACGTGTTATGAATTACTTGAAAAGAAAGTCGGGATGGCCGGGGTGCTTGTTTCGTGGCAAACAAATTGATTAATTTCAATGAATTGCGTAAACAAATGACAAGGAAACATAATACAATTATTATAATTCAAACATTTATTTGTAATAAAAAATGGAAATTTCCTCGTTTATGTGTTGAAATTAAAATTTAAAAAAAAGTAGACACCATTATTTTGAACTATTGAGAGGAATAAATTCTAATGAGGTTCTCTACATTTAAAGCCACACACACACACACACACACACACACACACACACACACACACACACACACACACACATGCAGACATCAGCGTAAAAATAGTAAAATCGTATTCTAGGGACCCTACAACGTGCTTATTCATCAATAATTCACCACCGAATTTGTTGACCAAAGACAATACCTTTCTTACCTAAAGGTGACGGAAGGTAAAAAGCTTTCTTTATAAACCTGTTTTTACAAATTATAGAAATTCGATTCGATTTTTGAGATATAGAGTGATAAAGAAATAGTCGTTTTTAGACAAAAATCAAAAAAAGTTAGATTACGCCGGAAGTAGTTTATCGTGTGTACAGTGTTTTTACTGTTTCATATGTAAAATTTTCTGCTGAATTCGATGGTAAAATAAAAAATATGGCATTCCATTTAAAATAAGAAAGTTAGGGGCTACTTCCGATTAAACCGGAACTGCTACTGCTTTGAAAATATTTTGTTTGAAACTGGCATCTCAGAAAGTACCTAGGTACCAAATTTCACTTTTTTACCTTTTTAAATTAACTTTCTTTGCTGTTTTATAGCTCTTTTGTTTCTTTTGCATTTTCCAAATTGAAAACCCATTTTTCACAATTCAAATACAGATAATATTAATCCACGCATTGCCGATTTTCCTAAAAGGCTGAATAAGCTGATTAGGCTGCAAAGCGGATACATATTATTTCACTATTTATCCCCTCTACGTAATCTAACAATCTAAGCTCCGCCCTAACTCCTCCTTATGTTCCGTTTCGACAGCTCAAATTTCATGCGGCACGTGGTGGCGAAAGAGTAAACTAAATTTGCTTATAAGTAACATTGGAAAAACGTTTCGAAGCACTCAGGCGCTGTATTTTTCATTTTAAAAAAATAAAAAAAATATCGTGTGATTCTTGAGCCAAAGTTCTATATAGTGAATATAATTAATATTCCATAAATTACCTGACAATCTATTTAAAAATGTTTTTAAAGTTACAGATTTAAGCATTGTTCAAATGTTGGCTTATTTTCTGAGAAATAAATCATGTAATGCAAATTCTAAATACCTAGCTATATTCAGCATTTTCTTGTGATTCTTGTGATATAAAATTTTTAACATAAAACTACTCCATACATGACTTGGGTGCATTTATGTAAAAAATAATCATTTCAGATTTTAATTAATTCAATATTTTTTTTCTCATCACTTATATTATCTTCAATTTTTAAAAATGTGTTTTTGCAATAAACTATCTTTCCTTATTTACTCCTATTATTTTGATTTTGATATATTTTCACAGTTTTGAGGAAAAAAATTGAGAACATATCGCTAATTCAGTGTTTTGGCTGGCGCGCAGCCTTAAGAATATGTCAAAACGAATTCATGGGACAAACAATATTTTGGGGATATGAATTAAGGCATGCTGGTCTTCTCAATGTGTTAAATTTCTGTAAAATTGTCTTTGTCCTGTGTAACAAAACCCTTTTATTTAAAAAATAATAGAATTGATTGAAATTAACAATTATTTTACTGGTAGTATTTTTTAAATTCTTTTAGTACTTTATATATGGTATATTACCTATTTATTAATTTTCATGAATGTTTGTATGATAATTTATAACAATAAATTCGTTACTTGAATACCTAGGCACTAAAGTATATTTTTTTATTACGAATATGGAATTTATTCCACGAGGCGATAGAAAAAGAGAATAAATCATATGAATAATAAAAATACTTTAGTGCTGAGGTATACATTGTATTTTTTTTCCGAAATCGTTAAATTATTATTTAAAAACATAAATAGCATTATATTATGTATTTGTAAGACGATAGATCAATTGAATGCTAGCTTTTACGATAAAGATGGCAGTGGTAACAAAATTACTGTCAAATGTCTTAAGATCTATGTCAAATAAACAAACATCCCTTACATCTTTGGACATTCCAGTTTACCACTAATTAATAAAGTGATTAGTTAGACGTAGTCTTTATCGAGTTGATTGGTATGTGAACACAGAATATCCAGTGTAAGAAAGTTTTTAATATGTAAATTTTTTATAGAAGTTAGAAATTTAGGTTAATTCAAATTTGACAGATCAATATGTAAAGTTAAATTTTGATATAAGAGTCTGAAATTTTTTACTTTAGCTACTATTTTGGCTGACTTTGCGGAATAATATCGTGTACTTTAATGTCGATTTCGGAAAAAAATATAATAATATCATCACGGCATATTACCCATTGCTGGGCGTGCCAATCTGCTTTGTATATAGATTTCGGTAATGATGATGATATATTTGTAACGTGCGGGCGTTTCCCAGGCGTCATATTACGGGCACTCGTTGCTGAAGTGGAGAGTGCACCATATGGGTTACTTTACAATCAATATTATTCTGAAAGTCTTGTAATGCCTTAAAAAACCTAATTTATTCAATTTAGGTTAGGTTAGGTTAACTGAAAAAAAACTGAATTTTTCAGTTTATTATTTGTTAACAACATTCATGTTCTTTTATTTATTTTCATTTAACAGTATTATTCTGTCTTTGATATTGTTGTACCTATATGTATGTCTCCTTTTTATAAATATTATAATAGAAACAATGTGTATTCTTATGGTACGAGTTAAACATTTGAAGCACGTAGCTAATAGTTCAATCGAAACTAAGTGCCAATAAATATTACGTACAACGTGAAAATATGTTTTAGAAATAGTATAAATATCATAAAGTTCCAAAAGTTATTGAAATATCCAAAAAATGGAACTAAAATACCTATACACTGTAATATAAGGAAACAAGTACAAGTACTAAAATATTTAAAAAGGAAGATTCCTATGTTTTTAAATACTTTACTTTATTAATATCTAACTTGTGTCATTTTACGGGTTCGGATAGCTTGACCTAAACATTTCTTATCTCATTTACGAGCAGTAAAGGGCTTTATAATAGCATGTTAATGTCTGTAATTGATTTGCCTATGGATACATGTATGGGAGAACTATAAAATCTTAGCAACCAATATTTTTATGTACCTATTTAAATAGTTTCTGGTTAACATAGTCAAACAAACTACAATTGTGATTCTATACTAATTTAGTTTTTTCTTCCTTTTTTTTTAATCATCAACTATCTGGTAACACTGAAATTAAGCCATATAAGATATTTCAATTCTCTTTTATCTGAAATTCGACCCGAATCTTATAGTCATATAATAAGCGAAAAAAAAGTTCTATTATCTTGACAGGCTTTATACTTTCATACAAAATAGAGCTGATTAGCTGATTTTTCGCCACACACTAGTTTTAAGCTGGTATGTAGTTGTTTAAAACATTACATTTTTTCGAATGAATACGGTGCAACCTACAGCTACTATATAATACATAGCTGACTTGTCCGCCATATTGGTGCCATAATGAACGCAGTAAATTATGGAATAAAAGTGCATTTTTTATTAGTTCAAATAGAAACCATTTTTCATATTTAAATATAACTTCCATATTTGCCATATTATACAGGTGTCCCAGATTTAAACGGCATAACTTAAACCATGGATTAAACACGTAAAAATAAGGTGACAAGTTCATTTGAGCAAATGTCCGTAGATGCTTTGTTTCAGAGATATTCACGTTTTTCTTATTGGAGCAGCGCTACTCTAAATAATGAACTTCATAACGAATTATCAAATATTATCTTATTAAGTTGTGATATAATAATTAAATTAATTATAAATAATTTGGTTATTATCTAATTTCAATACAAAATTTAGTTTGCTTGTGATTATTGGACAAAATGCCTCGTTCTTACACAAATAGTGAATATGCCGATTTGGTATTTATTTATGGTTTTTGTGATGGTAATGCGAATAGGGCTCGTCTCAAATATTCGCGACGATTCCCTAAAAGAAGATTGCCACTTAGGACTGTTTTCACTAAAACGTTTCAGCGACTTAGAGATCCAGTTCTTTTGCTGCTGTGCCACGTGCTGATGGTGTATTTGCATCTTTACAAAATGAAAGCAGAACTGAAATGATTTTAGAATATTTTGATGAAAATCCTTTAACAAGTGTTCGTCGTGCTTCAGCAGCATTGCATTTAAGACGAATGGAAGTGTGGAGAACTTTGAAATCAGATGGACGTTATCCGTACCATATTCAAAAAGTACAACAGTTATTACCGCAAGATTTGAGGCGAAGGAGAGAGTTTTGTGATTGGTATTTACATAAAGTAAATAATGAACCTCAGTTCCCTTCCTACATTTTTTGGACTGACGAAGCTACATTTACACGGCGTGGAATTTTAAATCAACGAAATTCTCATCATTGGTTACATGAAAATCCTCGTCCAATTAAAGAGAATAATTTCCAATTTCAATGTAATGTTTGGTTAGGTATTATTGGAAATACTTTAGTAGGTCCTCTCTTCTTACTTCCACGTTTAAATTCCAAGAGGTTCTACAATTTTCTAAATAATGATTTAAATGATTTAATGGAAGAAGTTAGCTTAGCAGTAAGACGAAATTCTTGGCTACAACTGGATGGCTGCCCTGCACATTATGAGAGACAACCAAGGGAGTGGTTAAATTTACACTATCCACAACGGTGGATTGGTCGCGGAGGACCTGTACCGTGGCCAGCACGTTCGCCTGACACCTTTTGATTTTTTTGCTTGGGGTGCCATAAAAGAAAGAGTTTATGATGAACCGATAAATAATTTGGACACTCTACGCGGAAAAATTATTCAAGTTTGTCAAACCATATCTCTCGAGCAATGTCACGCAGCAACCAGTGCAGTGGCAGATCGTAATCGTGCCTGTTTGCTTGCAGCAGGTGCACATTTTCAACAAATGTTATAAAAAAATGATACGTTATTGAATTATTGTAAATAATAAATGTGTTTGAAATCATTGATAATTTTCATATTTTCACTGACATCCAATGCAAATAAACTAAATTTTGTAGTGAAATTAGATAATAACCAAATCATTTATAATGAATGTAATTATTATGTCTCAAGTTAATAAGATAATGTTTCATATTTCATTATGAAGTTGATTATTTAAAGTAGCGCTGCACTAATGAGAAAAACATGAATATCTCTGAAACAAAGCATCTACGGACATTTGCTCAAATGAACTTGTCACCTTATTTTTACGTGTTTAATCCATGTTTTAAGTTATGCCGTTTAAATCTGGGGCACCTGTATTTATTTAAAATAATAAAACAAGATACGGTTCGTTAAGATTTTTGAGGTAAGAGAAAAATATATGTATTGCATAAGTACCTGTAAAAATTATAACCATTTCTCAAATGATTTGCACAATTTGAAGTAGAATAAGCCGTCATAGTGGATAATTTATATAATTAATAATACTGTAACACTGATATTGAAAGATTGAAGTGGCTCCAAAATGGTGGACGAGTCAGCTGCAATTTATCTAGTAGCTATAGTGCAACCAATGACGTCACACACGCATCGTAATCAAACTGTTGTGAACCATACTCTACAATTGGTTCAAAGCGTAATTCAAACAAAGGGATGAAAGACGGGCGGTTTTAACGTTTTCTATAACTTTTTGAAAATGTGTCAATATTATACTCAATATTTTACATTATTATATGTAATTTTAATATGATTTATAAATTTTGACAAAACTAATTTTTGTTGGTTATTTGCCAAACTCATTGGTTTTGAAACATTTTTGGGAATTACATATTTATGACATAAAGTTTGCAAATATACATGAATACGGTTCATCGCCAAAATAACAGCTATATTTACAATTTTTCTAAAGTTTTAACATTTATCGATAACCATTTGCGCAACCTTTGCAATTACATTCTTCAAATTCTTCCTCCTAAGTCCCACCTTCCTGTTGTTACCAATTCCTATCACCAGAAAGAGACACTAGACCGATCTACTTAGATTACAGCCTCACCCACACGTTCAACACCGCGAAACATCTCACTGCAGATTCCTCAAGCTGTTTGATTCTTTCCTCTCTATTCAAATCCTTGTTGAAGCTATCCCTATGTCTTGGATACACTTTGTATCATCTACACCATGCCGAATGGAAAGGTTAGGATTCCGTTATCATAAAACAGTACGTAAGTAATGGAGCGGAGTATGAATCTCTTATCATCGCTTGTGATTTATTGCTGACAGATGGTTTGGGATCGAATGGGTGATTTATACTGGGTGGGGAGTTCAGAAATTGATGAAAGTATTTAATAATAGAGAAGAAAGTGATTGTGCAAGTAAAGGGTTATCGAGATCAACTTAAATAACGTTGGTTGGACAGAAATGAAAGAAAAATTTTATTTATCCAATTCTTAAATATTTAAATAAAAAAAGAAAGTTTTCATTTTCACTATGAATCCATACGCAAATTATAATACCCACCAATGATCATTTGCATCACTGACTAGCTAGACTTAACCGAAAAATTTGGTGTGGCTAACACAATACCTCCCACCAGCGCGAGTCACGAAAAAGATTAAGCTAATCCTTATTTTTGGATTAGCGAATTTTACTTTAATTTTGGCAATTTATTTCTTAAAATTTAGTCTAATCTAATCCAAACTACCTTTTTTGATTATAAAATGAAGATTAAATTTTAAATACCGGGATAGAATAGAATTCACTAATCCAAACATGAGGATTAGCTTAAACTTTTTTATGAATCGTTAATTTTTATTTAAATTCATATACCTACATATTTACTTCTGCTGAAAACTGTATTGAATTCCTTTCCTATTGTTCTATTTACTTTTTTCGTTTTAAAACGTTACTATTATTAATTTGAAATGATTAGTTCTTTGACAGTGATATTTTTTGTCAGTTACATACATATGAATATCTGCGTAACCAAGGAGTTTTGTCTGGCTCCGGAATTTAAATTATAGATAATTTTATAAATTTATCCATAAAATATGTAGAAAAAGTATCATCGAAATTTGTAAAAAAATAATAATCCTTAATTTTTATAATAACATAAATCTCGAAAAAATAACATTTAAAGTTATTTTTCGAAGAAAAACTATTTTGAGCTTCAAGTAAAGTGCTATTTCCGGTTATCCGATGTACCCCAAAATCTAATGAGTTTTTTGTATATTAGAAGAAGCTCGAAAGTCAAAATACTAGGTTTCAAAATTATCTGAATGATAGTATTTGCGTTAAAGTGGAGGATCTACACATACACATATACATCGTGAAAATGTTAAAATTGGTTTCTAGGGACCTTAAAATGTAGTCCTTTACCAAAATCTCGATATGCGATTTTCAGCACGAACCCTACACCTACCTTCCTTACCTATGGTAGCGAGAGGCAAGTAGTATAAAACGAAATTTTGACAGCAATATTCAAATTCTTATATGACATTTTGTATGAATACCATATTGTCAATTTAAGGAGCATTTAAAATTCATGCGCTATCAGTAAAATGGAAATTAAAGTTCTACGGTAGCTGTGTGGAGAGAAACACCGGTAAAACGCTTTGGAAATCAATTTGTTATAATAGAACATCATAATCACATACTGTAATACAATATCTAAAGACGGTCGCTAATATTCAATATTTTATTGTACAGTAATATTAAAGAAAACAAGTTAAGGACGAGTGATCCGTAGAATGATTGAAAGGCGGGAGTGTAGAACAAGCGAACAAGTGGCCTGACTTGGCTTCATAATCTACGGTATTTACCTGCCTCACTATTGGATGCCGCTACCTAAAGCATGTATCTAAAAGAATTTTATTTAATTCGAATTAAAATATACATAATAATAAAAATAATAATTTATTGTATATACAAATAAATAGCCAAACTTCGGCTTATGCGGGCGTTGTTTAAAAGAGTCCGGTCAGTATTGAAGGTATTTGAACAGCGAAAATGTACAGACCTTCGTGTGTAGATAGCGCGGCTGAAATTGAAGAAGGTAATGATTTTAGAAATATGCGAGTTCATTTTATTTTTGTTGTATATTTTCGATATTTTGTGTGACAAACTTACACCTGCTTAAATTAGAGATAATCCTATGATAATTACAGCTATAAAGTGTACCTAAAAGTCAGTCCACTATACCTATAACCAGCCCACAGTATAAGTAAACCAATATTGGCTTATTTATACTGTGACCAGGCTATAAGTTTCTTTAAGTATCTAGGATGCATTGCTATACATGGAAACTATGTGGAAGAAATTAGGAGCAGAATTGCGCAGGAAAAGGTATCATTCACTAAAATACAAAAGCTATTAATAAGAAGGCGCATTAATATAAACATGGACCTTAAGGAAGAAGATAAAATACATAGAATATGGTGTGACGGTTGAAGAAGATTAAGATTGCGGAGAGAGAGAGAGAGAGAGAGAGTCAGGAATAAAGAGGCGTTGAGAAGGATTGGAGAAGAGAAATAAAGAAGAAAGCTAGTTGATTGACCACATTTTAAGGGAGAATTGTATTCAAAAATTTACAATAAAAGGAAAAATACAGTCAAGGAAGACTAAAATTTGGAATATTAACAGATATCAAGGAGGGTGCGAATTACAAGTGGCTTAAGAGAGGGGCGCAGAACAAAATGGTGTGGGGGCAGCATTACTACTTAGGCCTATCCAAAGAGAGAATTCACTAATGATGATGAATATTATTCAGTAGTACTGATGCTATTCAATAAACTATGTAGAATTTCATTTATTCTTTCTTTTTCATTTTAATTTACACTATTTCTTATTACATAGCGTGTTTTTAAAGTTATAATAACTTTTACTATGGCTTCATATATATTTTGTAAAAAGATTAATGGTCAAATGCACTGATTATAGTTAAATTATAACTATTTGTTGAATTGAAACGATATTTTGTCAATTAATTTGATTACTATTAAATAATATTAAATTTTCAATATTTCTTTTTTGTTAACTATTTAACTATTGACAAAATACGTATAAAGCACATGTGTTGCATTCCAGATGATCAATAATATTATTTTTGCGCAACCGGACGCGAAATAAGCATTTTGCAGCCGCAATATAGGCCGCGAAATTAAATTTCGCAACCCTTGTTATGGTAACGGCCGCGAAATTCATTTCGCGGACGTTGTCATGGTAGCGGCCGCGAAATTAGATAAATAATCACTTTGACACTTGAAAATTGCATGGTTTTGTTTATCAAATGTTATTCCCATAGCCACCGTGAAAGCTAACTTTCTATATACAATGAAACTGTTTAAAACAAATTTGTAATTAGGTACATATTTTTTACGGTTTCACAAAAAATATTGTGTACACCTTGTCCGCGAAATCCTTTAGCGCCCTCAAGATTGTCTTGCCTCGGCCGCAAGCGGCCTCGGCGACAATTTTTTTCTCAGTACGCTAAAGATTGATTTCGCGGCCTTGATATACAAATAACTATTTTTGATAAACAAACATAATAATGTGCAGACTTCGGTATAATAGTATGAGTATGATAAAAAATTCCTTACTGGTGCAAGATCCTTTGTCTAAATTAACCGTCTTTGTATCGCAAATATTATGTACATTGTGTAGTAGACATAAAAATATTAATGTTGCTTATTTGTTTTGTCTTTATTTCATAAACACATCTACCTGTAGGTCTCGGAAACATGGTATTTAATTGTTTGTTTGTTTGTTTTCTATCGATTTACAAAATACCTGAAATTAACCACTTAAAAAATCCTTTACCGACTTAGTTTACAAGAAAAAATGGCACATGCTTTGCTCATATAGCAATTAATTTTCATTGAAAAATGACATAATTATCCATGTTCATAGAAATCGTAAACCTAATTAAATCTAATGACACGTTTACCCAACGTTTAAAATACTAAACTAATGATCATTCAAGCATTAATAGTTTCTCACCACCTTGAGAAGATAAAAAAATCTAAAGCGAAACTATCCAGAGCAAAAGTTGACAAGTTAATGCTATGCAAAATTATTTAAAGTATTTAGTACGAAGTTAAACGAGTGCCTTTGAATTGTTTATTATTTATTATTTCCTGAACGAATTTCACATTGTGCTGTTTCAATTTACATTTAAATTACTGATGTTTAAACAATGGGTAAAAATTAACGGTTGTTGAAATATTGATGGTGAATTTCATGCATGTAAATTTGTTCTATTCTTTTCAGTTTTAAGGATATGTTATTGTGTAGTTACTAAACAAACATTAGCTCGTATTGAATTTCAATTTCATTAATCTTCGATTGTTTTAACATTGATTATTAATCAGTACTCTTCTTTAGGAACAGAACAATGTGTCAGCGTTTTTTATATTCATATTTAGAAAAATAGATTGTACTTCGTTTCATGGAAGAAAAGATAGCGCTTGAGAACCAATCGTTTTACTGTGCACTAAATAAATAATTTAAATTTTTGAAACCCAACTTTGTTAATAATAAATACATTTATCGGTAAAACTGTACCATACCTAAATATTAAAAATTGCGAAGTGGAAAACAAAATCCATTTAATCTTGTCGATTTTATTTAATAAATGCTTGCGTTAAGCCGGATTAGCGCTAGCTAGAGCTAGACTAGCAAAATAATTGAACAATTTACTAGAATCTAGCGCTATAAGAAATAACAAGCCAGAAATATTTCGCTAAGACACAGTGGCGGCTCGTGAGGTGAAAATTAGGTGAAGAGATATTTATAAAAGAGTGGGGGGGGGTTGTATTGGCAGTTTTAACATTTGTTTAAATTTAATATTGGAGTTGACGTCTGTCCATCTGGAGAACGGTGTGTCTCCAATAAAATGAATGTTTAAAAACATTCTGATTTAAATATGCAATTTGTACAATCTATAAAAGTACTAATCGTAGAAATAATTCTTATAAACGTTTAAAAGTGTTCGTAATAACAATAATATATAAATGATAATAAAGTACAATAATTGTGATACTTGGTGAAACTGTTCTTATATAAATGTAATTTTATTTTCACTTAAAAATATATTAGCATTGCCTTCCAAATAATAATATTAATAATAAACTATTCAAATTGTTTTATTAACAGCGTAGCAGAATAATGCATCAATTCCAATGCGACGGTGAAGTGCAGTAGTGCAGAGCTTGAGATGTGATATTCACCATTCGTTTCTGTATATGGTAGGGAAAGCGTCGTTGTCATGGCAACCAATGTATCTAGCCAATAAAGGCTAGATGCGCGCGCAACTTTGAAGCGTTTATTTGAAATTTGAATTGCTCTTCATGTGATGCGGATTGCGGGTGATCAGTTATTATAATTCTTAGTAGATAGTTTGTTTATTAAATTGTATTAATGTTTATTTCAAGCTTTATAGTACATAATATGAAAAATTTAATGTGTTGACCATAATTTTAAAAAATGTTTTGTTTTCTGAAATAACAGGTGAAGTTGCTCTTCACCTTCTTCACCCGAATAGCCACCACTGCTAAGACATCTAGCGAAATGGCAAAGAGCTGCAAGCGTCATCTTTGGTATTATTTTGTTGTATTTAGGTATATGTTTTAATTTAATTTGCGTTCGCTCGCTAAGTAAAATAAATACCGTGCAGTACGTATCTAGAGCTAACAAACAGCGCTAATTTTTACTAAGCTAGCGCTATCCCGGCTGAACGCGAGCAATGACAATTGACACTGACAGGTGATATTTGTTTCGCTTTTATGAGGTAGGTGTGCATTTTGCCAAATCAGGGAGTAGAATTTATTTTCCTATCTAAATCAACGCTATTTTCTAACGTTAAATGAAATATAAGCCTCAATATTTATAATTACGACTTACTTTTATGACTCTAGGAGTGAGTAGACCTCGTGCATATAAGTGCACCCGTGTTTTAACTTAGCGCACATATACAGAGACAAAGGACAATTTTCATTGTTATATTACTAATATTAACAATGAGTTAACAGTTTGTATATTGGAAATAAATTGAGAAAAATTGTCAGCCATTGGAATTCGAACCCGAGACACCTATCTTGCCAGGATAGTGCTCTAACCAACTAAGCTATTGGCTGCCCTCCTCTCGATGGCTGAACAATCTTTCACTTTTAATGTCGTATAACTGCTGAGGATATTATTAATCGTCACATGAAAGATTGTTCAGCCGTCGAGAGGAGAGCAGCCAATAGCTTCGTTCGTTAGAGCACTATCCCGGCAAGATAGATGTCTCGGGTTCGAATCCCGATTGCTAACAATTTTTCACAATTTATTTCAAATATATTACTACCTTAATTTTAGACTTATAGTGTAAATTACAAAGTTGGGGGCAAATTTATAGCACTTTTTGGTGTCCTAAATTATGATGGATTTAATTTATAAATTTAGATTTACAAATTTAGATTTGAAATTTACAATATATCTTGCTGGTTTATAGTGAATTTAAAGACATGAAGTATGCCCAATCAACTCACGTGGTTTGACTCAGATGGGATGATAGTTATATGATATTTATCACTTTTATCATAATAAATCTGTATTGTTTTACAGATAATATTAATAATATATCTATATTTTCAGAATCCATTTGTCAAATCAAAATTAAAATGTTTCAACTGTCAGTTGAAACCGTCATTTTCCCCCATCAAAATCATTGTTTGAAATACTGTGAAATGATTGGACGCATTTACAAATTTACATTTAGAATATAAAATATGGTAATATTTTAAATGTAAATTCTAAATCATAAATTTCTTAAATTCATCATAACCCGTAAAGGCAGATATGTATAATTTATATTTATAAATGTAAATTCGTAAATCTAAATTTGTAAATTAAATCCATCATAAACCAGCTATAACGGTTTCGGTGGAAGCGATATCGCCGTCAATTTTTTTAAAATGGAATGTTATGTATATATTCTGAATGTAGTTTAAATTAGCTTTATAATAGGTAATGCCAAGTAGCTTAATTTCCATGAAAAATAAACCTAGTTTTTAATTTTTGTTTCTGATTATTTCAAACTATTCCAACCGTTTGATTCAATAAATAAAAAAATCTGATGTGGACACCACACGACTTCCTTGTACGCAAGACCAATATGAAGATGAAGTATAGATTCAATTATAAAATTGCACGTATTTGACGTAATTTGACATTAACATCCATTTTTACTTCCTTGTACAAAGTAAAGGAAGTATTGTATTCGCGAAAAATTTCGGTTTCCAGATTTCAACGGAAATATCCATTTTGACCATCCCTGAATCCATTCTGACTATTTTCGTCGTGACGTCTGTACGTACGTACGTACGTACGTATGTACGTACGTATGTACGTACGTATGTACGTACGTATGTACGTACGTATGTACGTACGTATGTACGTACGTATGTACGTACGTATGTACGTACGTATGTACGTACGTACGTATCTCGCATAACTCAAAAACGGTAAGCCGTAGAAAGTTGAAATTTTGTATTTAGGACATCTATAACATCTAGTTGTGCACCTCCCTTTTTGGTCATTACATAATATCCAGAAATGTCACTTTATTTGAAGCCTATAATAGATTTTAATGGAAAACAATATTAAAATATAATCCAAAACTTTTCAAATTTGGTATATAAGACTTTTATATCAATTGGAATAACATAGCAGATTTTGGTTAAAACAGGCTAACCGGAAGTGATATATTACCTGAAGTTGTTAACAGTTTTTCTTGAATAAAATGGTTTCATTTTGATTTTAGAAATAAATGCTTCAAATAAGAGTTTTAGAGAATTAAATTCTGCGTCTAGCACATCAAGTAGTATTAAATTAGCTCTTTGTATAAGCGAGATATGTAAATTTAAAACTTATATACTTTTTGGTTTTTGTAATGAAGCTTGCTATGGATTAGGACAAAAAATAACAAAAAAATAAAAAATAGATGTCAATGTCAAATTACGTCAAATACGTGCAATTTTATAATTAAGTCTATACTTCATATTAGTCTTGCGTACAAGGAAGTCGTGTGGTGTCCACATCAGATTTTTTATTTTTTGTTATTTTTTGTTCTAATCCATAGCAAGCTTCATTACAAAAACCAAAAAGTATATAAGTTTTAAATTTACATATCTCGCTTATACAAAGGGCTAATTTAATAATACTTGATGTGCTAGACGCAGAATTTAATTCTCTAAAACTCTTATTTGAAGCATTTATTTCTAAATTCAAAATGAAACCATTTTATTCAAGAAAAACTGTTAACAACTTCAGGTAATATATCACTTCCGGTTAGCCTGTTTTAACCAAATTCTGCTATGTTATTCCAATTGAAATAAAAGTCTTATATACTAAATTTGAAAAGTTTTTGATTATATTTTAATATAGTTTTTCATTAAAATCTATTATAGGCTTCAAATAAAGTACCATTTCTGGAAATTATGTAATGACCAAAAAGAGAGGTGCACAACTAGATGTTATAGAAGTCCTAAATACAAAATTTCAACTTTCTACGGCTTACCGTTTTTGAGTTATGCGAGATACGTACGTACGTACGTACAGACGTCACGACGAAATTAGTCAGAATGGATTCAGGCATGGCCAAAATGGATATTTCCGTTGAAATCTGGACACCGAAATTTTTCGCGAATACAATACTTCCTTTACTTTGTACAAGGAAGTAAAAATTGATGTGGTCAGCAGATAACCTCCCGTTAATTGCATGTTTAAAATAGCAATGAGCTTTAAATAAAGTATCACTTCTGATTATTGTTCCAATAAATAGAAAAGTTTGTAATATGAAATTTTGGATTATATTTTAATGTTTTTCCTCGAAAATCTGTTAAGAGCTCCAAATTAAGTACCACTTCCTGGTTTATCATATAAGTATTGTCAAAATATAATATTCTGTAATTTTTGTCAATAATCACCTTTTAAAGTCCATATAAACAGAAAAATATCAATTATCTGAAAAAGTACTTGCACCCAAATTTACAAGTACTTTTTCAAGTACTTGATACTTTCAAGTGCCCAGCTCTGATACACACATCTTCGTAAAAATAGTAAAAACGTGTTGTGAGGATCTTAATGCGTGCTTATTTACTGAAAACTCACTATCAAATTTTTGGACCGATAACATTACTTCCCTTACCTACGGTATGACGGGAGGTAAAAAGGCCCGTTTTTTTCAATCTCCTAACAAAGTGGCTGATTAATATAACTTCCTAACAAATAAAAAATATCGCATCGAAAAATAACATAACGTGAAACTATTGCAATTTGAATGGGCATGTGAATTTAAAGAGCGAATGTATTTTGTGTATATGAGATCTAATATTTTTTATTACCCAGAAGAAGATGCAAGAGTGCACCGAAACGTCGGTGTTGTAAGAGAATAAATGCTATTTGACTGAGATTTCGAGTAATTGTTAACAACTAAATACATATTTTACTTCTATCCTTGCTGTGAATTAAGCTTTACCTGTGTCTTGTGTCAAAGTCAAAAGTATAAGTTGGATCAGTTAGCACTAAAATCAATTGTCGGATAAGTAAGGACGGATCAATGGGGTATGTGACCATATTCGAATTTCAATATACAGGGTGTAAATGAAATAAGTGCATTACTTTTAACCAGTAATGTAACTCGATGAGAGCAACAATATTTCTTAATAACTTTTTTTTCTAAGTCTTTTAGATTTTGAGTTAAAATTCTTTAAAGATTTGCTGCATATTTCGTTACCCGCTCATGGAGAACAAATGGCAGCTGCCATTCAAGTGGGATACAAACAGCTCAAAAATTGTCGGTTATCGGTTACACTTACAGTCACAGTAATTAATAAACGAATCAAGGGAAATAACATTATTATTAATTAATACATAATAATACAATTTTTAAAATAAATAAATTTAAATTTTGGATAACAAAATTATAAAGTTGTGTATTGAAACAGGCTTTTGATCACATATGTATAGTGTGAATAGAGGAAGACAAGGAGGGACGGGGTAACTAGAGGAAGAGCAAAAGCATAGTTATTAGGTTATGAGATAATTATTTATCGTCGACAAATCATAATAGTTTAAATTCGTTATTCAAAAAATGTAAGTACAAACTTTTGTCCATTTAAAAGAGGTACATGATAATTAGTCGTCCATTTATTGTTCCCCAAACATTTTTTAATGAAAATTTTTACAGCATTTTCGTCTGTCGAGATGTGTATTGTGCATAATAAATACACATTCCCAAGTAAATTCAGTCTCATTAATGAACATTATGAGCCATTCCCTAAATTGAAGTCTGTTATGTGCTGAAAACATTGAACTTTATGCACATGGTATAGATACAACTGTTGCTTTTTTAAAAATTGTCATATGCGACACTCCTTATTTTGATAAAGATGTACAAGATTAGCAAATATGCGAATATTAAGAACAGAATGATTTGGTGATGATTTGGAAACGCTCCGTGTAAATGCGTTGGCAACTCCATGACACTGTCTTTATGTCAACCGTGATGTCAAGTAAAATGTAGTACAGATACGAGTAAAAAAAATAAATAAACCATAGGTAAGTAATTACAATGTCTGTGTACTCGCATTTTGATAGAATTTTACCTTACCGTACAAATATTAAAATTTAATTGGAACAATTGACAGGACTGTCAATTGTTAAAACAAAATTTTTCATAGCTATTGCTACTGCATTCAATTATCAGAAAAATATTTGGAACGACTCGTCAATTTACGGGGTGGTAAAAATGCTAAAAAATATGCGATTTCGAAAAAAAGTTATTAAGAAATATTGTTGCTCTCGATGAGTTATATTACTGGTTAAATTTAATGCACTTATTTCATTTACACGCTGTATATGTCATAAAATATAAAAACTGACCACTGTAGCTTCTCATTATAACAATAAAAAGTAAATATTAATTTGTAATAATCTTGTTATTAACATTTTAATGTTTTGGAGAAGGAATATATACCGTAAGTATATTAGAACCGTGGACGAAGACAGATAGACTGCGGGAAGGAAAGAGACAGTTATAAATCAGCCTATCAGCGTCGTGTTTGTGTTATGGTAGGTGTGGCAGGGTGTGGCGTGGTCACATCTGGCTATAACTATCTCTTTTCCTCCCAGTCTAACCATCTTTTTTCACGCTTCTGCCATTGTCACGTCACAAATCCCTTCCCCATATTTTTAATAATTATTTTCTCGTAAAGTACGAATAATTAATCGATGTAAAAAAATACGGGTATTTTATTTTTTTGTCTAGTATCATAGTATGTAAAAATAAAAATTTGATCACATACCCCATTAGGACGACAGACAACACTTTGTTTCACTTAGGTATATATTTTTATTATGCAAGGTTTACTTTAATTTTCAAT